>BSBK01009573.1:0-162500 GCA_027943335.1 Chamaecyparis obtusa | reverse complement strand
TCATGACAATATGCAATCAACAAAGAATGAGAGGAATGAAGCATCTCAGGATGTCTTTGAAATTTACAATGGCATAAGTGTGGAACCATAGTCCACAGATGAGGTATGTAGAGATGATTCATGGATCAATTCCATTAAAGAAGAACTAGAGAAATTTGAGAAAAACAACACATGGGAGTTGGTCCCAAGGCCTAAAGACAAAAATGTGATTGGTACCTATATACAAATAAATGTATCTTCATAGAATTAGGGTTAATGAATGACAAATAAATGAAATAAGAACTAAATACAACCACAATTGAGAAAATATTTCACAATATCAAAGACTAATTGAGCATCCTATGGCTCTCTAATTAGAATGAATAATGAAGCTCTTAGCAAGCTCACTAATGACAGTTCTAATATGAGAATGACAATGATAAAACAATGCAAATGCTAACAATTATCAATATGAAATGCTAAAATTGCTCTCAAAATGCTTTCTAAATTCAAATTGCAAGAGGTTTGATGCAATTCTCAGATAGGTGGTTGATGAATTATGAAGGATTTTAGCCTTCCTTTTATAGATTTTCCCAATGTGAGGGGGTGTAGTTGGGTTTGATCATGATTGAGTTGGGGTTGAGGTTTTGGTTCCACCCTTTGAAGACAAAGAAAAGTTTGTGTCCTCAAAGCTTGGGACAAGTAGACAAGATGGATGGATGAGATTCTCTTTCACTTTGAGTGATTGAGATTCAATTTGGCTTGATCCATGTGAGTGTCTTTCTTCCAATTTCATTGGTTGATTGATTTTCCTCTCTTTTGGTTTGCTGAGAGCTTCATTATTCATTCTAATTAGAGAGCCATAGGATGCTCAATTAGTCTTTGATATTGTGAAATATTTGCTCAATTGTGGTTGCATTTAGTTCTTATTTCATTTATTTATCATTGATTAACACTAATTCTATGAATATACATTTATTTGTATACAAAATGGCACCCACCGTGGGGCAGTAAGCTTCAATTTATCAATCTTATCATTTAGATCAATTTTTGTATGCTTGTATTTGCTATTTTTTGTGGAATTTTTGTAGGAAATAGGTGAAGTGTCACCTACAGAACATTTAGTCATGCTTGTAACAGATTTAATGATGCCTACAGATTCTGTATTGACGCTTATTCACTGAATACTCATGCCTAGTGATACATTTTGATGCTATCTTAAACATTCTATTATTGCCTCGGAGAAAAGAATTCACCCCTCTGCAATAAAGTGTGCTAGCCTTTGCACAAAATAGTCACACATATGAGCCAAGAAGTGTCGCACATCAACAATCTGTTATCGCCTATTGTAAAGCTTTGCTACACAATTGGTTAAATCACTCATGCTTGCGAACTTTTATCTTACGCTTTGCATTAATTCATTCTCGCTTTGAGTTAATTTGTTGTCGCCTTGATGTTTTTTAATTACACTTTGAAGTAATTTTATTATGCCTATTAAGTTTTTAGTGTCGCCTAGTGAAAGATTTAGTGTCGCCTAAGAACAATTAATTCATGCTTAAGAGAAATTTACTGTCACTTATTTGCTGGACAATGTCACCTAAAGATTTTTGTCTTAATTTGTCGGTAGATTGATAAATTTGGATTTCTAATTCTCTGTTTCTAT
Organism: Chamaecyparis obtusa; assembly: GCA_027943335.1. NCBI lineage: Eukaryota > Viridiplantae > Streptophyta > Pinopsida > Cupressales > Cupressaceae > Chamaecyparis > Chamaecyparis obtusa. The sequence goes on along the minus strand of BSBK01009573.1, from coordinate 160,858 downwards.
GTTTTGACAAGAAATGCCCAGACATCTGAAGGTACAGAAGCCAGAATCCAGATACAATCAAGAGGAAAAGATAATTGCAAAAAGGATTAAGAAAGAGAATCAAGCACATCTCAAAGCTGTCCTTGAGCAAACAAAAGATGAAGATAGTCAGGTATATCAAAAATACCTTGATATAGTTGATTCTTATAAAAGAAAATTTGGGTCTCTTAATTGGATCTTTAGTCCTTAAATTCTTTTTGAAGATTTACAATTAAAAGTGATCAAAGTTCTTTACATAAATCTTTGTTTTGTCAATTCTATTGTGGTTTCCCCTCACTTTGTTTGGTGGTGTTGACTAACTTGATGGATTTTAAGCACATTGGATGGAGCTATACCTAAGGCGAGTTGGAAAATTGCAAAAAAAAAAAAATTCTCAAAAATGCCCCTAGCTTTATGCTAGCTACGAACAAGGTATTCATCTATTCAAGCTTGCATTTTCTTAGATTGTGGCATTTCATTTGATATAAGCTATGGATAAAGTAGGAAATGAATTTCACACTTCAATTATAAGAATCCCCTTGTCAAGGGATTGAAAAAGAACAAATGTGTATTTGATTGTGTGGAACAAAGGAAGACAATAGGGATATGCTCTTCACTCTTTGAGTGGATCAAACTCCCAAACTTGTCCTACTAAGTTCATTTCTTGCTTTACATGCACATGCTAGAAATCTAGTGGGCTCGCCTCCCGAATTTTCCTTAGCAAGGCTAGTGAGAGGGACAACCCAAAGTGGGATACACTTGCTTTCACCACAAGAATCCGACCCACTATAAAATGAAATGCATGTATCCTTAATGGGGTTCATGACAAACGGATCTTAATTTCTTGAACTTCCTCTAGTAGTCCTCATGGATTGCGCAAAATCGTACCTCGGTGCATGTGGGAAGCCCCTTAACATACTTGGGGGATGAGAGATTGAAATCTATTTTAATAGAATACTTACTAAAACCTTGATAAAGTAGCAAAGACCACCTTGTAGAGCCATGTTTATGAACCAAATTGTGCTAAGGTAGGTGCTTGAAGTTCTTTCTTGTGAAAAACTTGTGACAATGTTCTATACATCAAACATTTGTGTTTAAAAGGGTAAAAGAGATAATTGAATGTGTGGTTGTTGTGTAATACCCACCCGTAGGATGCTTTTTAGTTTGCTTTATGTTTTAGATGTATGACCGAATTCTTTTAGGTCACTTTCCATGTGATCGATTATTGTTTCATTAATGATGATTATGGATTATTATTATATGCTTTCCAAGTGTATGTGTAGATTAGATGATGATGCTTCATGATGTTAGATTACATGTTTTATATTGAATACGATGTACTTACCCCATACTTGCATGTGTATGGTGATTATGTGTCTGTATCTGTTGACGTGCTTGTGTGGTAGAGGATGGAGGCATAGTTACTCGCATAGTTGAGATCCACACGTCCGACCGTACCCTATCATTGTCTGTTATATATTGTATGTACATGCTTTGTCTTCTGATGACAGGTTCGCAGGTACAGGGCATCATCTTCCCTGAATTGGCAGGAGTGAACGTGCCCACAAACATTCGTCTCAATGGTAAAGAGGGGAGATAATTCACAGACCCAAACCCTAACCCTAGCCAATTGTCCTAGAATTGGACAAGTACCAGTATGACTACCTTACCCGAATTCACCTGGTTGGTATGAATTCGTGGATTCCATTCTTGAGTCTGTGCATGTGTTTTAAGTTTGCTTGGTTTATTGTGCTTGAATTTGATTGTGCTTGATTCAATGGATTTATGATTATTCAGGTGATTTTATATGTTTATTTATGTTAGGACTATAGTTGAAATTAATGATTTAAATATTTTCCTATGTGTAATTTAGAATATTGTCCAAAGTCAATTATTTGATTAAATAGAATTAATTGAATTAGGATTAAATTATGTTTGAATGTATAATTAAATAATTGAATATTTTAATGCATGCTTTAGGATGTATTAAATATTTAATTTATTTAATCTAGGTTTTAATTATTAACATGTGCTCAAATAGAATATATTTAGAATTATGCTTGTTTATATTATTAAGTAATTAAATAATTAATTGCATGAGTTTGTGATGCATTGATTATTTAATTTATTTAATAATTGAATTTAAATTAAAACATGTGCAAATTAGAAAAGGGAATTGTTCTCAAAAAGTTAACAACTAGTTTTAGAAAGTTAGGTTGAGTTGTGCATATAAATGATATTTTAAATTAATTAATTGTAATTTCTTTCAATTTTGGAGTTTGAGTTGAATTAGGAATTGTCTTATGAGTCACTTTTCTGATTTGAGTTGAACTCAGAGTTATCTGTTGAGTTGTCTTCTATGATTGCTTGGATGTTGGAATTGAATTCCTATTAGGGGAATTTTGCTTTCATTTTTGGGGGAGACAGGTTTTGAGAGGAATTTTGGAGAAGGCTTGTGTGTTTGGCATTTTGAAGATTTGTGGAATGTTGTGGCTGCTTGTTGAATTGAATCTCTCCATGCTTCTGGATTGGGCACCTAGTTGCAAATTAGTTTTCAAATCTGCAGGTTGTGTTTGAATTTGGAGAGAATTTGGTTCTCATATCTACAGGGGTTTCTATTTTAAATCCGTTTCTGGCATTGGATCTAAGGTAGGCATTGTATTTTGTCTGTTATCTCTATTTTCACATCTATTTGTCTTTCTGTATTATTATAGTTTTCTATTTGGTAGATCTGTGTATTTGATAGATCTGGGTATTTAGAAAACCCTTATGTAGTTAATTTTTGTATTTTATTATTATTTGGCATTGTGGAGTTACTCTGACAAAATTTTGTTAAATAACATTTTATGGTTATCCCAGAAAATGATAAATTAAACTCTGTTGTATAGTTTTATTATAGTATTAGAAGAAAATTTGATTCTATTGAGAAATAAAACCAAATTGCTTTAAAAACCCAATTTTAGTACACAAAAGTCAATTCTGGTTAAAATATATATTCTAGTTAAAAATAAATACTGTGCAAAAATTCTTCATGAACATAGTAAATTGTTTGTTTTGGGAAAGGAGTAGATTCATATCACAAAAGTATTTAAAATTTTGTTTATAAAAGAAATTCCTAAATGTTAAATTTATTCTGTGAAAAAATTTGTGTTTGTTAAATATCCTATTTCCAGATTTGATTAAAACAGTAATATATAATATATATATATATATATATATATATATATATATATATATATATATATATATATATATATATATATATATATATATATATATATATATATATATATATATATATATATATATATATATATATATATATATATATATATATATATATATATATATATATATATATATATATATATATATATATAAGTCATGCTTTGTGAAGTTGAAAATTATTATCAACAAATTAAAAAAAAAAACTTATGATTTGAGAGGGTGTTGTTTTTAATTAATAATCAAATTAAAAAAAAAAACAATATATAAAATGAAATTCTTTTACTGCACGGTTTCCCGTGGAGCGTGCGCAGTCCTTTAAGGACTGACGCACGGACCCATAGGGCCTATCGTGCGCAGTCCCTATGGGACTGTCACGGCAGAGCCTATGGGCTCTGTCGCAGGGTGTTGGGTGGGGAGCCGTGTGCCCCCCCACACCAAAAGTTTTTGCTCTTAAAATTTTGTTTTATAAAATTTGTTTTTTTATTTATTTATCATTAAATAATTTTATTGTTTAGTTTATATTGTAAGATAATATTTCTTTTGTAAATTAAATTAAGTTATTAAGTTTTATTTTTATTTTATTATTAATTGTTATTTATTAATTAGTTAATGTTATTTGGGATTAATTGTTAATTAAAAAATTTGTTAGTTAAATGAAATTTTTGAATGTAACTTAAATAAATACTTGATTTATTATTTAAATTAGTCATATTAGATGGGTTTTCTAATTTGTATAATAGATAGTATTATTAATTCATGTAGGATAGAATTTATATTCTAGCTTGTATAAATATAATCTTAAAATGGTTGCTCGCAAATTAAGATTGTTAGTTAGTTGAATAAATTTTATTCTTTTTGATAATTAGATAAATGATTCTGTACTACCCTGTCCTTGGAAAATGTGGGATTGGTATTGTTTATTAAGTTCATTTCAGTAGTATGAATTAATCTTACAATTTGATCCTTTGACATCTGTATTTTGAAAGTGTTAAGATTCTATAATGAAATTGGGTCTCTCATTCTATTAAAGTCATAGTTCAACACTAAGGATGATTCTTTATTTAGGACATTATAGTGATGTTTACGTTTCGTATCTCCTAGTAGGTTTATGCTTTTCTTTATGTGAATTTAATCATGTTCATATGGAATTTGAATGATTATGGCTCAGTTTTCATTTCTTTATTATGTGAGTGTTGACTTCTCGTTTCTGAATTGCAATCTTGTGCATTATGTGTTATTGGGCAATAGATAGCCTAGGGGGATACAGAGGCTGGGAATGTTTGTCAATTGTACTTGTTTTCAGTATCATGTTTATGTGAGTGTTTATTCTGAATGTCATCTATGAATCAGTCTTATGGGCTCTTATTGGTTAATATCTATTTTCTGGTATCTGTGTAATCATTTGAGTTTCTATGTGGGAAACTGCATCTAGGATTACTTGATTGTATACCTGTTGGGTACTTATGTGATTATGAGCCTAGGGGAGATTGATTAAGTGCATCGTAGGGGAGTGGCTTACAATAGGGGCCGGGACCCGAAGTGGTCAGTACCTGGGTAACCTATTGTAGGTTATGTAATTAAGTGATAACATAGTAATTAAAATGTGTAGAGATCATTAAAAAGATAATATAGAGTATGGTTGATTAGAATTCCTCATATTTGAGAGAGAGTATTCTAATCCCACATGGATTGTATTGAGGGTCCGGGGCCCAAAGTGGTCAGTTCCAGGGTAACTCAATGCTTGAGGGTCTGGGAACCAGAGTGACCAGTCCAAGGTAACTCAAGTAGTTAGACATGTGATGACACTCCCGTAGCATGTAGCTTAAGTTATCTCCTGAGTTTTCTATTTATGCCTCTGTATTAGTGTGTTTCTCCTTTCACTGTATTATTGTGTACCTTGAGTAGAGAGCTTCCAGGATTCCTTTCTCAGTGGTTTTATCCTTGTTTGGTTTTGGTCATCCGATTGGAGTTTGTGGTTATCTCCTCAGCACGGTGGGAGTGGACCGTTTAGGTTCACGAGGTCGGGTGGTAGTGATTCTTTACCATTTGAGTTCCGATGTCCTGGTGCTGGTGCTGTTGGTTCTTCGGCAGTTGGATGCCTTCATGGTTCTTCATTGACTCTTCATTGTTGGTTTCCTTTCATACCTTCATTTATGTAGTCCTATATTAGAGTATCGCATGTGATACCTAATATGGACATTGTACTTCTTTTTTAGTTTTATTATTACATAGCCTGTGACATGTGCAGTGGATGTCAGTGTATTAGTAATCATGGTTGTCCATGAGATTTGTAATATTGATGTAAGCTGTAATTGTATCATTTATGTTATGGAATCTTTTGTTATCTTCTTTAGTTGTTTTATTTGTTCTTAAGTAATTCTACGTCATGGGACCCTCGAGTTTTGTAATCTATGTTGAATGTTGTTCATGTGAGTAAATGGTAATTGCTTCCGCACTATTGTGTATCTTGTATGTTAACTTTAAAAAAAAATGTTCACCAAACTTAGTAGCAAGTTATAGGTTAACTTCTCTTGGGTTCCCTGGTGGGGCGTTACATGTTGTGTTTGAAAGACATAAGAAAGCGACAGATATCCATTTAAAATCATCTTATCTTTTAAATCTCTTCAATAATAAAATCAACAACTCTAAATATCAAGGATCATTCCAAAAACAAACCATTGTTGGATGTCGGTTTCCATGTGATCCCAAGCATATAGAGTATCCTTACAAGGCGATAGCATTCTCATGGAAAGAAAAGAAGATGAAATTGAGTACCAAAGTGTATTTCAAGGTCACAACCAAGAGGACCTTTTTCCAAACCTATTTGAACAAAACCTTGATGACTTGGATAGGAATTCAGAATCCCATAATTTTCAATAAGGAACGAAAATATCAATAACTCCAACCAAGATCCAATGGATACACTTGAAGAAAGAGTTGACAAGGCTGCCCAAGATCTAGACTTCTTAGAAGTTATAGAGAAATTAATAGATAGGGATAGGGAGAACTTTTTCCTAAACCTAGCACATAAGGGAGTAAAGCTTCCTCATGACTTTGATATAGACCAACTTAAGCAAAACCAGCAGCCAGAGGATCCAATGAGCGCTATGACTAAGAAAATCAAGGCCTTCCAAGAGAAAATAGATACCCTAAAGAAGGTAGTTGAACCTAAAGCCTTCTCAATTGAAGCTTTGTGTCCTTTTCCATTCGACAAAAGCCTAGTTATGCTGTCATTTCCCTTCAACACCGTTTTTCCTAAATACGATAAATACATGGGTAAAATAGACCCACATGATCACTTAAGGGAATTTTGTGCCCTAAGTATAGAGTTCATGCATAACGATACGTACCTAATGAGACTCTTTCCTAGAAGCTTAGGAGGACCCGCAATGGAGTGGTTTTCAAAACTACCCCAAGGAATCAAGACTTTTGAGGAGTTGGCCTCAAAGTTTATAACCCATTACTCTTACAACATTGAGCATGAGATCACGATGCTCAAGTTATGTGATACCAAGCAAAAAGAGGGAGATTCCTTCTTAGGATTCTTACAAAGGTGGAGGACTATTTTCACAAGGTATCCACGAACTATTCCTGAGAAAGAGAAGATGGAGATTTTCACCAATAACTTGACCATGGAAATGAACTATCGATTACAACTTCAATGTCTTCCAACATTTGAAAAAATTATTGAAAATGGAGTTAAGATTGAAGATGTTTTGGTCAAAAGAGGGGAGATTAAGTTATTTAAAGACAATAAATCTAACAACAACAATAGCAATAACAATAATTATGTTCCTAAATATTTCAATCAAGGTTCCAACAATCACAATGATAAATTGAAATCATGGAATAAAAGTAACAATAAAAATCTTGTGAATGATGGGGTTGTGGAGTCACACAACTTGAAGTCTACCCCTTTTATTCTACCATATGGAGCAAATTCTTCAAACAATGTGAATCAAGCAAGTAAAGCCCCATATAATTCCAATAATTATAAGAGCAATAATTCAAATACTTCCAACAATAAGAGTTGGGATAAATCAAAATCAAACTCTAGTTATAATAAAATGAAATTCACTCCCTTGGGTGAACCTTTGGAGAATGTACTAAAAACTTTGTTGGCTAATCAAGTTATCACACTACCAGATATATCAAATTATGAACTCGAAGTCAAACCTCATTGGTGGAATGCATCTCATCATTGTGAATACCATCGAAAAAGAGGTCATCCAACCAACGAGTGCATGAAATTGAAGCATTTAGTACAATATTTGATTAATAACAACATCATCCAAGTTGAAGGACCTCAAAACAATGAGGATCACACGGCCCATAAGAACCACTTTTTGAATCATGAAAAGGGGGAATCATCCAATACAAATCAAAACCATAAAAAGGGTAATGATAAAGTGAATTTTGTCCACACTTATGACAACACAATAAATACCATAAGTCAAGAAGATCAAAGCATAAATGTGGTTGTAATAAAAGGTAAATCAAGAGAAGCATCAGCAAATGTGGTCACTAGGGGGCAAGCATCAAAAATTGTCATATCTAATAATGCTCCAAAAGTGGTGATACCAAACCAAGCTTCCACATCATCATTGAAACAATATAACTTGGTTGATCAATTGCAAAAGACTCCCGCTCAAATCTCTATCCTTGAGCTACTCAAACTATCACCAACCCATAAGGACATTTTGGAAAAATCCTTGTTGGAAACAAATGTGCCTCTAAATTTAGAGGTAGATAAGTTCCAAAACATGGTGGAGCATTTAATTGCACCTCATTTCCTATCATTCTCTGAGCAAGATGATATGTCTCTTAATCATCCCCAAAATCTTCCCTTACACATAGAGGTGTTGATCCACAAACATAGGGTAAAAAGAGTCCTTATAGATGGAGGTGCTGGCCTAGATATTTGTACCCTTAGCTTGGTAAAAGCCTTAAGATTTTCTAAGGAGGCTATTGACCCAAAGAAAAAGATAACCATAAAAGCCTACGATGATGAAGAAAGAGCGCTGAGAGGAGTCATATTTTTTCCCATAAGAGTTGGTCCTATACAAAAAGAAACCATATGCCAAGTATTGGACCTCAAATTGACTTATAACATTTTGTTAGGAAGGCCATGGATCCATGAAATCCAGGCTATTCCTTCAACCTACCATCAATGCCTAAAATTCCCATATCAAGGGCAAGAGATAATGGTAAGTGGAGACCTCAATCCCTTCTAATATTGTAATAACGTCAAACCTATTAATGACTCATTGGTTCCACATAATGCTGAAGGGTCTACATCAAATCAAATGAAACAAGGTCAAAGTTCCAAGGATATTCCTTTATGGAAAGGAAAAGAAAAGATAGAAGAAGAAATTGTTGTTCAAGAAACTCCAAAACTCATTAACCAATCCACATCGACTAAAGGAAAAGAGAAGGTTAATGAGAATAACATTTTTAGTGAAGAAGAAAAAGAAGAATCTACCAAGGTTGTCACAAGATACCTTCAAGAAACCCAAAAAGCAAAAGAAGACTCCTTATCAAAAAAGGTTGTCCAAGTGTTCACCAAAGAAGCACACTACCAAAAGATGGATAAAATGATGAAAAACTTTGATCAACAATGCAAAATCAAACAGCAAGGAGTAGGCGAATACTCCTTATCAATGATGGATCTACCCTTATCACCAAAATCCTTTGGAAAACCTTCGAAACTACCTCATAGGTATAAGGATAACTTCGTGAGAACAAGCACATCATCTACCATGAATGAAGAAGACAATGAAATTTTGAATTGGCTATATAAAGATGAAGAATCAAGTGCCCACGTTAAACACATTCAAGATCCAACCATCCCTACACATCAATATGGCAAAGGGTTTGCAATCATGCAGAAAATGGGTTATAAAGGTCAAGGACCTTTAGGTACAAGGAATGAAGGGCTAATTGAACCCCTAGAGTCCACATGGCGAGATTCCAAGCAAAAGACAAGTTTAGGATATCTTGAAGAAGGATATACACAAAAGTATTATCCCAAAGTATATGATCAAATACTCCAATTAGAATCTCATAGTGATGAGGATTCTAATAAATGGGAATGGGAGACTCTATCAGATAAGCCATGCCATGACAAAGGCATTGATGTTATTCATACATATGCATCTACCAAAACCAAAGGACTAATGGCTAAATCCACTTCAAATCAAGCATCTAGTTCTAGTCAAGAGATTCAAAATGATGTACCAAGTATAGAAATTGAAATAAATCAATGGGCAGGTGAGCCGCATGTTCCATCATGGAGACCTACTATGGAAGAATCAAACGCTAGATTTAATCCGCATGATTTTTATCCAATGGAAACCATAGTGGAGTCTAGTGAGGAGGAGTTTGATCCTTCTTCTTTAGAACACTTAGAGGAAGCCCATGTCTGAGATTTTGAAGATATAATGTATGAAACTTCCAATAATGTGATAAACACTTTAAGCCCCATTGAGACAAATCCAAGTGTTGACCCATTAATTCTCATTTGGCCAGACCTAATTGAATGGGATGCCATTGAACCCGATACCTTGCCAATTTTCTTGAATGAAAACACATTGTCCCAATGCCTCAACGTGGTTGAACCTTCTTCTACCAAGGACTATCAAGAAGAAATGATCAAAGGGAGCATCCAAACTCTTAATCCGAGAAAAAATGAAAAAAATAGAAAAGGAAAAGAATCGAGTGTTGAAAACCACTTTGTGGCAACATTGGATCCAAAACAAAGAAAAAAAAAAATAAAGGATATTTCTAAAGGTGAAAACCCAATTGAGGCACCTTTGGAAGGGAGTTTGGATGTTCTACCAGACCACTATGAAGAAAGGTCTCCAATTCTAATGGAGCCAACAGAAAAGATAAACATTGGATCAGATACAGAGCCCAAGATTATTCACTTAGCATCATCCCTATCAAGTGAAGAAATAATAGAATTCATTGAGTTCTTCAAAGAAAAGCAAATCAACTTTGCTTGGTCTTATGATGATATGTCGGGTTTGGACCTAAACTTGATAATGCATCATCTCTATATAAAGGAAGGAGCTAAACCAGTCAAACAGAAACTAAGGAAAATGCACCTGCATATAGCCCTACTTGTCAAAGTAGAGTTAGAGAAGCTATTGAAGGTTGGATTCATAAGAGCCATTGATCATGCACAATGGATATCCAACATAGTGCCAGTATCAAAAGTGGATAAGTCTATCAGAATCTACATGGATTTTAGAGATTTAAATTTAGCATGTCCTAAAGATGACTTCCCATTACCAAGCATTGATGCTATTGTAGACTTAACAGTGGGACATTCCATGTTTTCACTCATGGATGGATTTAGTGGCTATAATCAAATCAAGATAGTCCCCGAAGATCAAGATAAAACAGCTTTTACATGTGCATGGGGTACATTTTGTTGGAATGTCATGCCTTTTGGCTTGAAAAATGTTGGAGCAACCTATCAAAGAGCAATGAGTACTATATTCCATGACATGATGCATAAATTCATGGAAGATTATGTTGACGACATTATAGCTAAGTCAAATTCAAGGAAAGAACATCTTCCCATATTGGAAAAGATTTTTGAAAGATTAGAGGAATTCAAAGTAAGACTTAACCCAAAGAAGTGTGCTTTTGGAGTCCAATCCGGCAAACTCCTAGGTTACATTGTATTCGCTAAAGGAATAGAGTTTGATCCTGCTAAAGTAAAGGCCATAATGGAAATGGAAGCACCCAAAATAGTTAGTCAAATGAGATCCCTACAAGGAAGAATACAATCCATCAGGAGATTCATCTCTCAATTGGCAGAAAAGTGCCACAATTTTAATCAACTTTTTCATAAAGACACTATATTCAAATGGGATACCAAGTGTGAAGAGGATTTCAATCTACTAAAGAAGTACCTTATGAATCCACCAATATTGATGCTGCCTATCAGAGGCAAACCTTTAATCTTGTATTTTTTAGCAACAGAGAATTCATTGGGGGCACTCCTAGCACAAGAGGATGAGAATGGAAAAGAAAAGGCAATCTACTACATTAGTAGAACCTTAGTCAAATATGAGTTGAATTATAATTTCATGGAAAGAGCATGCTTGGTTGTAGTTTTTGCTTCACAAAAATTATGCCATTATATGTTAGCCCATAAAATAAGGCTCATTGCTAAAACTGACCCTTTGAAATATCTACTAAGCAAAACTGCATTAAATGGAAGGTTAGCAAAGTGGGTGATGATCCTAAGTGAATTTGATATAGAATATGTTGATAGTAAAGAAATTAAAGGGAAAGTCATAGAAAACCAATTAGCAGATGCACCACTTCATGATGATCATCTTATACAAGTTGAATTCCTAGATTCAAAGATTGTGAAGGTTGAGGCAAAAACATGGCAGCTTTACTTTGATGGTTCTTACACTCACCATGGATCAAGAGAGGGCATACTTCTAATCATGCCTCAAGGATATACTATACCTAAGTCATAAAAATTGCTATTTCCATGTACAAATAATATAGCAAAATATGAAGCTTTGGTTATTGGAATCAAGCTGGCCTTAAGAATGGAAAGTAAGAGAACTAAAGGTATATGGAGATTCACAATTAGTCATAAATCAAGTCAATGAAGAATATAATACTAAAGATGAAAAATTGGTACCTTACAAAACAATGGTGGATAACCTCAAGAAGTATTTCATTATCATCACATTTGAACAAGTGCCGAGGGAAAAGAATAAAGCATTCAGATGCTATGGCAACTTTGGCCTCACTTTTACAAATGCCTGATTAGAATGCTCGATATGAGTTTTTGGTAGAAGAAGCAACTCAACCCACGTATGATCCAACCCATCCTTATACCATTTGCCTACTTACTACAACTGAATCACCTTGGTATGGACCAATTTATACCTATTTGAAAGACCAAACCCTTCCTATCAACCAAACACAAAACCAAAAGAAGAGTTTCATTAGACAAGCCTCCAAGTACACTATAATTTCCAAAACATTGTATCGAAAAAGTCTTAACGAAATGCTCCTTAGGTGTTTAGAAGAGGAAGAATCAAACTTAGCCTTACGATAAATTCACGAAGGAATTTGTGGATCACATTCAAATGGATTGTCTTTAGCTAAGAAACTTCTTAGGATAGGATATTTTTGGCCTACCATGGAAAAAGATTCTTGTAACTTTGTAAAAACTTGTAAGAAATGTCAATTTCACATAAATTTGATACATGAACCAACGCAAGAGTTGCATTCGATGACCACACCTTGGCCATTTTATCAGTGGGGTCTAGATTTAATAGGAATGATTTATCCACCATCTTCGAATGGGTATAAATTCATCATAACGGCCACCAAATATTTTACTAAGTGGGTGGAAGCTGTACCCCTATCAAGTTCAACAGGAAAATAGATATCCTTGTTTATCCTAAATCATATAATTTGTAGTTATGGCGTACCTCATGCCATCATAATGGATAATGTAAGACATATCAAGAACAAAGATATAATGGAGTTGTGTACCAAATTCCACATGATACATCATTCATCTTCAATCTATTATCCTCAAGGTAATGGACAAGCCGAAGCAACAAACAAAAACATTTTGAAAATCTTGAAGAGAACGGTGGATAATTCTAGTAGGGATTGGCATATCAAGATAAACCCGACCTTGTGGGCTTATAGAACAAGCATAAGGACGCCAACAGGGGCTACACCCATCTCCTTACTTTTTGGAACAGAAGCAGTATTGCCTTTGGAGGTAGAAATTCCATCATTAAGGATATCTATGCATGGTTTGATCAATGAAGAGGACTATAGGGTTGCTAGACTACATGAACTAGAACTATTGGATGAAAAATAGAAAGAAGCCTTTGATCACTTAAAGGTGTATCAGAATAGAATGTCAAGATCTTACAATAAACATGTCAAGCCATGGAAATTCCAAATACGTGATCTAGTGTTAAGAGAAAATCCAAAGAACCAAGCAAAAAGGGAGAAGAAAGGAAAGTTGGAAGCCAACTCATTAGGACCATTTCTTATTATGGAAGATTTTGGAACCGGCACATACATGTTATCAGATTGTGATGGTGAAGAACTGCAAGAACCTATAAATAGCATACATCTTAAAAGGTTCTATACATGAGGTAGATGAAAGGGTATAAAGAGTATCAGATGGAGAGCATCATATTTATTGTACATAGTTCAATAGAGATCTTGAAAATCCCAAAAACATTGGAAAAGTGGAAAATCTCAAAAACATTTGAAAAGCACAAAAGATCAACAAAAAAAGGAGAAAATTGAGCATGAAGAAAGGAAAAACATTCAAAAAGATGTTGTCTTGGTGAAAACCTAGTAAATAGGCGCCTTGATGATATGGAAAAAACAAAAAAAATTTGAAAAATACAAAAAAATCGAAAAAGAAAAAAGTGCCTTGGTGAAAACCTAGCAAATAAGCACCTTGGTAGCAAAACAAAAAAAAAAGAGAAAAAGATTTAAAAATAGAAAAAAGAGCTTGATCCATTCAATTGGTGAAAACCTGGTAAACAAGTGCCATTGAACATCCAAGTTAGTTGCATACTTAGAAGGTCACCTTGTAACTATTGCATTCGCTAGCATTTGTATATATTGCATAATAAAACCCCACAATTGCATTTGTGAGTACCTCAAGATTTTGGTCACCTAATCAAAAAATTGTCCTAAGTCCCACAAATAAAATAAATATCAAATTGGGGGAAATCTACTCTAAAGGAGAAAGGATTCATCAACAAGCTTTATTCAATCAAAGAATCAATTCATCACACTCGAAAGAGGAACACGTAATCAAATCTACATCCTAATCCAATTTGAGCCTAAAATGAAGAAAACTGATCCAAGAATTAAATGACCTTATCTTTATCAGGATTAAAAAATGAAATGGATAGAACTACACTTGAACTATGGATTTTAAAAACATGGCAAAAAAAAAAAAAATTCTGTAAGTGTTGAAATAATTGATGAAATTATCTTTTTCTAGTGAATCGATGAAAGTTTTAGACTAGATGAGCTATGATGAAAGGATGATATTTTCTTGATTTCTGCATGATTGTCTTAAAATCAACATTTTAAACCATGTAAATTGTCTAAAGATGTGATCATCAAAGAATCATCGAGGACTTGTACACAGAATAAAATTGAGATTTCTGCTTGTTTACACAAACGGATCTCTTGGCTATTTTGATCTGCCATATCATAATACCTGTAATACCCCAAAAATGGGCTATATGTTCATTAATCTCCTATATCAACAATTCAAACAAAATCGACATCAAAGTCCTAACCTAAGGCACATCTGCACATCATCGAATCTAATTAATTATTCTAAATTCTGCATCGGGGAATATTCCTAGTAATATTCCTAATCATCATAATTATCTTTGATTTTATAATTATTTGGCGATAAATCACATTTATCCTAAGTTTGATTAATTGAATATTTTCATATTTAATTAATTAGATTTAATATCTTGCCACTTAATTGTTTAATTAAATTTAATTCTATCTCTTATTAATTGTATTATTTAATTTTGACAATAAATCCAATATCCTATGAATAATTGATTAAATTCTTATTTAATTGATTAAAGCAAGTTGTCATTATTTAATAATATAGTTTTTAATAAAAGTTTGATTAAATAATTGATTAACCCATAAATCAATTATTTATTTTCAAAAATCAGTTAAGTTGAGAATAAATCACTTTATTTATTTATTAAATCATAATTATCCATGTGCACATTCAAGGACTAGGTAAACTCAAATTGGAAAATCAATGCAAGTTGTTAGCTTTTTGAAACTCAACATCTTTTTGAGTTTTAAAGTTGATCTAAACTTCTAATTCGAGTTGAACTGTGCTTTTGCATGATTTTTGTGACTTAATTATCTGTTATTTAAAAATAACTCAAAAATTAAGCTAAGTTATTTGAGTGATTTATGGCTTTTTCTCATGCACCTCCAAAGCCCTGGATTTCTATAAAACCAAGGCTCTGCTCTTCATAATTCATATCTCTCAAAATTGCAAACTTACTCTACAGGAATCATAGCATATCAGATTTGGAGAATTTGCACAATTGAAGCTTGAAAGATAAATTTGAGGATTCGAAGCTTTGTGAGATCAATTTCAAATTCATAGCTTTCATATTATTGTTAGAATTTTCATTCTTATATCATATCATTTCTAGATTAGCATTGCATATCAGTTTTACATATTAGCATAGATTCATATCAATTTTCATCATATTATTGCATAGAAAATATCAAAAAAATAGATTAATTGCATTCAAATCCTTCATTTAGGTGTCGTCTAGGTCACTAATCTCGATAACAATCTGAGAACATTAATCTCACACCTACTAGAAGGCAGTAAATCGCTTTGTTAAATTAGATTTCAATTTTGCATGATTTTGATTATAGCTAACCTCTAATGTTTTACTGAAGTGTTGTGTCTATAGATCAGGTACAATTTTCACACACACAATACCAACATCCACTTGCAACATAGAATCCGAAAAAATTGATATTCACCCTCTCATGATTGGCTGCAATCAGTGATAGGCGTACCGAAGAGACTGATGGGAAAGCAAACAAAGCGGCAAAAACTATTCATATCATCATAGTTGAACTAGTGATGATTGTACTAGCAACGGGATTCCAAAAATACTCAATGATGAAAATAAGCTCCAAATCTTGAATAATGACAGTTAGCTACATCCATGTTAGATTAAGTGCATTGTGTTTTGTTAGTTTTTCTTAGTTTAAATTGCAAGGGGAACAATACAATAGAGGGGGTTTGAATCAAACATCATGATCCATCATTCCAAACAACAAAAATGAGATTATCTTGTGCATTCATGCATAGCATTAATCATTAATCATTATTCATCCAAATGCAGAAAACAAAAAAAGAAATCATTCTTCATACATCATTTGCATACATGTAATTAAAGATAGACATTGCATACATTTGAAAAATCAAAGAAAACATAGAATCATCCATTTGGCCATAAAAACAATTTTGCATCCATACATGAACAACAATAGAAAACATCTCATAAGCATCCATACATCATTGCATTCATCTATCTATATCATAAACATAAGATACGTTGCATCCATCGCATCATCAAAAGTAAGTGCATCCTAAACATCATATAGTTGCATATAAAGATAATCTCATAATATCAACTCATCAATAAGACCGAAGGAATAGATCATCATATATCATCAAAAAAAAATGTGTTCATCAAAGGATCTAGTACATCAAGTATATCAAGATATAATCTCATTAAAGTGGTACATGACAAGTTTCGATCGATCAAAAATAGGAAATGTGCAATAAGAGGACATCACTACAAGATCAATTTGTCAATCATCAATCATGACCCTATAGCACAAGAACCATCTGGACGTCTACCATCCTGTGAGGGAGGAGCCTGAGAAGTGCTCACTCCATCCCGTCTCTGCCCAATGACTGTTGATAGGAACTATTGCATCAAGGTGGCAACCTGATCTAACTGGCCCACAACAGTAGACATCTCTTCCCTCATAGACTATACCTCTCATACTACTGCATCCTGCAAACCCTATCCCTGATCCTGTGGTGGCTGACCTGGTGGAGGCATCTGCTGTGCTGGAACCTGTGGTGCTTGAACCTGAGGGGCACCATCACCCTATTGTGCCAAGGCCACTCTCTGTAACTATACTAAAGGATCTAAACCTCCTGGAACCTACCGAGCAGCATCATCATGAGCCTATCTCTGTGCTCTTTGCTGGTGATGTACTTGATCCTGTCTCACTGCGGCTCGAAGATGAACTGCAAGGACTGCATCTGCCCGTCTATCTCTAGCCCTATCTCAAATCTATACATCTCTCACATGGCCTCTACCCACTACACCTCGAGGACCTCTATGTCCTCAACATCTCTAATGTCTACCACCCCCATGCCCATCATCACCATCACCACCACGATGAGCGGGCATAGGCTCCACTGGATCTATGAAATGAATGAACCTATTTTGAGACCACCAGTCTTGATACTCATGGGACATCCTAGCGTCAGCTATCCCTGGTAACATCTCCCATCTACAGAAAGGCATCCTGAGAATCTGACTCACAGCAAACTAATAACCAATACATGGACCCCATAGAGATCTCTCGGCCTGTACTCGAGCATATAAGGCATTGCCCAAAGGCATCTCCTGAATCCTACCATACTATCTAGAGACCTGACCAAAATAGAATCACTCAATAACAGTATCTGACCTGCCAATCATCCAACATGGATAGAACATATATGGTAACTTGTCATCATCCTCCCACCAGCCCTCGCAACCAAGATAGGGGTGCCATGTCACAACATCTAGATCATCTATCTGACATCTCCAATAAACCAGGTCACCCAAATGATGCTGAATCACCATCCCAGTATACAGATAAGCATAAGGATATCCATGAGGTCGTCTCCTATCAGAAATAGGCCTAGTAATGGGAAGATGCTCCCAAACCCATAACTATAGAATGATAGCACCAGCAGATAATGAAGAACTCCCTTTCTACACAACCTCATGAAGATCACGATATAGCTAGGCTAGCACACAAGAACCCCAATCAAAATGTTGTGGATGTGCTAGTAGATCCTCCAAAATCCTACCCCAACCCACAGAGAAGCCACGACCTCATCAATCTGGAAGAAGTAGTCCACCAATCAAGGCACCAAGAACTGCTGGCAATACAGGGAATGAAGAAAACTATGGCCAGGTGATCATATCATCATCAATATAGTTGTCTCTGAACACTTACCGGAAGACAATCGAATCATACACAAAATCATAATATACAAGATCTCCCTGACAAGGAATCTGTAACAAATGATATACATCCTCTGGAGTAATCATCATCTCACCATGAGGGAGATGGAAAGTATTGTGGTCAGAGTGCCAATGCTCCGCCACAGCTATCATCAAACCACAATTCAGCTAGAACCAGGGAAGATCAAGAAGAAAGCTCTGACCACATAACTCTACCACACGTAACTCAGCATCATTCAATGTCTACTCAAGGTCAATAACCTAGGACGGAACTGAACGGATATATAATATAGGCTCGTCAGTCTGTTTGACAAAAATGAGAGAATCATATTAGCATAATATACCAAGGAACATCTAAAGTTGATCAAAGTTATTACACAATCCATTTGCTCATCATGAGTACATCAAAACTCCTAACTCTTTATCTTGAGGAGGGAAAATCATTGGTCTATATCTCTAGATCTTGAGGGTAAACTATTAAATCATCATCCTATCATAACATATTGATAACTAAAATTCATTGGTATTCCTATACTGCTATTCTAATCAATTGTTTTGATCAAACATAACTGACCTACTCATATTATTCAAAATCAACCATCACGACGTACTAATTTTTTTATCAAAAAAATAGTCAAGTACAACAGAAAATTTTGAGCAACAGGCTACAAGTGTGATTTTCATCATCACAGGCAACATTTATCTTATGCGACATAGAAATTTTGACAGGTGACATTATTTTGATGTTACCCGACAAAAGTTTCATAGGCGACACTCCTTTAAGCTAGGTGACAACTAATTTTTGATAGGCGACATCAAAAAGTGCTTGGTTTTCAATGCATAAGCAGATGGTAAACTCAATTTTTTACCTAGGTCTATGCGTGATCAAATTAACCGTGACCAACAACGAAAATGTGTTAAGAGACACTAAAATTTTCTTAAGCGACATTAAAAACCACGGATGCAAGAGTTAAAAATGCTAAGCGACATTAAAATTTTCATACGCGTGAATGAAATAATTCAAAGCAGTGCTCGAATTTGGAAATGCAATAAATGCTACTTAAGATATAATAAATGCATTATCAAAGGTTAAAACCACTTACCAGAGCTCCATAGTCAGGTGGTCTAGCATATCTCTGACACCACTTGAATCGATGCTCCCAAATAGGCACAACCATCATGAAAAATAGTAGGGGACCAGAGCAAAATCACTGAAGAAGAAAGTAAAAATGAATAGTAAAATTAGGTTTTTCAACCTATTTATGCTAATTTGACCTAATTCTAGGGTGAAAATTGAACTCTAACATATATTAATCTATCCTAGTTAAGAGGGGCAATTTATGAAGTGGGGCATATCAAAAGTGTTTTTAAAAAATGAAAACATATCAATCAATCTATCTAATTAAAAACAAACATATGTTTCATTTTTGAGGGGGCATACCATCACATTATTAGATCAACAACATCAATAACATCAAACGAGATCAATGACCAATCAGAAAATTCAAAGGGAAATCTTTTATCAGAAAAATTTTCGTAATAAAAAATGAAAGGGGCATCATATCAAATCAGATCATCAAATCAGGAACCATATCAATTAGGAGAGTTTCATATCAATCATTATCGGCATAAATTTCATATCAAAAAAATCAAAGGATCGACCATCAAAATACATTAAGAACGAACATCAGAGATCGACCATTGTTAAATCAGGATCTATCAATCAAGCAAGATCAGAGTATTCTTTGAATTGACATGCTTTGCACATCAACTCAAAGAGGGGCATTTGTAATCACCTAAAAATGGACAAAGACAATTTAACGATAATTCAAAGAAAATGAAGTGAAATCAAAGAAAATCAAGGACATAATTGAATCAATTGAATCACAATGCATAATTAGACAATCAAAACGAAAATCAAATCCTATTTCAAGATAAATCAAAATTGAAAGCATTTTAGTCTAATACAATCAAATCAAAATACAATTACTTTAATTAATTGTATAGTCTTGGATTAAATTAATTCAACCCATTCAAGGGGTACATGGCTAAAGAAAATCAATTAAATCAATTAATAAAAATCAATTACTCTCAACAAACCAAAAAGAGAGGAAAATCAATCAACCAATGAAATTGGAAGAAAGACACTCACATGGATCAAGCTAAATTGAATCTCAATCACTCAAAGTGAAAGAGAATCTCAGCCATCCATCTTGTCTACTTGTCCCAAGCTTTGAGGACACAAACTTTTCTTTGTCTTCAAAGGGTGGAACCAAAACCTTAACCCCAACTCAATCATGATCAAACCCAACTACACCCCCTCACCTTGGGAAAATCTATAAAAGGAAGGCTAAAATCCTTCATAATTCATCAACCACCTATCTAAGGATTGCATCAAACCTCTTGCAATTTGAATTTAGAAAGCATTTTGAGAGCAATTTTAACATTTCATATTGATAATTGTTAGCATTTGCATTGTTTTATCATTGTCATTCTCATATTAGAACTGTTATTAGTGAGCTTGCTGAGAGCTTCATTATTCATTCTAATTAGAGAGCCATAGGGTGCTCAATTAGTCTTTGATATTGTGAAATATTTTCTCAATTATGGTTGTATTTAGTTCTTATTTCATTTATTTGTCATTCATTAACCCTAATTCTATGAAGATACATTTATTTGTCCATTTTTAGGTGATTACAGTTCGAAGTGGGTATACAAAAACAAGATGAATGAAGAAGGTATTTTTGTTAGAAACAAAGCTAAATTAGTATGTAAAGAGTATTCACAACAAGAAGGAATTGATTTTGAAGAAACTTTTGCACCGTTTGCTAGGATTGAGGCACTTAGATTATTATTCACAGAAATAGATTTCCACAATCCATTATGATGAATATGAGTATCTGGATTAGATTGTGTGAGTTTTTTAGCATCAACATTTTGGATCACACTCTGTGATCCATCATCAGGAAAAGAGAGAGTAAGAATACAGAGTGTGATGATGGATCACAGAGTGTGATCCAAAATGTCGATGCTAAAAAACTCACACAATCTAATCCAGAAACTCATAATCAAGGTTATTATTCACTTATGTTTCTCACAAATATTTTAAAGTATATCATATGGATGTGAAATTAGATTTTCTTAATAAAGACTTGGAAGAGGAAGTATACATTGAGCAACTTGATAGATTTCTTCTATCAGGGACTAAAGATCTAGATTGCAGATTGAAGAAGGCTTTGTATGGACTGAAACAAGTACCAAGAGCTTGGTATGCAAGATTGGATAAGTATTTGATTCATTTTGGATTCAAGAAGGGAAATGTTGAAAAAAATTATACTTAAGAATCAATGAGGAAGGTATCTTAATTGTTGAATTTTTTGTTGATGATATTATTTTTGGAGGAAATGATGAAATGAGTAAAAAAATTGCAAAAGAAATGAAAAGTGAATTTGAAATGTCTATGATTGGGGAGATGAAATTTTTCTCGGATTGTAGATCAGTTAAAGTAAAGAAGGGATATTCATATCTTAGACCAAATATCTCAAAGAACTATTGAAAAATTTTGGCATGGATGAGAGTAAACCTATTGGAACTCCTATGGTAACTGGAACTAAGTTATCTTTAGAAGATGAACCAAAGAATGTACCTCAAACAAGGTATAGATCAATGATTGGAGGTCTTCAATAACTAACACATACTAGACCTGATATTGCTAATGTTATTGGAATTGTTGCAATATTTCAAGAAGATCCTAAAGAATCTCACCTTATGGTAATAAAAAGGTTATTCAGATATCTAAAGTGTATAGTTGAGTTTGGTCTATGGTATGATAGATCACAAGACTTTACATTTCATGCTTTCACTGATGTTGATTGGGCAGGGAATGTTGATGATAGAAAGAGTACTTGTGGAGAAGGATTCTTCCTTGGTAAAAGGCTGATTTATTGGCTTTGCAAGAAGGAGGACTACATTTCCAAGTCTACATTAGAATCAGAGTATGTTGCAATAGCAATCAATTATACACAGATTATATGGATGAAATAGATGTTGAAAGACATTGGAGTGTGTCTTGAAGACTCAATTACTAATCATTGTGACAAAACTAGCACAATAAATATGTCAAATAACCTTGTTATGCATTCAAAGACAAAACATATAAAAATAAAATATCATTTCTTGAGAGATAAGGTAGCAGAGAAAGAAGTGAAGTTAGAATATGTGAACATAAAGGAGCAAATAGTAGAAATCTTTACAAAACCTCTGCCGAAGGATACATTTGAGTATTTAAGAGGTATGCTAGGGGTCATGCCCCAACCTACTCTTGAATAATTAATGTATAAATTGCATTAGTCCAGAAATATCAAATAATTATTTCATTACCTGGACTAAAGGTTTGATGCTTCTCCTATGGGGGAGTATATGTGTCTGAGCCAAGTTACTGGGAACTCTTGGAAACATAATAATACCTTTGACATTTATGTCAATGGGGGAGAGAATGACACATGAAAAATAGTATGCAAGGATCATCACTTGGAGGATTTGATGATTGATGAAGAGGATTTGAAAATATGTTGATGCAGATACAGTGCAGGCATGTTTGGTACTTATGGATCTTAGATGTTTTTCATCTATGCTGCCATCAATGCCAAAGGGGGAGATTCTTAGAATGAATTCTGATGGTATTCCGATGGAGGATTATCCTAGCAATGATTGAGGCATGTTACAGTGACTATGTGTTGCATTCATGATAGAGTTTATCATTGATGTCAACATATGTTATTGACTCGTTGTTTAGAAGACTACAGATAGATTGCAGAGAATTGTATGGATATAGTACTAATAATTAGAATGTGAAAAATTAGAGGAAAACTCTTCATGATGTCTTGGGTCACAATCCATCATCAAACATGATTATGAGTTGATCAAATAGAGTTATCACTGATTTACTGATAACTATTTATTAGGAGACAGAAACTGTGATTCTCACAGAGTTTATTACAGAAATTTGTGAATAGAACTCATGTTTGTTTGAGTCATGATGTGTGAACATAGGTTCATGTCGGACATTGGCTTGAGAGCTTATTGTGATCATATGGAGTCGTGATCGTACATGTGATATCAGCAATGGCATGTGTATTGGCGAAGACCTATTTGGAGACTGACTTGGAATGCATTTCAAGGTATGTGAGATGCGAGCTTAATTTACAGATATAAATGATAAATTGATATAATCATTATGTTGTAACATTGTAAGAGGTTTTGTGTGCATCTTTGCATGGGTCCATTTATATCTTGTAAATAAGATTTATCCTATGAAGGCCGACTTGGATATGATTGTAGTAACTTGTATATAAGGATTGACATCCTTGGAAAATAAATGTGCGACATAAGGAATATTGCATATACAAGATGCATAGGTGAATGTGAGCTTGAGGCTGCATTGGATACTGTTTGAAGAATAGTAGTTGTGAACTTAGGCACAAGGTGAATCTTGCTTGGCAGTGGTTGAGTACTAAAAGCAGTTTCAGATCAGAATTATCTCATTCTTGAAATTGTAAGATTTGGAGAACCTGAGGGTGGCCTTAACTCTCAAATCTCCTGTGATGTATTTTACACCCCTAATAGGGTAATTTCCTTTAACATGGTTGGAATCCTAGCATGGTCGATTCCTTAATTGGGATCACATTATAAATGCTTCTAACAGGGTATGTCCTTTAACCAGGACCTTCCTATTGTAATACTCGGCTCCTAATAGGGTGAGAACTCCTTATAAGGTTATTATACTCATAGTGCTGAAATTTATCCCTTAACATGGTTTTCCTTGAGAACAAATCACGGTGTTTATGTGTATATTTACTATTGTTGCATTTACTTTTCAGTTCAATATTTTTTTTTGAAGTTAAGATATAAAATTGGCAACAACTGATTCAACCCTGCCCTCTTAGTTGATTAGGACATTTTTATTCCAACACTATGATTTTCCTTCAGTGTATCATATTTATCATTAATAGATCAGATTTCAAGGCTTTCCCAAATAGTAAGTTAGAATAGAAGGAATTGGAAACAATAAGAATACCATTTTAGTGTTGGCATTAATTATCAAGTTCAAATAGCATAAGATATTGTTGGTAAATTAAATTGTATTGAAAAACTATCACATGCAACTATTAGTGATCCTAAACAAAATTTGAGCTTTGGACGATATATAGCTATTATTGGCCATCATTTTGGATGCAATCACTCTATGAATGTCTCTCCCAATGTGTCATACTTATCAATCACATATCATATTTCAAGGCTTGGGTAGATAGTAACATTGAATGGGAGGAATTTGAAAGAATAAAAATGGTGCAATATATTAATTCAGAGGCATTTGAATAGTGCTTCTGAAATTCAACACAATCTAGCATTGTGTCCTTATTATTGGTATTTGTATTGTAATTTTCCTATGCCTCATTATTATCCATTTTCAATTATGAAATCTTCTTGTCACTATACATTCTGAATTTCAATTTTTAAAAATCTTGTAATATTAACAATGTAACATTATAATTTTGTAATGTGCATTCTCTTTTTAATTTGTAATATTGTGGTTATTGAATTTCCAATCATATCCACTCTAGCATTTTATGTAAAATAGGGTGAGAAAATAATATGTAATACAATGTCACATTGTACTTTAATAAGAATTAATTCTATCATTTTTACTTCTTAATATTGAAATATGTTTATCTAATGCAATTATTTTCTTTTTTTAAGGCCACTTCAATTTTTCACCCAACACAATCCATTATTTCCTGAAATCGATTAGCATTAAAAATTGATTCAAAACAATTTCCACTGTGTTCTTCCAATACTCAACATGGTTAGATTCAACCATACAAATCTCTTACTTCCTTAATGAATCCAATATGTTGAATAAATTGTATATGTTCTTCCTTTGTTGACCTTTGATTTTGATCCTTCAACCAATGTCAAAGTCTAATAAGTGTTTTAGAATTCAAACCACTAATCAGGACCCAACCTTGTTTCCCATCTCCCCAATATCTCTCACATGTCACCCAACCAACCAAATTAAATTATTCTCATGGTAATTGTGCACAACTTTAATTTCAAGTAATGTAGTCTTATCTCCATTAATGATTATGAAGTTTTTTTTAATGTTATTAATAGACATAGTTAATATTTACATTGAACTATATTAAATGATAATATGTATATTACAACATTGATGATAAGCTATTGGTAGGTTTCAATAATATATAAAATTTGAAAAATAAAAATAATTAAAAAAATTCTTTTACAAAATATTTGTTTTTATATTTTTGTTTGAATGATTATAAAATTTTATGATATTGCTAATTTCTATAGTTAAATATCTATTAAAACAAGGCTAAAGTTCTTGCCAAACATTGTTAAGATTGTTTTGTTTTAATTCAACTATATAAGACAAAGCTTGTTTAGATAATTATGAATATAATTCAAACTAAATTCTATGAAAGAATTTTTTGTATCATTGTTTAGCTCAAATTTATAATCTTCTATGCAAATAGATCTCACTAATAGCCATGTGGCATCAATGGAGACAAATTTTGAAGTGATTTTTAAAAAGAGTGCATTTTTTGGTGGAGTGATGTTTCACTCCTAATATTAACAACAAAAATGGAATTATATTGTTTATGGAGATTGAACTAAATTAATACATGTTTTGATGTGTTATATGGAATTTTGTGATACATCCCAAGAAGCCTAGCATAATTGTAGTTATGATTATGGTAATATTAAAGGGGGTTGGAAAAAATAGATGTTTAAGGTTTAGTGCTAATGAAGTTTTTAAGATGGGAATAATTTGTTGAAGAGTAATTATTTGTGTAGGTTAATTGTATTGTAAGCTATAAATTCTGAAATTTATTTTATTATATAAAGTAAAATAAAACTTTAAAGTATAATTTCTAAAACAATTAATATAGATTTATAAGAGTCATTCAAACAAAAATGACTAGTTGCAGGCCAAGGCCAAAATAAAAGGAAGAGAGGACAAAGATTAGATTAAACTATCTAAAAATTATAAAATCTCGAGATATGTAAAACAATTTAATCATACCCAAAAAGTATCTAAATATAAAATATAAAGATAATTAAATAAAATCTACATTTATATGTTTTTATCTATACTAATAAATATAAGACCTAATAATCTTTTAGATGCTTATAATTTTGAAAAAGTTAATAATAAAATTAATATAATAAATTATAATGAAAATTAAAATGAAATTAATATTATGAATATTAAAATTTTAAAATTAAATTTATATTATAAATAGTAAAATTAATAAATACAATTAGATCAATTTATTATATACTATTAATACTTTTAAAAGTTTAAAATTCTATACTATTAATAATATACAATTAATAAATAACATTATAATAGATAAATATGCAGAATTAAATATATTTTTCTAACTTTTTTTTCAACTATGAAATAAATAAAATTTAATTTTTTTATAAAAATAATAAGATCTTACTCGAAATGTTTTTACCCTTTGCGTGTGATTTTATTTTTTGTTTTAACTATCCTAGCAACTCCATCTTCGCATTGATCGCTCATATCGGGTAAAATGTAGGGTCCTTTATGTTTTGGAAGAATAAGGAAACCAACAAAACAGCTGCACATTTTTTATAGTGCAAAATTCTGAAATATCCATCCATATCGCTCAGCATGTTTTAGCCAATCAGAACTAATTTTATAATTTACTTATTTTATTTTATCAAATATTAATATATAATATTATTAAAAGAAAAATAAAATTTGATTAGGTGAAATTGAATTTATTCATGAAGCTTTGTGGATCAATGCTCTTTTTTCAAATTAAAATTTATCAACCATAATTTACATGCTTTATACAAAAATTGTGAACAAAGAAAAATACATCTTTCCATAAATAAATTACATTTATCAAATTATTGACTTATTTGATACCTCTTAATCTATCTACAAAACTAATGACAGCCTCATCTAAGATATAGATGTATCTTCTTCTCCAATAACTTTTGCAAATCAAGATTCCAAATAATCCCCACCACCCAATAGCAAAACATGTCATCCACTCTACATACCAATGCCACGGAATTTCTGCTCCCTCCTCGGCCTTTTCTTTTGGATGATGAGCCATATCAGAATTTGATTTCTCCCCACATTTACATGTTTTATTGTCAAGTGGAAACCCACAAAGACTAGGGTTCTCAGAGAAATCGGTAGCCAAGAATGTTGCAAATTGACGCCCTATTGGGATTCTTCCACAAAACATGTTGTTAGATACAATGAAATTGCTCATAAATGTGAGGTTTAGCAGTTCAATTGGAATCCTACCATGCAATTTGTTATTTGAAAGGTCTAGTGACTCTAATTGCTCCAACATTCCAAAGCTGACTGGAATCTCTCCAATAAGACTATTTCTTGACAAGTTTAATGCATGAAGACCTCTAAGGTTTCCAATTGTTGATGGAATATCATTTGATAATTGATTTCTAGATAGATCAATGCAGGTAATAAGTAGTAGAACTGAACTGACATACACCTGCTCCAATCCCTTAATGTTCACTTGGATCTCTTCTTTGTAATAGTATCCATCATCATCACTGATATTTAATCTTTTTACTTGTGCATCCATTATAGCTGTTAGATTTCCCAATTGTGTTGGGATGGGACCAATCAAATCATTATGTGAAATATCCAGCACATGCAATTTGGAAAGATTGCTTAATTGATGTGGAATGTACCCTTGGAGTTTATTTGATCTCAAAATAAGTATCATCAATTGAGAGAATTTTGATAGCCAAAGGGGTATATTTCCCACTAAAAAATTGTCACCCACGTCTAAAATCTGCAACCTGGAGCAATTTTGAAGGTTTGACAGTAAATTTCCTTTGAGCATATTTTCACTGAGTTGTAATGACACAAGATAGCTTAGCATTCCCATCTGAGCTGGAATCTCCCCTATCAAATTATTCTTCCCCAAGTTCAATCTTGTTAAAGAGGAACAATTACTCAATGTAGATGGTATTTTACCAGATAATCTATTAGATTGAGAGGTCTAACACTTGTAGTGCTTGTAGAAGACCAATGGTAGAAGGAATGCCACCACTTAAATCATTTTCTGAAAATGACAAGAATCCAATGTTGTATAAAAGCTCGCCAATTTGCACAGGGATGACACCTGTAAATCCATTTTGTGATAGATCCAATAGCTGAAAACTTGTGGAAGCTATTGAAGGAGCTGGAAGGAAACCATTCAATTGATTCTTATGTAGGTCTAAAGAGGAAATTGAACCCTTGTACAAGGTGAAGGGTAAATGACCTTGCAAATTATTGTATGATAGATTCAAGTATTCTAGACTAGGTAAATCTCCTAGCCAAGATGGAATGTTTCCCCATAGATTTTTTTGAGAGAGATCTAAATCGGATAATGCATATTGTGTTGAAAGGAATGGAGGTAAAATACCATCAATATTACAGGAAGCCAATCCCAAACTTGAAAAAGATAATGGAGGTATCCAATCAGGATCAATTTGGATAGTTAATTTATTATAAGAAAGATAAACTCTAGGGTTTTTACTAGTACTTATGAAAGTGTCAAGAGAAAAATTACCTTGCAAGTTGTTGGAAGAGAGGTCAATAGTGTGCACATGAGGGAGAAGGGCAATACAAGTGGGAATGGTACCATTTAGTTGATTTTCATTGAGTTGAAGTTGTCTCAAGGATGAAATGTTACATAATGAGGAAGGTATTTCACCATTGAGTTTATTGTAGTACATGTAGAGATGATTCAATGATGTAAGTTGACCAATTGAGGGTGGAATCTCTCCACTGAATGAGTTTCCACTAAGATCAATCCATTGGAGACCAGAGCTGTTGCCAAGGGAAGAAGGAATAATACCTTCCATCATTCCATTACTCATATCAAGATAGAGGAGTGAGGAAATATTTCCAATACAAGGTGGAATGCTCCCCGTTATATTGGTATTAGCCAAATCTAATGTAGTCAATTGTGGCCAATTGTTGCATGATATTTGACCTATGTCTCCACTCAATAATGGATTTTCAGACAAGAAAAGCACTTGCAAATGAGGCATATTTCCCAACCATGAAAGCCGTATAGAATTGAGGTTGTTTTCAGCTAAAATAAGATGGGAAAGGGAGGTGAGGTTTTGGATAGCGTTGGGGATGTGACCTGATAATTGACAATAGAAAAGGTTTAAGTAATGGAGATGATGGAGATGAGAAAGGGACGCTTCCAAATTTTGACTTGTCATGTTCAACACTACACCTGCAAGAGACAAATATTTTAACTGTTGCAACTTCTCTATCCACTTTAGACTAGAGCTATACAGTTCAAACTGTGCCATGCCATATCCTTCATTCTCGCTAGGGTACTTTTCAATTTGGGCATTAGAAACATCCAAAAACTGCAAATGAGAGAGATTACCAAGCTCCAATGGAATTTTACCTTGGAAATCAATCATGGCCAAGTTGAGGTGAGTCAAGGTGTGTAGGGAGACAAAATCCACAGGAATTTCAGCTTCAAAATCATTTCTAGAGAGATCCAGATGCCTTAAATTTTGGAGACCAAATAATTCTGAAAACATTAAACAATTATTTAAGATTATTTTCTAACATAAATAAAAATATAAAATTATTATTGATTATTTGACAATTCAAAACATACATAAATAAAATAAACTCTAAATAATATTATTATTTTTATAAATGTAAACTTGAAATTTTCGGGATAGAAAATGGCTCTAGCTAGAAAAGTACCTCTTGGTATATGGCCGCGGAAGTAATTCTCGCTCAAGTCCAAGTATTCCATGTGCTTCAATTGAAACAAAACTGGAACAAGAGTTTTGTACTCAAAAATATAATTTTTGGAGAAGCGGAGTTGGATGACGTGGGAGGAGGAGTGGCCACTCACAACAATTAAACCCCCTCCATGACTCATATTTCTTGGGTTCAACAAATTCATTGAACGGATCTGAATGCATGAGATCTGAATACTCATTCTTGAAAGCAAGGAGGGCATCTCTCTCATGGGGGAAGCATGAAGGATAGCATGTTGCAGAAAGAGAACAACATGCCACCACAATAAACAAGCATAGCATAACAGATAATCTCTCCATTTTAACAACTGACGATCTCTATAGCAAAGTTTAATTGGAAAATAATAAGACAACAATTAAATAAGTGCCAAACATTATATTGAAAAATGAAAAAAAAAGAGAGAAGAAAGAATAGAGGTTACCTCCAGAACAGAAGGCAGGACCAAAAAAGGGGGAACGGCCGGTGTGTGATAAGAAGATAGGTAGGGCGGTATTTATAGCCAAAGATTTCCACATTACTTCAATATTTCATATAATGATAGACAGCTAGAGAAATGACATGGCATTGCGTATGGAAGAAGAAATGTATTTCTTGTATTTCCAAGTGACTTTGGCAAAAGACAAGATTGACTTGACTAGTAATAAGTGATTGACTTGATTATTGTCCATTTATTTCCAAGTGACTTTGGCAAAATACAAAATTTACTTGACAACAAATACAAATGAAACTCGAAATTATCTCCTCATTTTGAACTGGAATTGTAGCCACAAAATTAACTTGACAAGCAGTAAGAAAAAATTACAAACAGACTAAATTATGTCTCTCTCACATGACAAAGTAAACCAAGTCAAGTCAAGCAAGATAGTGAGTTTCGCCATTATTGTTATGTCCCACTTTCATCTCTTTTTCTTTTCACGCGCGCGATTTAAAGTGACTTTGAATGAGTCGTTCCTTAATTTCTACAGATTAAGTGTACAATCTGCCGTTTCTCAGTTCCATCGATATCATCATTGAGGGGAAGGGTAGGAAACGGTAGCTATTATATTTAATTTTGTGTATTTTAAAATTTTAAATGGTATATTGAATTTTGATATATTTTTTTTATTTTTTTGATATGTGATTAAGTAAGTATAGTTACTGTTTTTGGCTTTTAAGTAGTTATGACAAATACTATAGTATTCATTATACATGTAAAAGTAAAAAATGATTATTTTTGAGTTTATGTGTTCCACATATTTCTTATGGCTATGTTAATCTTAACTTTAATTCTTAAAATTTTTGGATAATTGGTCTAATGCTTATGCAAAAATATCTCAAAAAATTTTGTGCTTTTGGTGCCAATAAAGTTGCACGATTGATCTAATTATTAAGTTTTTTTCTAACTATTTTTAGGGATATTTGATCCACAAGTTAATTTCTTGATGAATTTTTAATTAACAAAATCTAATAGACAATAATTGAAGCATGAGACCCTTTCCTTGAATACATATTTTAGATATATAAATATAATCCTTAATTAATTTTAATGTTTTCTATTGGTTTTTTGTTTTATGTCAATTTTTATATGTTCTCTAATTCAATGTCGATTGATTTATTTATTGACTCAATAAGTGATAAAAAGTAAAAACTGAATATCATCCATATTAAGGGAAATTAAAAAAAAAAATGTGTCCTTGATGATGTTGAAAATAAAAAAGCTATTCATAAATCTTTTTAATCTAACCACAAGTGTGAAATCTATAAATTAAATTCAACAAATATAAAATTAACCAAGCTATACCAAATACATTCACAAGTTGCATTGGATTTACATGTGTTGGGAGATGTGAGAGGAAAAAGATAATGAATTCATTAAATAAAGAAATTTATCAGTTTAATTAATAGTAGAAAAGGTGGCAGAAATAAGATAATTAAATAAATATTTAATTATAGGATAGAAAAATCTAATGAATTAAATAAACAATATTATTTAAATAATAGAGGAGGAGGATAATGAATTAATTAAATAAATAAAATATTTTCTTAATAAGGACATACAATTTTAAAATTATTAACAATGTAGTGGAATAGTGACATTTGTGTTTAAAGTTTGGAAAAGCATTCCAATGGCAGTTAATGCAAATTTAAAAGAGATTAAGAGCTACTACGTATCTATGTGTTTGCATTTTTTATGGTGTCATAATAATGTAAAATGTGGCAAATTAAAGACGCATGATGAAAACAATGGCTTGTTGTTCATGATTGATGATTTCATTTCAAAAACCCTGTCAAGGTCTAAAAGTGGTTTGGAAACCTCTTTATATAGTCAAGGACCAATTTCTTGAGTTTTTCAAGCTTCTCTTTTTAAGTTGTTGAGACTCTTTCATGGTTATGTATTAATTTTGGGGTTCTCACATGGTTGTCAAATCTTTTTTGGGATCCAACAAAAGCTTCTAAACTAAGCTCAAAAGCCAAGACAAAAGTAAAACACTTCAAAGCTTTGGAATGAATTTTTTGTTAGGACTTAGCATAGTTTGAATAACCTTGTTGGAGACCGATGGGGTTGTGAAAACCTAGTTGGGTCTAAACAATTTAAAGGATCAAATAATTTCATTTAATTTTAATACTATTTTGACAACATTGTAAAGATTTAATAGATGTTGACACTGAAGGAATTCACTGTAATAGTACAACTAATGAAGATGTTTTTGTTGGTTGATTCATTTTGTGGTTTAATAAAAGGATAGCTATGGATGGATAAGTGGAAAGATAGTGTAGTAGTGCAAGTTTGACAACATATAAACTAGCAAGGTTTGTGGGCTTGTAGTAGTTTGCAAGTAGAGGCTTCTTAAGACATTCATTGGAATATTCAAAGCTATATGATTACTATTAGTGACTAAGGTAATTGTGAGAATTGAATCAAGAGTTGAAATGGTCATGGAAATGAAGAGGGGTGTGTTGAATAGATTGAATAATTGTGGGGGGTGAATCAGATATTCTTAAACTTTTTCTCAAACTTAATTAATTTGATACAAACTTAAAACATTCAAATAATCAAAATAGATAAGAACTTGAAAGTACACGGATAGAAAACACCATAACACCAAAACTAACCTAGAAACCCAAGATGAGAGAAACCACAAAGAAACTAATTCTCATGAATAAAACACCAGTTAACGTGATTTTTACAAAGGATCCCTTTCAATGCTCTCACTATAGGTAGGCGCACTATTGGTTGGGCTAACTTCCCATATAGAAAAGATTGACCATAAAAAGGTCTTACAAACAAAATGTGAATTGATAAAATTACAATTGCATATGCATGAAATAGTTTAGTTAACAACACCTCAGCAGTGAATTGTAGTAGATGCAGTTAGAGATCTTTTTCTAGTAATCACCAACCTACACAACTAAATACTCGTTTCTATTACAATTTTTTTCTTTTCTTCCTTCATAATTATTCCTTCTCACTTCTTATTTCTACTCCCACCAATCACCACTAAGTATTCATTCAAGCTCCCATCATATCACTTTCATCAAGATCTCTCGCTCTCATACCTTTAGATCAAAATAGATGTTCTTTATATATACATATCCGATGAAACAAATACATATGTCAACCTAGCAAAAAATATTGACTTCAATACAAAAAAATATTTTAATATAGTTCAAAATGCTAGCACCAGACCTAAAAGATAGGTTGCACATATGAGGACCTCATACTACACATCCATAGGACCCAAGGATAGGTTACAGATAAGATAAGTATGTTACATATCACGAACATCAAAAGATAAGTATATTATGGGGCCAATGGGAATGTTACAAACAAGATCATATCTTGATCTACAAAAATTTTGAACCTAATGAAGGACAGAACAAGATAGGACCAATCCAAAATTGAATACAATTTTCATACCAAAATCTTCTAATAAACATCATGAATGTCTAGGTAGAAGAGATACTCGGAAGAGCCCCAAATTACAATTGCTACCAAAATAAATCCAATCTTCACATTCAATGAATACTATAGATGTACCAAAAAAATATATTATCATAACTAAAATAGGGACATCCATCCACATAATTCATTATCATAACAAGTCGCATATGATAGATCAAATATGTGCATTACCTGGAGCACAACCATTTGGTACAAGGTTTTTTACATCAATGAAAAGAATTCCAACATCTCAAAAATCTCCCCCTTGTGCATTGATGGAGAAAACAAAAAAAAAAAAAATGTCCAAAAACTTTAATCATCCAAAAAACTCCAAAAACTCCCCGTAAGTTAGATATTTATTTTCATTTTTTCTCTCCTTATTTTCTCTCACCCTTTTTTCCAACAATCGAAAAGGGCCACACAAAATTATTTATATGATCAAATGAAAATAATAGATTTCATAAGAAATATTTTCTTGTACCTCTCCTTGAAAATTGGAAGACTCTTATTCTACTCATCTACAACCGGACTCATCCAAGCACACAAACTATCATGAAAAACTGAAATGTCCCCTTTCTGATTTTATATGATATTTAAAGCCTCTAATTAGATTTTAAAATAAAACAACCAATATTTCAAAAGATCAACCAATTTCTCAATAAAACCAAAATCGGGTATGCCTGAAATAGTGCCAAAAACTTCACAGCTTCACATATTATTGATAAATCTAAAAGTAGACATTTTTATAAAAATTTTGCTAGAATAATAGCCTACAAAATGAAATTTATAGATATGTATAGAGTTTACACAACAGCTCCCAAACGGAGGACAAAAACAATGCTCATCGGGCTCCCAAAAACAACACAAAATAGCCCGGAAACACCACAAAACACTAATAATCTATCATAGAAGTATAACCCCGACCCAATACATATATTCAAATCTATTTTAACATCAAAATTTCTGTAATATAGCAGCAAACCAAACTGATATGAATTACTCAACTGGAAACACCAAAATCTTACAAGAAACACACCCGAAAACTCACAAATTTGCACTGTTTAGCACAAGGGAAAACTCTGCATGAGCTTCCACATGGAGTGGCCTCAAAATCCTATCCTTAGCCTTCTTGAAAACCTAAAAAATCCCATCCTTTGGTCTCCTTCTCCATAGGTTTGGCAACCTCCAAAGAACAACAAAGCAATGAGCAAAAATCATGTTCTAGAATGAGCCCGAAATGCCTCCAAACCCCTTTAAAAGAGGGCATAACCCTAAATCATGACCAAGAGGGGTCAATAATACATATTTTAATAATAATTTACATTTATTAATCCATTGGTTTCCAAAGATTAGCCCCTTTTCCCGAAACTTCACTTTTTGAGCCTGCCAACCTTAGCAAAAGTTATTATTTTTAGTTATTTGAAAAGGGGACATGACAAGTCCTCCCTCCCAAATATTGCTTGTCCTCAAGAAATGAAGGTTGGGATGCTCAAGAATATGTGCTCCTTCCCAAGTTGCATCCTCCAATGGTAATCCTTTCCATTTGACCAAATGCTCTGTGATGCTCCTATTTCTCAATCTTTTCTCTCTTGCATCCAAAACCTCTTCTGGTATCAAAACTAATTTCCCTTCAACATCAAGAGGTGGTAATTCTATAGATACTATGGTTTTCTGGCCTAGAACCTTCTTTAGGAAAGAGACATGGAAAACATTATGTATTTTGTTGTTTGGTGGGAGCTCCAATTCATAAGCTACCTCTCCTACCTTCCTGATGATCTTATAAGGCCCATAGAACCTTGGCTTGAGCTTCTCTGCCCCACTTCTCTTCAAGGTGCTTTGCTTATATGGCTGCAACCTAACAAATACCAAATCTCCCACCTCAAAAGATCTTTCAGTCCTTTTCCTATCAGCATACAATTTATGTTGGTTCTGTGCATGTTGTAGATTATCCTTGAGGGACCTTATTATGTCTTGGCTTTGCTTAACGAAATCACTTGCTGCACGTACTCTACTATCTGAAAGTACTAGATCAACAAAGGAAAGGGCATCATAACCATAAATAGCATGAAAAGGAGGCATACCAATAGACATGTGATGAGATGTATTGTAACAATACTCCCCTAGGTGCAACCATTTCACCCAAGCATGTTGTTGATTTGAAACATAGTTCCTCCAATATCCCTCTATCCATTTATTAACTATCTCTATTTGTCCATCTATTTGAGGGTGATAGCTAGTACTGGGAGTGAGTTCAGTTCTTACCAAATGAAAGAGCTCCTTCCAAAAAGAGCTAAGGAATCTACTATCCCGGTCACTGACAATGTTTCTAGGCAAGCCATGTAACCTAAAAATTTCCTTAAAGAATAATTCTACCACTTGTGATGCCTTGAAATCAGATGTGATGGGAAAGAAATGTGCATACTTAGTTAGTCTATCTACCACCACATATATGCAATCCTTACCTTGAACCTTGGGCAACCCAGTGATGAAGTCTATGGAAATACTTTCCCATTTTTGTTCAGGAATAGGAAGTGGCTGCAACAACCCTGTAGGAAACATTTTCTCACTCTTGTTTTGTTGGTATACCATACATTCCTTAATGTGTTTAAGGACATCCTCCTTCATACCCTTCCATGCAAACCTCTCTCGAAGCTACCTATATGTCTTGAAGTATCCTTGATGACTAGCCAAAGGTGTGTCATGAAAGGCCCTCAATATCCTCTCCTTAGTTTTTGATCCTGGCACTAAGAAGATCCTGTTCTTGTAATAAATCAATTCATCAACAACCTTGTACCTATTATCATCCACTAACTTATCCAAAATCTTGGTTGCAAAGGAATCTTTAGCGTACTCTGAAAGTATGGAGACTTTCCAATCAGCAAAGATAGATGTTAAGGAACACAAAGTGGGCTTTCTTGAGAGAGCATCAACAACCACATTATTCTTTCCTTTCATGTATTCAATATCAAAATCATAAGCTTGCAATTTGCTTACCTATTTTTGTTGATGATCATTCAAATCCCTTTGGTTCAAGAAGAACTTGAGGCTATTATGGTCTGTCTTTACAATGAATCTCCCACAGACCAATATTGTCTAAACTTATGAAGTGCATGCATGATTGCCAACATTTCCTTATCATAGATGGAGTAACCTTTCACTGATTGATTTAATTTTCTACTCTCAAATGGTATTGGATGTCCCCTTTGAGTTAGGACAGCCCCTATACCTTCTATAGAAGCATCACATTCAACAACAAAAGGTAAAGAGAAATCTGGAATTGCAAGCACAGGGCATGAACTCATTACCTCCTTAAGCTTATCAAATGTTTTTTGTGCCTCTTCTATCCAAATAAAAGCTCCTTTCTTTGTCAAATCAATCAAGGGGGCAGAAAGCTGAGAAAATCCCTTGACAAATATCCTATAGTAGCTACACAACCCAAAGAAACCTCTCAACTATGTAAGATTAGTGGGTGGAGGCCAATCCAAAATTGCCTGGATTTTTTGTTGATCAACCTATACTCCTTTAGAACTTATAATATGTCCCAAATATAGGATCTCTATCAAACCAAACTCACATTTAGATAGCTTAGCATAGAAGGATTGCTGCTCCAAGATTCCCAAAATAGTGTCTATGTGTTTTAGATGCTCTTCCCATGTTTTACTGTAAATCAAGATATCATCAAAAAATACCAAAAGAAATTTTTGAAGATGCTTCCTGAATACCTTATTCATACAAGATTGGAATGTTGCTGGTGCATTAGTGAGGCCAAATGGCATAACAAGAAATTCAAAGTGCCCATAGTGACATTTGAAAGTAGTCTTTTCCACATCTTCCCTCCTCATGCGGATTTGATGGTACCCTGATCTTAAGTCAATTTTTGAGAAGTATACAACACCATGTAACTCATCAATGAGTTCATCTATGCATGGTATGGGATACCTATTTTTTATGGTCTTCTTGTTTAGAGCCCTGTAGTCTATACACATTCTCATTGTACCATCCTTTTTCTTGACAAGTACCACAGATGATGCAAATGGACTAGAGCTAGGCCTTATGAATCCCATGTCCAAGAGTTCCTTAATAGTTTTTTCTATTTTTTCCTTATAACCTCTTGGATGGTGGTATGGAGTTGTTATAACTGGTTTGGAACCCTGTTCTAACTCTATAACATGCTCAAAACCTCTATCTAGTGGTAATCCCAGAGGCAAATCATTGAAAACTATACTATGCTTATCAAGTATATTTTGAATTTCAAAATGGAAATTACCTTTATTCTTTGGAGAGCTTGTTGGATGGATTATGACTCCTACTGCCCATGCTACTTGTCCTCTTCAAAAATTCCTCTCCATCCTCTTTGTAGTGACCACCTTAGGTGCTCCATTCGATAAGCCTCTCAATAAGACTTCTTTCCCATTGGAATGAAATTTAAACTCCATAGTTTGATGGTTCATGTAATAGCCTCCAATAGAGTGCAACCATTGAACACCCAATACAAGATCTGTCTCCCCAATGCCAACAACATAGAAGTCATCACATAACTCATAATCTCCTAAGGTCATCTTGAGTTGTTTCACCACCCATGTGCAAGGCATAGTGAATCCATCAGCTACAATAACATCAAATCCCTCAAAATCTTCTGCTTTAAGCCCTCTTTTCATGACAAATACCTCATCAATAAAATTGTGAGTTGCCTCACTATCAAGAAGAACTGTCAACCTTTTCTCTGCTAGTACCCCTCGAATTCGAAAGGGATGGTATCTTGGGACTCCTAATAATGCTGCTAAAGTGCCATCCTTGTTGATTTCTTTTTCTTTCTCTTCTTCTTCCTCCTCCTTAGTATCCTAAAATTCCTCATTCTCATCTGAATCAGATTCTGAAGCAACTTCAATATAGTGCACTTGACCTTTCCCCAAACATATGTGTCCTAGAACCCATGGTTCTCTACAAGTGAAACAAAGCTTTTTCCTTCGTAATTCACTCCTAGTCTCTTCATCTACCTTCTTTTTTGCTACATTTATCACATTCTTTGGTGGTGGTGCTGGAAAAGTCTTTTTCTGAAAATTCCCCTTATGTTGCCAAAGATTTGGGGGTTTTTAATTAGTGACTAGTTTCATAGGCACACAAGTTTCAAGTTGCAAGCTTCTTTTGATAGCTTCCTGTAAGGTTGAGGGTGAGAAAGCCTTAACCAAACCCTTAACAGAATTTTCCAAACCATCAAGGAAAAGATAAACAATCCTCTTTTCACTCATATCAGGTACCATAACAACCACTTTTTGAAACTCTTCTACATACTCATTAACTAATTTGGTTTGCCTCAACTTTGACAATTCTTTAAAATACTCTTCATCATCCTTGAGATCAAATCTATCTATCACTCTTTGACTAAAATCATCAAATGTAGTTACTTGATCATGACCTTGAGTAGCCATTCCATGATACCACTAATCAAATGCTATATCTTCCAAGTGTAGACTTGCGAATTGAATGGCATCACTCTCCTTCATGGGGTTAAGTGTGAAGAAGGTCTGTAATTTTTGTAGCCATGCTCTAGCTGAAATTTTATTTGTTCCATCAAAAGTAGGTGCTGTAAACTTGCTTATTTTATTTTTGAGCTCTCTTCCACTTATGTCATACTCCCTCCTATACTCTTTCTTGGGCATCAAAGTGTTCATCATATCCACATATTCTCTAAAAGGAACCGAATTGCGAAAGTCATCATCTAAGCCATTGTAAGTAGCTCTTAATGCAATCAAGTTACCTGTAACCTCTTCCATAGGACTAAGGGCTAGATTTGGTACTGGTGGCTCATCTACAGGAAAGAAAATATTTTTTGTTGATTTAGAGGGTGCGGGTTTTAGATTTCTTGGCTCCTCTGAAGTGCTCCCTTTCTCATTAGTAGATACAACTCCTTGCAATTTTTCTGTCAATATCCGCAAAGCCTCTCTAGTTTCTGCCAAACTATCCACTGTTTGCTTTTGAGTATTTTGGATGTCCTGGAAGAATTTCTTTGCCATCTCATCTGGGTCAACCATACTTGTTCCTTCATTGGATTTTGTACTTTTATTTTCAACTGGAGGTTTGATCAAAATTTCTTTATTCTTTTCTTAGTTGCATACAAACTTCTACAAACCCTCAGGCTGGCAAGATCATAGCTCTGATACCACTGAGATGTCCCCTTTCTAATTTTATATGATATTTAAAGCCTCTAATCAGATTTTAAAATCAAACAACCAATATTTCAAAAGATCAACCAATTTCTCAATAAAACCCAAATCGGGTATGCCCGAAATAGTGCCAAAAACTTCACAGCTTCACATATTATTGATAAATCTGAAAGTAGACATTTTTTAAAAAAAATTTCCAGCATAACGGCCTACAAAATGAAATTTCCAGATCTGTATAGAGTTTACACAACAGCTCCCAAATGGAGGACAAAAACAATGCTCATCAGGCTCTCGAAAACAACACAAAATAGCCCGGAAACACCACAAAACACTAATAATCTATCACAAAAGTATAACCACAACCCAATAAATATATTCAGATCTATTTAACATAAAAATTTCTGCAATACAACAGTAAACCAAACTGATATAAAATACTCAATCGGAAACACCAAACTCTTACAAGAAACACACCCGAAAACTCATAAATTTGCATTGTTCAGCACAAGGGAAAACTCTCCATGAGCTTGCACATGGAGTGGCCTCAAACTCCCATCCTTAGCCTTCCTAAAAACTTGCAAAATCCCATCCTTGGGTCTCCTTCTCCACAGGTTTGGTAGCCTCTGAAGAACAACAAAGCAATGAGCAAAAATCATGTTCTAGAATGAGCCCGAAATGCCTCCAAACCCCTTTAAAAGAGGGCATAACCCTAAATCACAACCAAGAGGGGTCAATAATACATATTTTAATAATAATTTTCATTTATTAATCCATTGGTTTCCAAAGATTAGCCCCTCTTCCCGAAACTTCACTTTTTGAGCCTGCCAGCCTTAGCAAAAGTTATTATTTTTAATTATTTGAAAAGGGGACATGACAAAAACTAACATATCAATTGTTGATGTCCAATCAAGAGACTAGAACCCACATTCATATTCCTCTACATCAAACAAAATCTTGAAAAGATGTTCTAACCAAACCTGAACCATATCCTTTACCAACTAGAAATTCTTTGCCAAATTTTGCCTCTATCTTTGCACATGTATCAACTAAGCCAGTAGCTCACCAACTCTAATCCTCTATTTTCCATCTTTATCCTTGAATAAATCACAACTCTTACCAATTTCATTCAATTCAAACTCAGTAACCATAATCCTTCCTCTAAAATTGTCAACTATGATAGGCCATCGAAGACAATACTAGTAAATATCAAATATTTCCTCTATACATTTTCTTGTCTTGTCAATCTATTTAGATAATTTATATAATGAAATGGTACATTTCTTCTCAATTACATTTTTGAAATTTTGACAATCTGAACTCTCTTGCAATACCCTTCTCTCAAATTTTTTACCAGATCAACTGGTACCACGCCAGAAACATGAAAAACAATAATAATTTTACTAAATGTCTTACTAAAGAAATTTCAATCTCAGACCTACTATTTGATGAGAAATTAGTTCACACCTCACCAATTCTATCAAATTCACCTTCTTCCAATATCATCTAAACTACAATTGAATCAATAGAGCCTAATTTAGGTGGGTAAAAGCACAATAAGCTATCACCCTTTTACAAAGGAAGAGGCTAACATAACCAAAACTAAAAGATTTCAAGGGCATTAAAGTCACATTTCTATTTAGAATTTGAAGATGATGTAAACTGATGAAATGTGTGAAATATGATGAATTTTATGCTTATAATTTTTAAAAATTATTTTAGACAAAAATTAATATATTTTTTTAATTTTTTAGGTCTATTTTTCATGTCTTGAAAAACACAGTAAATCAAAAATCAATATAAGTAAAACATTGTTTTTTCCTCCAATTTCAAAATATGTTTTAGATGACATGTATATCTAGTGCATGAGAAAAGAAAGAAGTTTTTTCGATCTATAATTTGCCCATTATAAGTATTCAAAGTCAAACTTACTCAAAATTAACAGTTTTTGTCTCCCGTCACTTTTCACCTATAAAAAATATTCCAAAATACAAATAAATTATATATTCTTGAAGAATATTCTCTTCTCTAGTGCCTCATATGATTTTAGTTTTTTTTAAAATTGGTTTAGTATTTTTGTATATTTACCGAATCAACCACTTCTCAAAGCTTTATATACCTACATGTAGTTTTTTACAAATTCATTTAACATTTTCTAACTGAAACCATATAAAATGTATATGTCCAAAATTGTAGTTCCGAGATCTAGAAAAGGGTAGTTTTAGTTTTTTGAAATTTTTTCTTTGTAGTAGAGTTCAAAAAACACCAGAAGTGCAAAATTTTGCTTTTTTTGTGTTTTTGAACGTTTGGTTGCCAAGTTGGCATGGCACCTAGGATGACTCAGCCGAGTTAGACTCAGTCAAGTAGGACTCAACCGAGTCCCACTCGGCCTAGTACCCTAAGGGTTCGGGCCCCCTTGAGCGGTCGTGTGGGCAACCCACCCTTTCAATTTGACTGCTATATATAAGTTTTTTATTATATATATATATATATATATATATATATATATATATATATATATATATATATATATATATATATATATATATATATATATATATATATATATATATATATATATATATATATATATATATATATCAATTACGAATTTACATTCTTATTTTAGGATATAAGGATATTTTGAAGCTGGAGTCATTTTTAAGGGAATTTACAAAGACATTTTGGTTTCAAAGGAGTGTGAAGGCAAGTTTTTCAATGATGAAATAATAAAACAATAAAATATTTCTTGCTTAGATATTTGAGCAATCAGAAATAAAAGGACTAGAACAAGGAAGTATGATCATAAAAGGGATGACTAAATGAAAGTTCATACGAAACTTGTTGAAGAGCAAGCAGTCGATGTTGAAGAAGAACCTATCGATGTAGAAGGTGCAACTCAACTAGGGGATGATATTGGTAGTAGTCAAAGTATACATATTTTTCCTACAATACAAAATTTGATCGACATGAATGAGGAATCACTTATTACTCAAATTGCACCGGAACACCTGGTACCTGAAAGTGCTATTAAATTACATCTCAAAAACATGTGGATGGAATTTTTTAAGAGTAAATCTTTGGTGGGAAAAGCACAATTGTTTGCAAAGTTAATTAAGAAAAAAGAAATGATTCTAGTTTTGGAGTTGTTGGGTATTGATAATAGGAAAATTGTAGGAGGTAAAGTAAACGAGATAATAATTCAAAATTTACAAGATGCATCGAACGTTGTTAACATGGCAGATCATAGAGGATCAGATTCAAGTGTGGCTAGAAGAGCGTTGATGACTATGATTGCCAGTAAGAAATTGACACTTAGAAATCAAGTTTGAGCAATTTCTAATTTACTCAAGGTGTCTCGAAGAACTGTTCAGAGATATATTAGGAAGAGAAATATGTTGGTATGGACATTGAAAAGAATTGGGTACAGATTTGTAGAGTTCCTCATAAAGACATAATTTCTAAAGATGTAAGAAGATGGGTCATTGATTTTTGGGCCAACCACTCTTGTGTTTCTTCCAATAGAAGGGACACTATACAAATGAATGATGAAGAGACCGGTATGAAAATTTTACACCAAAATTATTTTGTCGATACCACACAAAGTGAATCATTTGAAGCATTCAAGCATGAATTTTTAGATGTGAAAATAGGTCAAAGAATGTTTGAGATGTTGCACCCTTGCTTCATACATATAAATAAGGTTCATGAAACATGTTGTTGTCAAAATCATGTTGAGTTTCACTTATACTTGCAATCATATAAAAAGGTTATGGAAATAATTAATCTAGATATGGTTACTGGAAGTACAACAGAATTTGTAAAGTCCATTTTATGTGATAAATCGAAAGATTCAGATGAATTCAATGTTGAGTGTATAAAAAATGAATGCAATAATTGTGGAAATTTATAGAAATTTCCTTTACAATTTGATAATATTGATGTTACAACACCAGTCCAATGGAAGAGATTTGAATATGAGATATACCAAACGAAGACAAGAGGTGAATAAAAAAAATTACATTAAAGGAGAGTGAATTACTGTACCTTCAGTTCATGTAGAGATTTTGATCTATGATTTATCCACATATCCAACATTGTCATGGTGCATGATGGCAAGCTAAATAATTTTGTGATTCCAAAAATTGTTTCCCACATGGTTGTATTCTTTCAGTTGTAGAATTTGTGGAGAACTATACATTTTCCCCTCAAAAGAGCTCCAAAGTCAATATTATCATTCTGATCAAGTTGCAATATTTATGCATATGACCTATAGACCTGCACAATTCAATTTGGATGAGATAGAAAGTATAGATCAAAATGAATGCATTATCATCAAGGAGGTTCATTTCTATAATAGTGATGACATAGTTCATGATAGGAGCTACGTGGCTCATTATTTCAACACATTTTTCAACAATCTTGCGAGTCATGGGATAAATGCTTCACAACATTAGATTTGGTTTGATGGGTGTGTAGGTAAGTACATGTGCATTATATAAATTTTCTTTTAAATTTGCTC
This sequence comes from Chamaecyparis obtusa, assembly GCA_027943335.1. Classification (NCBI taxonomy): domain Eukaryota; kingdom Viridiplantae; phylum Streptophyta; class Pinopsida; order Cupressales; family Cupressaceae; genus Chamaecyparis; species Chamaecyparis obtusa. Next base: position 116,268 of record BSBK01009573.1, on the reverse strand, counting down.
AATTCTAGATATATATATATATATATATATATATATATATATATATATATATATATATATATATATATATATATATATATATATATATATATATATATTTGTGTGTACATTTTTGTAAATTTAAATTGTAGGTCAATTTAAGTCTACGAAAGTCTTTAATTGGTTAGCCATGCATCATGCTAGGCATAACGTTAAGTTTTTTTGGAACTTCTTTGAAAGTGGACATGGAAAAGGAGAGCATGATGGAGCAGGAGCATGTGTGAATCGTGCACTCTGACAACATGAACTTCAAGGTATGTATACATTTGTTATTCAACTTGTTTACTTACTCCTATTTAACTTTACATTACATGTACACGTGTTCTTTAATCTCCATTTCCTTCTAGAAATTTAAACTAATTATATATGTATGTATAAATATATACTAAATTGTTAAAAATATATCTCTATGTAACATGATAGAGAATTCAAAGAAACTTGTTGAATGGTGTCAAAATCATTTCCCTACTCGAGACACAAAATATAACAAATGTTACTTTTGGGAAGTGATAGGTACATATTCCAACAATGTATGAATGTATACATATTGCATTTCACATTTTTCATAATTTCAAACTGAGATATATATCAATCCATCCAATCCAAATATTAATTGATCCAATTCTTACAATTGTTAATCAATTGTTGGAATTAGAAGTTTGCATCAAGTGATGACTACAGGACAACACAAGCCTCCACTGATTCAACTAAGAGATAAATCATGCTTTTGTGAAGATTGTCTTAACAACAACACAACGAGTCAATGTGTTAATATTGCAAATGGATATGTTTCAAAATGGGATAAAAAAGAGTTAATCGGAATGCCTCCTTATGAAGATGATGACAATGACATAGACATCCATGATCCTATATATTCAGCTGACTATGAACGTGTTTCTGATTTAGTTGTTACAGGTGCATATTTCTAATTTCTAGTTACATTACATTTCATGTTTATATATATATATATATATATATATATATATATATATATATATATATATATATATATATATATATATATATATATATATATATATATATATATATATATATATATATATATATATATATATATATATATTCTTGAGGAACTTATTTAACAAATTTGTATGTATAAATATAAATTGTACAGGTGATATTTTTGCTGTGGTTGGAGATCCTGAGAATGCAGAAGGTGTAGATTATTATCTACTAAGATGCACCAACGAAAAATGCAAGTTGCCTAAAGAAATTGTCGATGGTGATGGACAACAATATCCGACTAGTTCAGTTGTTATTGAAGGCACCTATTATCAACAAGCTAAGATCGACAAAACTGGAGTTTAATTTATTGAATACATGCCTAGATAGAGAGTTCTACATTATAGTCACTTGGTTATAGCTACGAAATTGTAGTTTAAAATTGTGCCACAAAAAGGGTCACGTGAAAACCAAAAGTGGAAGTTGCCCATTGAAGAGTATGAAAAGCTTTTGGAGATAATAAAGGATAGAGAGGATCCAGACTACATGTATCATGAGCTTTAGGTTGAAGGATTTTAATTTGTGCATACTTAAAAATCCTATTTGAAACTTACAGACTATAAATTTGATTTGAAATTTATGATTAGATTGAATTTAAATATAGATTAAAAACCTAAATTGAATTTTAATTGATTAGACCAATTGAGTTCAATAAATAACTTTTCCATTTATTGATTCTAAGATTGATTAGATTGATTAGATAGGTAAATTGAATTTTATTTGATTCTAGAATTTTCAATACTTTCCACTTGAATTTTAATTTCAATTACAACTTTCAATACTTTCTACTTGAATTTATATTGATTAAACTTGAATTGAATTTTAATTGATTAGACCAAGTGAGTTCAATAAATACCTTTTCCATTTATTGATTAGATTGATTAGATTTTTCATTACATTTTTCAATTGATTAGAATAGATCAAGATTCTAGATGAAGAATAATTCCACTCTAGATATATATTAAATTGATTAGATTGATTCTAGGTAAATTGAATTTAGATTGCTCAGTGTGATATATAGACATTTACATTGATATGTACATAGATACACAAAAATCAAATATCTACACATCAATGTAACTGTATAGTTCATATTTTCAACATGTATAGATTAGTTTGTATTTGAACATGTATAAAAAAACATTTACAGATTGAAATGTATTTATGTCTCTATCACAAAATCCAAACATCTATCAATGTACAAATAGATCAACATACAAAACATGCATGTACATGTATCAATGTAAATATCTATATATCACAAAAATCAAACATGTACATCAATGTAAATGTCTTAAATAATCACAAAATTTAGATAAAGGAATCAATGTACAAATAGATCAACGTACAAAACATGCATGTACATATCAATGTAAATGTCTATATATGACAAAATCAAACATGTATCTATCAATGTAAATGTCTAGAGATATCAAAAAAATCCAAACATGTAATCAATGTAAATGTCTAGATATCACAAAATCCAAACATGTAATCAATGTAAATAGATCAACGTACAAATGTCTATATATCAATGTACAAATCTCTATATATCAATGTAAAACATATATCTAGATCAATGTACAAACCTGTAGCATAACGATAGCATAAAATCTTGGATCCCCAAATGAGAAGGAGAGGGCTCCTTTTAAAGAGCAATGAATGGTAGAGATTAAGAGGCAAAATTCAAGGTTGGAGAAAAATTCTCATTTTGACTTAGGTGCACAAGATTCTCAAGAAGAAAAATTAATGGACATGATTAAGAGGCAAAAAGATGTGTGGAAGAGATTAATAGGAAAAAGGAGATTCCAATCATCTTGGAAAGTGTGCATTCAAGTGTAGATAAAAAGTCTTTTTCTTTTTATTTTAAATTTAGAAATTCTTTTTTCATGTGCACACATAGGATAAGGTGGATTTTATTATTTATTTAAAAGATCATTTTATTTAATTAAAAGGGAGCATGTTCTCTTAATTGAATAAAACTTAGGATAAAATGATCAAACCTTACGAAATATTGAAATAATTGAATTAATTATGTTTTGATCAAGGAAATTGATTTGAAATGAAAATATCGTGAGGCATTGATTCAAGAAATTGATAAATTGGTTCCATCATTTGATAAATTGAAGAATGGGGGCCCATAGTCTAGGCGACCATTTTAGGGTGCATACATTTGCCCCTCTTTGACTAATGTGTGATCTTTATGGGAACACATGTGGTCAAAGAATGGAGTTGAAGCGTGAGATCGATTTGGGATCACAAAACAACCTAGACATGCGATTGACGAACGGGAATACATTAGGACAAAGATAAGCTAATTGAAAAAAGACAAGGTCAACACCCCTGTAAATAGGTAATTGAAATGTCCAAGATAGGAATCTCAAGGTTGGTTGCCCGAAGAAGAGCAATTGATAGGATTGATAAAGCTGAATCAAGGATTGAAGTTTGATAGGTAATGCCCCCTCATGATTGAAATTGAAATGAGATAGAGGAGAGACAACAAATTGATAAATTTGATCAAATCAAACTAAAAATAAGGTCCTTGATGTAAGATGAAAGATATGAGGATCACAGAAGCAAGGTAGATCATCAAGCATGAAATATTATGCCCCAAGGTTGAATTAGAAGAAAAGAAGTGGGGTGGAAGAGAATAGAAGATATAAGTTTGGAAGAGGTGGAAAGAAATGAAGAGAAGAAAGAAAATTTTCCTTAAGAAAGAGAATGCCCCAAAATCAATCAACTGTTTAAGATAGAAAATTTTGATTGAGATCACGAAAGAAGATAAGGAAATGAAGATCAAATGTGACCAGAGTTGATTAAAAGGTCCAAAAGAAAGATCAAGGAAAACCCTCTCAAACTCATATTGCAACCTAAAAATGAAAATTAACATGAATTCTAATAATCCAAGCTACATGAAAATGCAAAGGTGTACTTGCAATAGAGCAACCATAACATAGGATTTTGTGTTCATCATTCATTAGAGAATGTTAAGGAACTTTTTTTCATCATTGGACCATTATTAATGGACATTGGAAAATCACACAATCATCACTAATCACAAGTGCAACTATGAAGATATGAATGTGATTTATATCAGATTGGAATGTGAAAAGATTCTAACATAAGCATCAAAGACATAACTTAGGTCAAGATGAATTCAATGTTATCTTACCCAATTTAATGTAGCAAAACCATGCTCGCATCAAGGCATAGATGTCGGGATGACCATAAGAATGGTTGTGCAAAAATAGTCAAGGATGATACCTCAAATGTCCTAAGTGTTTCAAGGGGACAACAAGAGACACTCCAGAGTTTCAAGACCACACCCACAAGTAGAAAGAAAATAAAAACATGCCTCATGCCCCAAGTCCTCTAGCTATGCATAATGGAGAGACTTATTAGACAAGGACAGTCAACAAAAATAAATAATAGTAAGGAAAGATCATGACATAGCTCAAGCATTAAGTGTCGTGTTTAAAAATTAAAGTGTGTTAACTAATACTGAGTTCCGAGGATAAGGATCAAATGCTTGCAAGAAGGTAAGATCACATGACAAAACTGGGTAAGACCAAACTGATAAGTGTTGAAAAACACTCGATGTCAGGGGTTGTATTAAAAAATACAGTTGGGGTGGTGTTGAAAAACACCATTTGTGAGGTGTCCTAAAGACTAATGCATCCAAGAGACCAAAGCTAACATAGTTATGCCCCCTAGACAAAGACAAAGACCAATTCCAAACTAAGGCAAAAAGGACAAGGTATGATGGAGAAAGGCTATGTGCTAAGAAACAGGGGTGCAAAGGCCTCAAGTAGCGCTCGTTTCCAGGTTTTCAACACTTGGATTTTATTGCAATTTTTTTTTTCAGGACTTTTTATAAAAAATTTTTTGTATTTTTGCTACCAAGGTGCCTATTTCCAAGTTTTCACCAAGGTACTTTTTCTATTTTTTCTATTTTTAAAAATTTTTAAATTTTTTTTGTATTTTTGGAATATATAGTTTTTTTGGAGATACATCAAAGCTCCTATTGCTAGGTTTTCACTAAGATGATCATTTTTTCAGGACATTTTCTATTTTTTAAAATTTTTGACACACTTTTATGAGTCATTATATCCAAGATTGCTCAAGAATGAGGTCTCAAATGACAACTCATAGCTCTCTATTCATGGAGTGCAAGGGTTTATCATGGAGGCCCTCAGTTTAGACCTAGTTTGTGCCCATGCAAGTACACCATAAAATGAGAGATTCAAAGAGGAAGAGAAAGAATTCTAGTCTCCATGATCATCAAAAATGCATGCAAATGAAAATGGAAGCTATTCTATATGATAACAATGCATGGAAGAAAACTAATTTATGAAATGAAATATACAAGATTATTCTTTGAAATGAAATATGAATCTAATCTAATATGCAAGTGCAAGAATAATCTAAATGGATTTCCATTGAGGCATGATAGAAGAAGACAAGAAAAGAGAAGTTGCAATGTTCAAGCTCAAGTGCTCAAAACTCTTCTCCAAAATCGCTCTCCAAACCTGCAGCATAACAATAGCATAAAATCCTAGATCCCCAAATGAGAAGGAGAGGGCTCCTTTTAAAGAGAAATGAATGGTAGAGATTAAGAGGCAAAATCCAAGGGTGGAGAAAAATTCTCATTTTGACTTTGGTGCACAAGATTCTCAAGAGACAAAATTAATGGACATGATTAAGAGGTAAAAAGATGTGTGGAAGAGATTAAGAGGCAAAAGGAGATTCCACTCATTTTGGAAAGTGTGCATTAAATGTGTAGACAAAAAGTCTTTTTCTTTTTATTTTAAATTTAAAAATTTCTTTTTCATGTGCACACATAGGATAAGGTGGATTTTATTATTTATTTAAAAGATCTTTTTATTTAATTAAAAGGGAGCATGTTCTCTTAATTAAATAAAACTTAGGATAAAATGATCAAGCCTTAGGAAATATTAAAATAATTAAATTAATTACAATTTGATCAAGGAAATTGATTTGAAATGAAAATATCGCAAGGCATTGATTCAGAAAATTGATAAATTGGTTCTATCATTTGATAAATTGAAGAATGGGGGCCCATAGTCTAGGTGACCATTTTAGGGTGCATACAATCACATCTCATGGGTACTAAAAGAATATCATCATGATACAATGAAAATATAGGTAACCATTGATACATACCTTAGTGAAACCATCTCGCACATCATAACCTCAACAATAATCATAGGAATGATCACTGGAATAAACTGAACTAGGTGCATCTCATAGTACCAACATAAACCATAAAACATAAATAGTCACCACATCAAAAGATCATCTCAATCAATCACATAGGAGAAATAATAAATATCTAGTGCCCAAGAAAGGCATCACTAGATATCATCCAATTACACAAAAGTATACAAAATTCAAAGCCACATCTCTCTCTCTCTCTCTCTCTCTCTCTCTCTCTCTCTCTCTCTCTCTCTCTCTCTCTCTCTCTCTCTCTCTCTCTCTCTCTCTCTCTCTCTATTTGAACCCCCATATCTATCTCTATTTATTTATCTATACTTATCCCCTATCTCCATCTCCTTACAATCTCCTTACAAATATCTCACTCTTCTACACTCTTTGTCTCTCTTTGTCTCCCTCTTTCCCTATTGCAAACATAACATGAGCTTGTTTGTAGTTGAGTTTGATTATCTTCTTGATTTAGAGGTTTTTTTAAATTTTTATTTGGATTCCTATAAGTAGATGTATAGTTGATTATAAGCTATCAATCCTCCATTGCAACCTTTGTTTCACATACAATATCATTTTCTAAATAGCCTATCATTTGAACTCATATAGCACACAAATATATCCAAAAAATATAGATCAATGTTTTTCCCAACTGACCTTCCACATCTCCTTAGTGTAACCATGTCTCCTACTTCATATCTATATCTCTTTATTTATCTTTCTATATCATTTTATAAATGTATCTCTACCTCTATCTCCCTATCTTTATCTCACTCAATTTACCTCTAGGTCCTCTATCTATATCTTGTAATATTGAAACTTAACAAACACCAAAAGCATAACAAAGACTCTTTGTTTTCAAATGTTTACCTAGACTGCAACAAAGATTTAAAATTTTAAACCAAAAAACTTACAAATACATTGTAACAATTATGGCCTTCTAATGGCTTTCCACTCTATACATTTAAACAACTACTTTCCCATGTTCTTTTTGCACTCACTGGCTTCTCCACTATGCGTCTCTTTGTGCATTCATTTTCTCCCACACAGTCTCAACTATGTTATCCTCCCCACTACTATGGCTTTAGCAAACTTCTCCTTTTTATATTACAACCCTTCTTTATTCATTCGAGCCAATATCCTCACTATGATACCTATGTTCTTTTCTTTCCTTTGTTCTCCCTTTACAACCAATGATTCCTTATCTTGGCAGTGACCCACACACTATTTTCTTATCCCGTGTACCCATGTTGCTTCTTAACTCCATTTCCTGCTTAAATTTAAGCACTTAGAGTGTTCCCATGGAGAATTAAAATTGTGAGAAAATGATAATGAAGAATCGTTTCCTATTTTTATGGAGCGGCTATTATTTAGGGAATGAAAATAAGTTATGAGGGAAAAGGAAGGACTTAAAATAAGCAGTGGTTTCTTATTGAGAAAACTCCACATGTCTTCATAAATTTATTTCTCTCCCTTATTTGTTTCTAAATTTTCTCTTTTTCTTTTATCACCAAATTTTCTCTCTAATTTTTCTATTAAAAAAATAATATTAAGATTATTGTTTAAAACAAGTAGCGATATTAGCAGTTGTATGTGGCCATCATATCCACAAAATACTCCTAAAAAAACTATGCAGTGGTTGCTAGCCAAAAGAAGCCTAGCAACTGCATGGGGCCTTTCCCTTAGCCCCCCCCACCATTCACCGTCGATGTTCCCCACCTTATACATTGCATTCTCCACATTTTTATTTACACCAGTTCCTATTTATTTTCTTCGTATATAGGTATCTTTGCATGCCTAGTGTCCCTCCATATTGCTCTCCCTATGCACCATATCTCCCCCCACCAAAATATCTCTCTTGCACAGGCTTTTGTTCTTTTTATCCTCACTGTTTCCATTTGAATTTCCAACTACCAATCATTTCATGTTCTTATCAATTCTTTTATAATGTCATTGTATTGGTCTTTTTTGTTTCCTTCACCCTCTATTGCTTTCTTTTTTCTTTCAATGCTTTACTTTGATTCTAGCTTCTCAATATGTATAACAAGCAAATTGATTTGAATTTTCAAGGTTCCCACATGGCATATTTTACTTCCATTGTAACCACATGACCTCCAAAAGTGTAAAGATTATTTGTGGTTCAAGTAAAGTAAATTCTAGCTTGCATAGAGTGTTTAACATCTTTTACTATGGTTGCACAAAAAGTTCCAAGAGGTATGTCCATGCCCTAATCCAAAGCTCCACTTCATAGGCCAAAACCAAAGAGCAAAGGTTATGTTTTAAATTTCTTTGAGATTAAGCTAAATAGAGATATACCAACCAAAACAAAATGGAGAAAACAAACTAGAAAACATTTTTGGCAATGCCAATTATTTTTTTTCCTAGGTGCTCCTACACCAAACATGTTGCGTAGGAATTTTGTGAATATAGGCTAAAAAAATGGAGATAAGTAGTTTGAACTACTCTTCTAGGTTGTAAACAACCTATAAAAGACCTCATTATTTCATTAGGTACATCAAAAATATTCTTCCTTCACCTCTCCAGCACTTAGTTGGGACACTTGGCGACCTCCTCCACCAAGTGTGCCCTCTTCTCTTCTTCCCTCTTATGGACTCATGCCCACCATAGTTCAACCTCATCTACCAAAAGCTCTCTCTCTTCTTCTCCTCCAAATAATTTATACCCTCCACTCCTTCATTGAGTCTTGTCCACTAGAAATTGACCACCTCTATCAATACCCTATAGCATCCTCAACATGCTCTACATGCAAACACTCAACACCCATGATATGTAAATCTACAATTGCATTCTCTCTTACTTTTAAGCTTGTACAAAAAGGCAAACAAAACTCAACATTTTCAAAATTTACCTCATTCTCTTCTACCACTCCAATATCCACTTCATGCTCATCTTCATCATCTATAGGCTTTTCACATTCCATCATTGCATTCACATCCTCTTTATCATCTTCAACGCCCACTGCTGCAACTTTCTCTATTGAAATACTAAAAAAATCTTAAATTCTCTCAATCTCCTCTCAAAGAAACTCACAAATGTCTTTTGGTCCTTAATCAACTATCAAGCACTCATCAACTTCTTCCTTTTGATTTATTTCTTCTTCCACTTGTGTGTGTGAATTTTGTACCCAGCTATGACACAACACTTGAGTAAAACATTAGAGGTTAGCAAAATTTGAAATCTACAATAAAATTGAATCTAAGCTAACCAGGTGATTTACTGCCTTCTAGTAGGTATGAGTATGAATTCTCAGAAAATAACTGAGATCAATGACGATGCAATACCTAAATGAAGGATTTATAATCTATGAATGTATGAAATTAAATGCAATTTAATTTGTATTTTTGATATTTTCTATGCAAATATGATATAAAAAATGATATGAATCTATGCTAGAATGAATTGAAATGATATGCAAATAGTAATCTAACAATGAAATCTATGATAACAATGAGTGATCAAAACAAAATTCTCACAATAACGTGGGTGCAAAAAGCTTTGATTCTCCAATTCGCTAGAGTGATTGTGCAATTTTTGTGATGATCATTGTGAAGGATTGAGCCTGAATATATAGAAATCCAAGGCTTAGGGGTGTATGAATAAAAGCCATAAATCACTCTTGATGAACTTAGGTTGATTTTTGAGTCATCAGAGAATTAGAATAAGTTAACTCACAAAATCATGCAAAAACAACTTTTTAACTTAAAATCGGAAGTTTAGATAAGCTTTGAACTCAAAATAGTTGTTGAGTTTCCAAAAGATAACAACTTGAATTGATTTTTTGATTTAAAGTTTAACTGCTCTTTGAATGTGCATAGATAATTATGAATTAATTAAATAAATAAAGTGATTTATCCTCAACTTAACTAATTTGGAATTAAAAACAATTGATTTATTGGTTGATCAATTATTTTATCAAACTTTATTTCAAACTATATTATTAAATAATGACAATTGGATTTTAATCAATTAAATAAGAATTTAATCAATTTGTAGGAGGATTTTGATTTATTGTCAAAATTGAATAATAATAATTAGGAATAATTGAATTAAATTCAATTAAATGATTAAGTGGCAAAATTAAATCTAATTAATTAAATATGAAAATACTCAATTAATAAAACTTAGGATAAATGTGATTTATCGCGAAATAATAATTCAATTAAAAATAATTAGATAATTAAGAATATTCGCTGATGCAGAATTAAGATAATCAATTAGGTTTTGATAATTTGATGTGCAGATGTGCCTTAGGTTAGGACTTTGATGATGATTTTGATCGAATTGTAGATGTAAGAGGTTAATGAACCTATAGCCCATTTTTGTGGTATTACATTTTGCCCCTCTTTGAATTATTGTGCAAAGTGTAGTGGTTCAAAGAATAGTCTATTTTTTATGTATGCAACTAATTTAGAAAGATTAACCGATTCCACGATAGAAACTGATTAATAGATTGAAAAAGATTGAAAGATTTAGGTCCTGATTGACCAAGAATTGAGATGATGTTAAATATAGCAATAATGAACTGGTGATTATGAAAAAGTATCAAAACACCTGATTCTTAACCTATGATTACAAAGAAGTGAATGACCTGATTCTAGACCTAATTGTCCAAAGGAATCGAAACGGTATAACATCTGAACCCTTCAGTTACGGAGAATCAAGGAAATGACACTAATGAACTGATGGTTACAAAAATTTGATATAGTTTACAAGATATATTATGATACCAGATTGATATGGATCTTGATGAATCTGATATGCCCCAAGTGATGAGGTCTTTTGATGAATCAACAACTAGACATGGTTGTTGTCTTGATTACTGAGGAAAGATTTGATTTATAGAATTGGTTAATGATGTGCAATACCATGCCCCCTTTGGGATGAAAATCAAAATCTAAAGAGAGAAGTCAGTCTTAAATGGTGTAGAAGCATGTCTAATTGATTTGAGAAGTAGTTGTACATGTTCAGGAACACGTTCTGCATCGTTTAGAGGTCTTGGAGACCAAGTTTGACTAGGTTTGACCATGAGTTGACCATGGGTGACCAAGTTTAAATTTCAATAGTTTGATGTTATATAATCAGTTAAGTTGGAAATTGGATTTATGTGATGATCAGAAGGTCGAATATGCAAGCAGTCAAGTTTTTGATAATATAGATGATCTCAGATTTCAATTTTGATCCCGAAAAATGAGTTCTACTTGCTATTTTTTTGGAGGGACCTTCATACAATGCTCAGTCCTTGTGAAATGTTTAGCAAAGATTTGAAGAATCATTAAGCGTTCAAGTTTGGATTTGGAGATTGTGAGATAGTTGCAAACATGCAAAGTGCAAAATGAGATGCAAAAGTGAAATGGAAACCTAAAACCTAGGACCTAGTCTCTAATCATGTGTCATTCGTTTATCATCATTGAATTTTTATTAGGTAACCGAATAAATCAATACAAAATCCACTAGTTAGAAAACTATGACTATATGAATATTGATTATTGTGCCAAAGTCAATACAACGCCCACTGGCTAGACAACCATGGACATATGAATGTTGATTTTGTTTTCGGAATGTTGGATTAGATATAAGCACCGAGGCATAAACGCCAGGATGACCTGAATATCATGTCCATTTTGATATTGCAATTTGTATAAGCATCAAAATATAAAGGTCGTGATGACCTGAATACACCTTGCATTGCAAACACATCAAGCAATCCAGAGATCATTCTGAATTCCATGTGAATTACCCATAGTGACCCTTTGTCGTTCACATCCTTAGGGAAGATCACGTTTCACAGTAGGAATAAGAACTTACTCAAAAATACAATAGTTAGATCAAACTTCCTTGAAGCATCCGGGTATCAATGGTCGAGGTACTCCTGGCCATCCAACATGAAATGGAGGCTCTTATGTACGAACACCATTTCAATCAAGACTTTCCAAAGTTATTAGATTTTCACTTCAAGTAGAAAACAAAGAAAAGATTTTTCCCCCAGTCATCACTCTCTAAATCCTATAAAGGACATCATCGAAGAGCTCGAAGGAACAAAATATGCAAAAATCTCAATGCGAATTAGTAAGCATACAAGGAGATAAAAGCATGAAGCACATATTGTTTCAGTTTGTTGTTTATGTTTGTTTGATTGCAAAATCCTTTCTGGTGTAGGAGACTGACTAACTGAATCGGATGTAGCTTCAAGGACTTTGGCTTGGATATGACATGTCTAAGATACTTAGGGTTGCAGGATATGACATTGATTGCCCCCAAGTTTGAACATTGATAGGATACAGACGCTTTTGCAGATTGGTGTACAAACCGACTTTATTGAAACCAAGATATATACAAACTAAAGTAGACTGAAAGCTGGGAAAGACCAAGATTGCACTGATAGATGGAGCGTTTTGCACAAGTGGCACCCATTTGCTGGGTTCTCACCATCTTGGTAGAGATTCTATTTTTGCTACTAATGCACCTATTTCCAGGTTTTCACCAAGGCACTTTTTCTCTTTTTCTCATTTTTTTGTATTTTTCATTTTTTCAATTTTTTTTTGATATTTTTCTTTTTTCAATTTTTTTTTGTGATACATCAAGGAATCTATTGCCAGGTTTTCACCAAGATGATCATTTTTTTTTTTAGGACTTTTTCTAATTTTTCTAATTTTTTTTAGGACATTTTCACAGACTAAATGTCTTAGGCATAGAATTTCTTCAGATGCAAAATGTTGATTGGTTCTTGGAGATATTCTCCATTAGGTGTTGAGAGTTGATAGGCTCCAGAGCCAAAAGTAGCAGTGATAACAAAGGGAGCCAGCCAATTGGGTTCAAATTTCCCTTGCGTTCTCTATGTGATTGATTTTTAGGATTCTCTCTCAACACTAGATCACCAACTTGAAATTCTCTGTCTGACTTTCTTATTGTAGCCTCTAGACATTCTCTTCTGGTATACTCTGAGATGATCATACACTACTTGTCTGCGCTCATCTAGTAGTTCAAGTTCTTGTAACCTAGACACTCTGTAATCATCATCGGTGACAAGTCCATGCATTCTAATTCTTAGTGATGGGATTTCAACCTCAATATGTAGTACCACTTCAAACCCATAAACTAAAGAAAATGATGTAGTCCCTATGGGAGTTTCGATGCTTGTTCTATAAGCCCAAAGAGCTGGATTCATCATTAAGTGCAAGTCTCTTCCTATTTTGTTGACTGTTATATGCAAGATTTTTAATAAATTCTTGTTTAAGGCCTCTGCTTGCCCATTTCCTTGTGGATAATATATAGATGACCAATGTTGTATGATTTTGAATTTGGCACATAAGTCATCTAGGTCTATGTTCTTAAATTGTCCACCATTGTCTGTGACTATGGAATGAGGGATTCCATATCTGCATATGATATAGTTCAAGATGAACATAGATATCTGTTTCCTAGTTGCTTGTGTTAACGGAACTGCTTCTACCCACTTTGTAATATAATCTGTAGCTATGATTATATGGGTGTGTCCATTGGAAGAATGTGGATGTATGGCCCTTATAAGGTCAAATGCCCATTGTTGGAAAGGCCACTGTGTAGTAGAGGGAATTAGATCTCTCCCGGGTGCATGAATTAGATTGCCATGTATCTGGCACTTGTGACAATTCTTGGCAAATTTTGTAGCATCTTTCTCCATTTCTGGCCAATAATACCCATCCCTAATGAGTTTTTGAGCTAACATCAAACCGTTTGAATTTGACCCACATATCTTGTCATGGACCTCTTCTAATGCGTGTTGGGACTCCTCTTGTTCTAAACACCTAAGAAGCGTACCATCTAGACCTCATTTGTACAAGTCATTACCAATGATGACATATCGTGACACACTTTAGATGAGGTTTCTCTTTTCATGGAGGGTAAAGGTAGGAGGGATGATTTGGTCTCTGAGATATGAGAAGAGGTTTTGGTATCTGGATGAATCTTGACCTACAACAATGCAGATCATTCAGGTTTTAGGGGAGTCATATGTAGGGAATGATAAGGCTTCCACCTTGAACTCATAGCATAGCTCATGATCTGGCTACTGTAGTAAGGATGATAACGTTTCCACTGCATCAGTAGCCTTGTTTTCTGCTCTAGGTATTTGTTCAAGCGTAATAGATATGAAATATTTCTTTAAGTCATCTACCATACATTTGTAGGGAGAAAGCTTCTCATCTTTTGTTTGATAGACATCGTTTACTTGATGAATGACAAGCTATGAATCTCCATGTACATGCAACTCTATTACCCTCCACTCAATTGCTTTTTTCATTCCATTTAAAAGAGCTTCATATTCAACACTATTATTTGTGCAAGGAAACTTTAATTTAAAAGCTTTTGGTATTGAGTATCCTTGTGGTGTTATGAATAACATGCCAGCTCCAAATCCATTCTGTGTATAGGAGCCATCAAAGAAAAGACGCCATGTCCTAGAAGATATGTTCATGATTGATGAATCCAAAAATTCCATTTGTAGAGGTGTATCATCAAACATTGGTGCTTCAGCCAGTTGGTCAGCAATTGCTTGGCCCTTGATAGCTTTTCTCTCAACATATTTAATGCCAAATTCACTTAATAACATGACCCACTTAGCCAACCTACCTGTGAGGGCAGCCTTTCTCAATAGATATTTTAGAGGATCAATCTTGGCTATCAATTGTACAGTATGAGCTAACATATAGTGTCTTAGTTTTTGCGATACAAAGATCATAGCTAGAGAAGCTTTCTCAATCATGGAGTAGTTCTTTTCATACGCCACCAATGTTCTACTTATGTAATAAATGGCTCTTTCTTTCTTCTGTTCATCATGCTGTGCTAGTAATGCCCCCAGTGAGGTATGAGTAGTAGAGACATATAAGATCAATGGCTTTCCTTGCATTGGAGGCATGAGAATAGGAGATTTGATAAGTATTGCTTGATATGATTAAAGTTCTTTTCACACTCTTCATTCCATGCAAATGTCACACCTTTATGTAATGTCTTTGTAAAAGGTTGTGATATGTCCGCCAATTGAGATATGAATCTTTTGATGGATTGTACTCTCCCTTGCAAGGTCCTCATTTGCCTAATATTATTCGGGGGTTGCATTTCCATGATAGCTTTCACCTTAGCAGGATCAACCTCTATTCCCTTCTTTGAAACAATGTAACCTAAGAGCTTTCCAGATGTAACACCAAAGGTGCACTTCTTTGGATTTAGTCTAAGACTAAATTTCTCCATCCTATCTAGTATCATGCTCAAATCTTTCAGATGTTCTATTCTTGACATAGACTTTGCCAAAGTATCATCAACATAATCTTCCATTGTTCTATGCATCATATCATGGAAAACGGACATCATTGCTCTTTGATATGTAGCACCTGCATTCTTTAGTCCAAATGGCATGACATTCCAACAAAATTTTATACATGCACATGTAAAAGCAGTTTTCTCTTGGTCTTCTGGTGCAATTTTGATTTGATTATACCCAAGAAAACTATCCATTAGGGAATACATCTCAAAGCCCACAGTCATATCCACTATCATGTCAATGTTGGGTAGTGGGAAGTCATCCTTGGGGCATGCTTTATTCATGTCCCTAAAATCTGTGCATACTCTTATAGACTTGTCTAGTTTAGAAACTAGAACAATGTTGGATATCCACTCTGCATAATCTATAACTCAGATTTAGAAAATTTTCTAGCTCAACTTTGACTAAGAGTGCAACATGTGGATGCATCTTTCTCAACTTTTGTTTAACAGGTTTGATACCGGGAGCTATGGAAAGATGATGCATTATGATATTTGGATCTAGCCTTGGCATATTTGAGTATTTCCATGCAAAGTTGATTTTCTTTTTTGTCAAGAAAGTAGTGAATGCCAATTTTTCTTCCTCTGATAGTGATTGTGCTACATGTACCAATTGAGGCTCTTATGTTGTTCCTAGATTGATAGATTGAGTTGGCTCTATCAACACTAGAGATCTATCCTACAGATGACTCAGAAGAACATGAAATATCCCATCCTTAGGTGCCTCAAAGAGGTTTTCACCTTTGAATACGTCTTTTATTTTACTATTTTAGGTTTTGAGACTACCACAAAGTGGTTTTCACCCTCAGAACTCTTTTTCTTTTTATTCTTATTTTTCTAACTGAGATATTTGATGTCCAAATCCGTCATGCTAACACTAGGCTCACTGATAGAAGTCATCATTGGCTCTACTGCATTTAGGTAGCAAGCGAGGTCATAGTCAGAATAGAAGGTATGGATGTCTTGGTTAGGGTTGGTAGAAGTTTGGTCAATTAGCTCTGGGTGTTGGATTGTTAAGTTTGGAAGAGATTGGGAAATAGTGTACACGGTGTTGTCATCACTGATCCTAACTCGACTCTTGAATTCAAATTAGGTGACACCACTACTTAAAATGTTCAGTTCACAAGTTATACCAACGTCATTATAAAATTCCACTTCGGGGGAAGGGGGATTAGACTCATTAAGTTCAACATGTCGCTCTAGGATCACTTCAAATCTAGGGGAATACTGGTGAATGACATCAACATGTTTCTCCGTGATGAGTTCATCCTCCTCTGGGATGGCTCCCCATTCATAGTCATTTGAGAAATCCTTCGTGGCTTCATCTAGACTTCTAGGAAATCTTAGGACATGAGTAAAGTCAGGGCGGATACCCCAAGCGGGATTACCCACAGATTTGGACTTGTATTCATACTCATGAGAGTCTGTCTCTGAGTCACTAGAACATTCCAAATGTTCAGTTATGGTTATTTGTTTACCTTCTCTTTGTGTAGCAATAGGTTCTTGTGTTTCTACTGCATTGAAATTTTCTTTAGGTTTCTCTTTGTCCTCAAGAAGATCTAGGACTTCTTTAGGTAAATGATCAAGGGGAATGAGATTAGTGGTGTTTGAACCATCACTGTCTAAATGCTCTGCTTCCTCTTCTAGCTAATTTTCTTGAGAGGGATCAATCTATTCTATGACGTGTGACACATCACTCCTAAGATAGAAAGGCTTCTTTTGATATCCCAATCCAATAGTTTCCTTGTTCCTTCGTCCATTATTTTCAAGGGGTTAGATGATCCCTTTGCCTCTTGTTCTAAGAGGTCCTTCTCCTGTGTACCCCATTTTAGAGATGAGTTTGTGACCCGACCCATATGATGTAGAAGGAATTTTATTTGTTTTAGAATCACATTTCTGGACAGTCTTGGATGAGGACTCATCTTTAGAAAGCCATGCAAGCACAAATTCATCTTCTTCATATTCCTATTTGGGTACTTGTTCAGATAGAAAACTCCCTTTATATGCAGTTCAAGGTATGGTAGGAGTTATCTGACTCTGTTTTGAAGATTGTCCATAAGACTTTGGGGAGATGGGAAGAGATGTAAGAGACAAGATCAATTCCATAGTATACTCTCCCATTCCTGTATTTTTGATCTTGACCTCCTTAGCAATGTCTTCCATTCTAGATGTAGAGGCAATTTCTTTAGGTTGATTTGAAGACTCTCTATCGTTGGGCACAAGTTTATCTACACTTTCCTTCAAAGCATTGCAAGTTGTAGCGACATTTTCTAGAATAGTCACTTCCAATCCATCATAAGGAAATTTTACACATTGGTGATATGTAGATGGAATGGCTTGCATTCTGTGAATCCAGGGTCGTCCCAAAAGTATGTTATAAGCCAATGGTAGATCTAGGACTTGACATTTGACATCTTTGATTACCGGTCCTATCCTGATGGGGAGAATAATAGTTCCCTTGGATGATCTTTCCTGTTCGTCATAAGCCTTTATTGTGATTTTCTTTTTAGGATCAATGGCTTCTTCTGAAAACCCCAATTGTGTCACCAAAGTGTAAGAACAGATATTCAAACCAGCCCCTCCATCTATCAACACATGTTTGACTCGATGGTTTTGGATAAGAACTTCTATGTGCAAGGGCTAATTGTGGGGATGACTCAAGGAGTTATCGTCTTCCTCTGAGAAGGAGATATACTATAGGGACATCAGATGTCCAACCATTGTCTGGAATCTATCAAGGTAAAGGTCATCAAGAATATTTGATCCAAGTAGGGCTTTATCCAGAATCACTCTGTGAGCTAGAGATATCCATAACAACTCAAACATCAAGATTTTAGCATTTGTGTGCTGAAGTTATTGGACTATGCTATAAGAGGTGGGTCTAGTCTCTTTTTGTGTTGATGATTTAGGAGAAGTCCTATGTTTGGAGGTAGACAAGAGATTGGAAGGCATCTTAGGGGCATTTGATCAGCTCAAGTTTTTTCCTTGTAATTGTGCTTGAGATTGTGATCTAGTCACTGCATTTGCTGACTGGTTAGCCCTATCTTTTTTCACAATCGTGATGACATTACAATGTTCTGATAGTTTAGGCTCAACCATATTGATGCAGTGCAAGGCAGGAGAATCCCCGATGGAGATGTCCTAGCCCCCAGAAAATAACCACACAATAGAATATAATAACAATACAGAGATATAGATCCACACAATGTCGATACTCATAATAGAATCATCATATTTTCATCCAACATGCTCGGCTGTAAGGCCTTCCAGGTTACAGCCAAATACAATGCAATTACAATAGAAACTCCACAAGATCTCACAAGATCCAAACCAAAACCCTAGCTAGCCCAGATCCACACACTGGTAGGAACCCCCAAGGAAGATCTAAACTTGTGCTCGCAAGCCCACCAAGCAATCTCCTTGTTTCCCAAGCCGCAGCTACTAGCTCTCCTCAAAACTCACTCCACAGCCACCTCCTCTTCTCCCAGGTGGATGAATGATTCCTCAAGACTTCCCCCACAACCCCTACTTATACCAATCTAAGCCACAGGTCGGCCCTGAATATAAATTAAATACAAATACCGAAATTAAATGCCACAAGTCGGCCAACAACAACAATTAAATTCCCAAAATTAATGTCTTAGTAAAATCGCGATATCTCCTAGCTCCGGATGAATTAGAACTCGTGCTTCAAATTGTAGGTAGAAATATAGGCCCTCTTCAATCCCTAAAATTTGCAGCTACTAACTCTTTGTGGAAAATTACTTATACTACCTGAAATAGGCACCGAATTCCTAAGCAAGGCCGAGCTCCCCTAGGCCATGCTGAGCAACCAAGACCATGCCAAGTTCCATTAAATACATCAAAACCAATTACCCAAGACCCAAGTGGGTTTATCCAACTCTACCAAACCCCTCACATATGAAAATAAGTCCACACAACTCCATCAAATCTCCCAAACATGCAGGATAGCCAACTACCCTGGGATGCTCCTGCATCACATATTCATGACATCATTGTTTCTAGAGTAAGCATAATTGACCTTAGCACCCATGTTTGGTTGAGTTGTTGAAACTCCTCCATTGTGCTTCAGAAATGGTTCTGTGAAGGCCGTGTGATCATTGTTAGATTTATGATTGCCAATCACTATCTCCCCTTCATCAATTTTATCTTGAATCAGATATTTTAAGCGTATGCAGTTGTTAGTCTTATGTCCTTTATTTCGGTGGAAGTCACAGAAGTCATTCTCTCTCCACCACCTTAGTTTAGGTTCAAGATCAAAAGGCTTAATCTTAGGTAGTGAGATGATTTTTTTTGCCAAGAGAGTTTTCATGGAAGATTCTAAGGACTCTCCAAGAGGAGTAAACTTTCATTTTGGTTTTTAAACCCACGATTGATATTCCTTAGACTTTTTAGGATCAGATGCCTTCAGTTCAGAAGCTTTAGGGCTTGGGTACCCATAGTAAGATTGAACGCCGATGCTTTGGGTGGCACATTGACTTAATCAACCACACCATCTGAGATAATGTTCTTGTTCTTATTCCAAAATTTGACTTTATCCTTTTTATTGGAATTTGAACTTGATTCTGGTTTGTTGTCTTTATTGAATGGTATGTCTCCCTTTTAGACAAGTACATTTTCAATCTTGATAGCATTCTCTACCATCTTCTCAAAAGAAGTGTGGTTTTGAATTTGTAAATGGTAGTTGATATCAGGAATGAGATTATTGATGAAGATCTCCAATTTTTCAGTTTCGGGGATATGTCTTGCATAGAGCGATAATTTCTTCCTCCAGCATTTGAGGAATGTCAGGAAGGGTTCTCCTGACTTCTGCTCAAGGTTGCAAATGTCTATCATCATGGCAGGATGCTGGCTATTATAAGAATAATGTTGATAGAATAGTTTGATGAGTTCCTCAAAATTTTTGATAGTAGGAGGAAGTTTAGAAAACCAATGGATGGATGCTCCTCCCAAAGATCAAGGGAAAAGACACATCAAAGATGTAGGCTCATGCATGAATTCCATTGATTGAGTACATAATTCCCTGATGTGATCTTGTGGATCAAAATTACGGTCATACTTGTCATACTTCAGAATTTCAACTCTTTTAGGGAATGGAGGCATCTACAAGTTTTTGTCAAAAGAAAATGGGCATAAAGCCTCCATGGAGAATTCTTTAGGTTCTTTTTCCTTTTCCAATTAGTTTAGTTTGACTTGCATAGCATGCATTTGCATCATCATGGTTGTTATAGGAGTTTCCACTTCTGGTGTGGTGATGTTCTCAACATTGAAGTCGTGTGGAATTCTATCTCCTTGTTGTGCCAGTTGCAAGAAGTATGCTTCTCTTTCTTCTTGTAAGAAATGCTGCATCATTCTTCAAAAGTGCTCATCTCCATAGAATCGTTCAATTTTTGAAGGAGTAGGTTCTAGATTTTCAGAACAATGAGATTGATTTCCTTGAAGGTTTTGGTCTCCTCCTCCTTGAGACATGATTGGAGTTGGTTGGTTACTTCCGTGGGTTGATGGAGGAGGTATATAGGTAGCCTTTAAGCATAGGTTACCAAGACCATCATCTTTGTAAAGACCTGAATTGTATAGATCGTCAAAAGTTGGAACCACTCGATAAGACAAAGGTAAGATTTGAGGACCTCCAGAGATTGAGGAAGGAGGGGTTATATAACCGGCCTTTAATTGTAAGCCGCTGAGACTGTCTTCTTCATAGAGATTCATATCATATAGATGAGTGGTGTTTTGAACCACGTAGGAAGACAAAGGTGAGAACTTGGGTTCTTCTCTAAATTTTCTCTATGTGGAAGCTTTGGTTTCCACCATTAACTTCAGGTGAAGCAAGAGAGAAAGATGAAGACCACTGATGAATGATCTGATTCAAGAGAAATCAGATGGCTCAACCTTGTCAAGATTGGTTTGATAAATTGAAGAGAAAATAGATCAGAAGCAAATGAAGGATATTGTGCCCTAGTAGTATGGGTAGATGCCCAAATAGTGGTGGACATGAGCTCACAATACTTAGCCGTTTGAAGAAGAGTTGAATTGAAGATGATGGTTGACAAGGTTTTTGACACAAGATTAGAAAAGAAGCAAATTGATAAATCAGAGGGCTAAATCAGATGCAAGAGACCACCTTTAGGAAATGAATGGATTATGTTTATGCTCTATTCCTAACACAGTGAACCTTTTTTTGAAAGACCATGGTATTTGGCTGAAAAATTGGATTCCTGATAGATTTAGAGCTTTTTGGAAACTTCTGACAAAGATCTAAAATGAGTTTCTACAGACTCATACGAGTCTGGGTGACCTATGGAATGAGTTTTTGCAATTCTCGTACGAGTTTTGCTCCCAGATTTGACAATTTTTGGATTTGGCTGACAATACTCGTACGAGTTTGTTTAGCTTCCCGTATGAGTTTCTGTAGGTAATGAGACAAGTTTTCTAAAAACTCATATGAGTTTTGACCTGGTTGAGATGAGTTTTTGACACCAGAAAGGAATTTTTTCAAATTTTTCCAGATTTTGAAGGTTTCAGTTTCAGATTTTCTTGCAAATTTTTAGTCCAAGTTTTTGAAGATCTATGTACAACAAGCACGTAGAAAAGTAAGAAAGGGAATCCAAGTATGTTTGAAAACAATGAGCAAGAGACAAGGCAATCTTTCACATAAACAATCAAGTGATTTATTGCTCTAACCCTAGAAGTGCTATCTGTGTATGTTCTCAAAAAGTTTCATCAATAACGCACATGGCCCTAGAAATTGAAAAATTTGGCCTCACTAGGGTTTGTAATATGGGTCTGACTCTGCAAATTTTATGATCTCAAGAGGGTGAACTCCAATCCAAGCACACCAGGGTTTTGACATAGTCTAGGAATTTAATCAATCAAGATCTGCTAGGGAGATCTGATAGCCCAACAAGAGATCACACCTGTGAAGATTTCCTCCACAAGGACATTTGCATAGCGGTTGTTGCTACCATGGCAAAAATGGCTATTACTTCTTGAGGTTCCATCCACATGGTTGACCTAATTAAGGGAATGTCCACTACGGTTAACCCTCACTAAAGGTGACTCACAAAGAATACCACATGGAGACTTGGTCTAGATTCAAGGATCTGAGTTTCTGATACTATCCAAAAAGGAAGTAGAGCATGATCATCTAGCCTTTTTACTTTTACCACAAGCAAAGCAGATAGATAAATTTGACACGCTAAGACCAAAATTATCTCATCAAGATTTGTGATGTCCCCAACTTTTGTCTATCACCCTCTCTGGAGAGAAAACATATTGATCAAAAAGCTAAGAACCAAATCCAATATAACCGTGAAATAATCTCAGTAACCTCCCTACTTACAAGGGAATCCTTCGTCAAGAAGAGCTTCACATACATGAACAAGAAAATGAAGCTCACTCTCTCAAGATCAGCCATAAATAGTGTTCATAGGGCCTATTTACTATATGTAACAGATATACAAAAAGCAAATCTATGTCTATTTTTATAGCACAAATGAAATATGTGATATGAAAGGAAAAGTCACACAAGCTTGACACATAAGATGTTCACTTTTATGTCCAAATCAAAGTGTTATCAGATCTCAGTAGAATACCTGAATTCCTCATGACGCGTAGTAGATTTTTACCTAACTTTTAGCAATTTTTGTTGAGCATTTTCCGCCATCAGAGACAACAAATAACAGCCAAAAACAATAGATAATAGAAGTCGGGGTTAGCTATCAGTAAAATCACAAATCAAAATCTTGTTGTTTGTCTATAAAACTAAAACGAGTTTCTAACACTGGTGTGAAAACTCATACGAGTTTCTATACTATCTCGTGTGAGTTTCCAGGCATGAAACAATAATGGGTCTAAGACCAGATGAGTTTTCAGTAACCAAATGAGTTATCACATACAGTCCGCATGAGTTTCCAGAAACTCATTTCTCGTACGAGAACCAGTATAAACTGATACGAGTTTCTAAAAATTCATACGAAAACTGTATGAAAAGAATTTAAAAATTGAAACTTTAAAGAAAAATTTGAGAAAATGATGAATTTGATAAAATGGAAACCTATTTCAAGGCCCCACGGTGGGTGCTAGAAATGTGTGTGTGAATTTTGTACCCAACTGTGACACAACACTTCAATAAAACATTAGAGGTTAGCAAAATCTAAAATCTGCAATAAAATTGAATCTAAGCTAACTAGGCAATTTACTGCCTTCTAGTAGGTATGAGTATGAATTCTCAGAAAATAACTGAGATCAGTGATGATGTAATACCTAAATGAAGGATTTATGATCTATGAATGTATGAAATTGAATGCAATTTAATCTGTATTTTTTATATTTTCTATGCAAATATGATATGAAAAATGATATGAATCTATGGTAGAATGAATTGAAATGATATGCAAATAGTAATCTAACAATGAAATCTATGATAGCAGTGAGTGATCAAAACAAAATTCTCACAATAACTTGAGTGCAAAAAGCTTTGATTCTCCAATTCGCTAGAGTGATTGTGCAATTTTTGTGATGATCATTGTGAAGGATTGAGCCTAAATATATAGAAATCCAAGGCTTATGGGTGCATGAATAAAAGCCATAAATCACTCTTGATGAACTCAGGTTGATTTTTGAGTCATCAGAGAATTAGAATAAGTTAACTCACAAAATCATGCAAAATCATCCAAAAATAGCTTTTTAACTTAAAATCAGAAGTTTAGATCAGCTTTGAACTCAAAATAGCTGCTGAGTTTCCAAAAGATAACAACTTGAATTGATTTTCTGATTTAAAGTTTAACTGCTCTTTGAATGTGCATAGATAATTATGAATTAATTAAATAAATAAAGTGATTTATCCTCAACTTAATTGATTTGGAATTAAAAATAATTGATTTATTGGTTGATCAATTAATTAATCAAACTTTATTTCAAACTATATTATTAAATAATGACAATTAGATTTTAATCAATTAAATAAGAATTTAATCAATTTGTAGGAGGATTTTGATTTATTGTGAAAATTAAATAATAATAATTAGAAATAATTGAATTAAATTTAATTAAATGGTTAAGTGGAAAAATTAAATCTAATTAATTAAATATGAAAATACTCAATTAATCAAACTTAGGATAAATGTGATTTATCACCAAATAATAATTCAATTAAAAATAATTAGATAATTAGGAATATTCAAGGAATATTCCCTAATGCAGAATTAAGATAATCAATTAGGTTTTGATAATTTGATGTGTAGATGTGCCTTAGTTTAGGACTTTGATGTCGATTTCGATCGAATTCTAGATGTAAGAGGTTAATGAACCTATAGCCCATTTTTGGGGTATTACACCACTACCTCAACCTAAAAGATAATTTATCATTCGTAACTTTCATTAATTAATTGATGGTTCTTCATGGTCATTTCTTCCTCTCTTTTCTCTTCATTTGTGTTGGCTTATGTCACTTCTTTCACCTTCTGACTGCAGCTCTCCTTCTTCAATAGGAATCTCCATATCACATAGCTCTCTTCCCAATATCGCTCAAAAAATGAAATCAACATAGGCCTCCACACCACCCACCTCATCCTCTTCTTTAAACTCATCTTGTCATCTACTACAATCTTCTGTAGATGATAGAGTTAATGTCAATACACAATGAGCAATTTGATTTTAATTTTTTAGGTTTCCACATGACATGCTTTATTTCCACTGTAACTACATGGCCTCCAAAAGTGTAAAGATTATTTGTAGCTCTAGTAAAGTAAAGTCTAGTTGGCATAGATTGTTTCACATCTTTTACCATGGTTGCACAAGAAGCTTCAAGATGTATTTTCATGCCTTGTTCCAAAGCTCCACTTCACATGCCGAAACCAAAGACCAAAGGATATATTGGAACTTCTGGATTTCTTGTTCACCCATGTGATCCTACACCAATATTGCCCCATCTCCCTCTCTTTATCTATTGAAATATCTCTCACTCGTCTCTCTTGTCTCTTTCTATCCATATCTTTTTCTACCTCTATGTCCCTATGTATTTATATATATATATATATATATATATATATATATATATATATATATATATATATATATATATATATATATATATATATATATATATATATATATATATATATATATATATATATATATATATATATATATATATCTCCCTTTCTTCATCTCTCTCTATCTCTCACCATCTCTCCATCCCCCAATCACTCCCTATCCCCCTACTTATATCAAATTTGAAAAAATGGAAAATATACTTAATTTTTGTAAAATTTTCAACATTTGTTCTTCATGATGTGTATCTCCTCTGTTGTAAACCCACAAAATTTTAGAAAAACCGAAAAAAACTTGTGAGGCATTCTGTCAAATAGTTCGTACACCTTATCCATACCACATTTTAGAGGCATGTCTGCCAAGGCAGATGTAATTATAACATCTAACAAAAAAAATTCCCCCTTTCATCCTTGGATGGATGTCCCATAGCTCCCGCTTTGGCAAAGGTAGGGAGGATGCAGAGAAAGTTTGTGGACCTTGGCTTTACAACTACCAATTGCATTCGCTGGAGAGTTTCTAAAACCTTTGCAATAATTCCATTTTATGCATATCCTACTAGCATTGCATTTAGAAGTGGGTTGTAGTACAGTGAGGAGGTCTGTCCATAATCTCCTTAGTGTAGTAACTCTATACACGGAATATGTAAATGCAATTTTGTATGGTATAACAAACATTATGGTATTGTATAGAAGAATCATGTTTTGTCTTAAAGGATGACATTTTAGACATTTTATATGGGAAAGGAATTACCATAAGACTACTTATTTCTGTGGGAAGCATCTATTTCTATTATAAATAAAGGGTATGTAATTTATTCCTTGTACAATTTAAATTCGTCACTTTTCTTTATAGATAATAGTAGTATTTTTATTTTTTTTATATGAATATTATTTTTTCCAATAGAATCTATATTTTATCAATTGTTTTCATATGTTTTAGATAAAATCTTAGATGATGATATCTTAGATGTTCAAATTTTGATTTGCTTGTCTAGATACATGTCATTCTACTTAATCTTATTTAGTTGTGTCTCTTAAAATTAAAAATTATCTATTTAATATAAAAAAAGATTTTAGCATAAACATATACATACACTTTTTTTCAATCATTTAAGGTATCATTTCTTTTTTGTCTTTCAACATGTTATAGATGGAAAAATATTTAATAGATGTTGTATAGGTGCACGTACTTACAGTCAATATATACATTGGACATAATTGCTTAGATTCAAGATATCAATATGTTATATGTGAATATAAAATTTCATCTTATTTAATCCAATATATATCTTAATACAAAAATTACAAGGGCAATCTCTACTTCTCTTTCTCCTCCTTTCATTTAATTCCAATTTATCTTTTACTTTTATTAGTACTTGTCGTAGGATAAGTACTATTGTATCCGTTTTTGAGTTTTTGATGTTAACTAGTGATTAAATGAACTGTCCTACACCAATGAAAATAATTTCTTTTTATATTTCATTATAAGTTTTTTCATTTGTAAAATATAGATGTAAATTATTTAACTTTATAATATCTAGAAATTGATTTTTGATCATCTCATTGGATGAATGCATTTGAAGTCTTATTAAATGAGCGAACCAATTAAAATTTACCACGTTTGTTATTTATTGTCCTTCCACTTATTTCATTTAATTTTCTTGTCATTTTCTAACTATTATGTAAGAAAGTTTCGACATTATATATATATATATATATATATATATATATATATATATATATATATATATATATATATATATATATATATATATATATATATATATATATAAAATGGATTAATTCCCTGTAAAATTAACAATATATTAATAAAATAAAATAAAGATTATAAAATAATAAAAATAAAAATAAAAATAAAATTAGTATCAAAATTAATTGTAATTTATAAGTTATAATTGTTGAAATATTTATAATTAAAAATAAAAAATTTATTGTTTTAACTATATTAAAATAGATCATTGTAATTATGTAATTAAAATACATTTAATTAAAATTAAAATTAAAATTATGGTTAAAAAGAACACATAATATTTTTAACATTATAATTAGATTTCTATTCTTAAAATTTCAACTATCATTAATGCTATAAATATGATTCTACATTACAATTTTTTAATTATTAAAAAAGTTATTATTACTTCTTCTTTATTTCTACAATTTAACTAATAAAGACAAGTACTTAACCACTACGTGACACTTGTTACAAATTTATTTCACAACCTACTTAATTTATAGACAATCTTTACTAATCTATTATCCAAAACTTTATTTTTACTCTAAATATCTTATTCTATATGTTAAAGCAAACTAATCTCACACAGTAAACCTATAGCCCTTAAATCTCATATTGATTGAACAATTCCTTGGAATCTGAGGCTCTACTTTCTTATTCTTGAATACTCCAATGAAAAAGTGAAGTTGCGTTGCCACCACATGATGCTTTTGTGCTATCGTTTGTCCTACCCTACTCATTTTTCTTATATAATTGCATGATTCTTAGACTACATACATCCTTATCCACGACGCATGCACTATCATGTTCTCTTTGATTAATTTTCATATTAAAAGACAACTTTGGCTTTAACTTTACTATCATGAAAGCACATCGTCTTCTTTCGGTTGTATTCAACAGTATCATTCATCTCTAATGTCTTTTCTTGTTTCCCTTCCACATGTCCAAAGCATAAGAAAAAACACATAAGAATCCTCTTTTTCAGCTCTCTTTTTTGGCCACAAAACATGCTTATATAGTTAGATGAGGACATCAGCAGAAAGCAACCAAATTGCAAATTATTTTGCAATTAGTTTAACTGCAACTGTCATAAATTTTTCAGAAATGGCAGCTTGCTTTCCACAAAGGTTTGCAGTGTACAGAAGCCATGTTATATCCTCTGTTGCTTTGTGTTTTTCATGTATGTTTCTCTTGATACCCCAAGTCTTCAATGTCTTCATGTACTTTTCCCCACTTCTTCTGTCCACTGCACTGTTTGTTACAGCACTTCTGAGCCTCAGGTCCTTCATAAGCTCCACTGAACCAGAAAATGGTGATGAATACCATGTCAAGCAAGATTTTCCACTGGTATCAGAGGGACAGCATGTAAACAGTATACCTGATAGACATGTAGAGAATACATGCTTCATTCAATGTGTGAGGGAGCTTCATGAAAATGGAATTCTGCTGGTTGAGAGTATGTTCAAGATGGATTTCTCCAAACAATCCAACAAGGAAATTGATGAAGATAATCACCAGTTGAATGTACAGAGAGTTGTTGATACGCCAAAGAAAGAGAGTTCTACCTTGGAAGCCCATGAACAGTAGCTGTGAGACAAAAACAGAGGACTTTTTCAATGAATTTGTATATTTCTAGCTTGGATCCAATTGTCTATATTTCTTGTTTCTGGTATAGCCCATGAACAATAGCTGTGGGAGAAGAACAGGGGACTTTTTTAATGAATTGCTCTACTTCTAGCTTGTATCCAATTCTCTATATTTCCTGTTTCTGGTATAAATTTTCATTAGCATCTGGGTATTGCCAGAAATGATGGCATCCTCTGTTTTGTACATTTTCTATACCCAATGAGAAAATGGAGTATAAATAGATTAAGTTGGACTTGCTGAATTTTGGGGTTGAATTCTCAATAAGCTTTTCTTTTAAAGAATTATCAAAGTTGTGTCTGGTGTGGTGGTCAGAGAAAGATAGGATGAATTTAATGGCATATTTTATTTCAATGCAAAAAGCCATCTTTTTTCTCTGATATTTCAAATTTAATAATATAAAATAATGAAAAATCTGTAACCCATTAAGAAAATATGCTTGCAGAGCTAACTCATTTCATGAATCATAGTCTGCTTGAATGATGAAAAGCGTAGATTCTAAGCAACAGTTCATATTGCATGGCTGGTTCTACAAGGTTCATCTTCGAAGCTTTCTTGAGTAATTGCCTTTCCAACTTCAATTTTAAGGTTAAATTCTGGTAGTGGGGATTTCTCTTCATTATGGAAGAAACTATGCAATCCCATTTAAATATCATTGTGGATTTTAATAATGTTATATGTGGGAACCTACTCTTAAACAAGTACTTTCTTTAAGAATTAGTAGATTTTCACAAACTATGAGATTATTCTAAACTGTTTATGGATTCAATTATGTGAGTATTTTTGCATCAACTTTTTGAACCTCATTCTGTAATCTATCATCAAGATGAATGAAGTACTTTTTTTTATCACATCTCATATGATAACACAGGATTTCTAAATATCTTCACAAAAATTCTTTGTATGACTGAACTTCTGTTGGCTTCTGATACTGATATAGGGTTTTGATTAAGAAGCTGAGTCAAATGGTTGGGTCCCTTCTATCAAGAATAAGACATTTTTCCTACCTACATAGTCAAAAAGGGTCTATGCTAATGTTGAACGTGCAAACTAGTTGTATGAATCCATTATAACTTAATTAGATTGCCATTATTTGACAGGAAATTTTGTGAGTATTTCTTCATCTTTAATAGGTTAAAAAAGAGAACGGTTTGTCTTGTTTTCATTAGTGAATAATATAAATGGTAAAGAATGAATGGCTGCCAAGAAGTTGGGGAAGAGAAAAATTCGTATAATATAATATTTGCTATCAATTGCACCTTGGTTTGTAATGAGTACATTGAAGAGGTACATAAGGTCAATTAGGGAAAAAATTGGTCTAGTAATTGCATACATTTTTGTAGTAATGAGGTCAATTTGTAGGCCATTTAGACAATGATGTTTGTGCAACAAATATAACAATGACTTATCACATGATTAGTGAATTTTTTCACTTTTTGCCACCATGCTTGATGCATTGGTGATGTCATCTTGTGTGTCAATGGGCTTGTCATGACTCCTTGTGTGCACATTAATGTGTAACACAACATGCCAATATCACTTACAATGCAAAATATGTGTTTGTTCAATGTTGGTTCAATTAATGTCTTGTGTGAAACCATGGGGCATCACATTATGGAAATAAAATAATTTGAAGTGTTTAAAAAAATGTTTTTAGAAATGGATGGAATTGTTGAAGTGTATTAAGGTTTACTTTCATCCCATTGATGTCATGATCTTTTGGCTTGAGAACATGATGTCCAGAAGTCATGTGAAAGTTGAACCAAAGTATATTATAGTTTTACTTGGTTCAATGAAATTTTCCACTTAGCAATTAAACCATCTATGAGCAAGCACCACTGGAGAAGTGATAGCTTCAAATCAACTACACGCATCCACTTACAAGAATTGAAACATGAATGAAACAAGACATCTAAATCAAAAAGATAATTAGGCTCAAACTTTTGGCATTCTCATGCTATGTTTGCAATTGGTAAAGTGGGAGAGATAGGGACAAGAATAGGAATAGATAGAGTGGGAAGAGAGGGGTAAGGAGATAGAGATAGGGGATAGAGGTAGAGAGAAAGATAGAAATAGATATGGAGATGGAGATGGAAAATGAAAAAGATACCAAGAAGGAAGGTAGAGATAAAGAGAGAGGAGAGAAGGATGCAAAGAGATGGAAGAGATAAATATATAGAGGGAAAGAGAGGAAGAGAAAGAGAGGGGGGGAGATAGAAAGATAGAGATAGAGATATAGAGAGAGGTAGATAAAATGAGATTTATATGGGTAGAGAGAGAGAGAGGTGCTTACATAAATAGATAGAGGCAGAGGGTAAGATAAAGATAGAGAGTGAGAGATAAAGGTGGAGGGAAGGAGGGAGAGAAAGGGGGGTAGAAATTTATATGCTTTCCTTTCTTCCTTTAAACCATCATTTTGGTTTCCCTTGCTTACTTTAGTTACTAGTCATCCTTCTAGTTTTAAATGAACAACTATAATAAGGGACTTGAATTCCTTATCGATTTGGGCACCCGTTTGAACTAGTTGACATCCTTCTTGACCTTCCTCCCTACTAGAATGAAATTTCATGCATTTTCCTTCCTCCCTGGACTCCCAAGCCCATGGTCAAAGTATGTGTGTGTGTGTACATATATATGTATGTACGTATGTATTTATGTGTATGTGTGTGTGTGTGTGTGTGTATATATATATATATATATATATATATATATATATATATATATATATGGGTAAAAGAACAATTGCCTATCACAGTTGAGGCTAACTCGAAGGATTCAGCCGAGCAGAACTTGGTCAAGTAGTACATGACTGATTAGCACTCGACCAAATCCATGTATGTATCATGTGGTTCCTAATGGTTCATACGTGACTACAGGCACTCATCTGACTAGGACTCAGCTGAGTCCCACTCGGTTGAGTCTCACTCGCTTAGTAAAAACCCCAAAACGCAATTTAAGCCCCTTGTTTGCATAATGAGGGGCTAGCGGAGAAAAGAAGTGTTAGGCTTTTCAAGATAGAAATAATAGTTACATGCAAATATAACTAATATCAAAAAATAATAAACCACACAGAAGAGAACACAAGACACATAGATTTAACACGGTTCACCCAATCCCCATGCTACATCCACCAATAACAAGTCCAATATTCTTATTATCCAATGATTACAACCTGATTACAATCTGCAATCCCTTACAACTCAATGCCGCCGCAAGAAGCTACTAAAACATACATCATAATAAAATCCCTAACCCTAAGCCATTTTATATAAGATTTTCGCCGCTTTAGGGTTAGAATTGGTTACAACATGTGGGTTGAAAAAATAGCCATACAAAAAATTAGCTAAAAAAGAGCTTGAACCCCACAATGAATGAAAACTATATAGTACTTTCTTGATTAGTCATCACAAGCCAACAATCTTCCACTTGGTGACTGATCATAATCCACACTAAACAACAATCTCCCACTTGGTGACTGATCAGACTCCACAATAAACAACAATCTCCCACTTGGAGACTAATCTTGTAGCAATACTGCTGCCATATTGATATGAGGCTCCCACTAGATCAAACCACCCTAGACTTAGTTGTTGCTATTGGAGATTTACCAGCAAGCTAGTGTTGACTGCATGTTTGTCATTGATGACAACATATGGTAAGTAGCATGCATGGAAGACTTATGCAATAAGCTTTAAGTATATGTAGCATGGATATGTTATCAGCATGATATCATGGACATAGAGGTTAATTATTGGTACAAACAGTTATGTAGTAGCTTGTGTCAGCAGTGTTCCTGATAGGGTTACAGGCAATGTTCTGTGTGTGATTGTCCATACAGTTATCATGGAGCCTTGCGCATTTGGATATGTGATGGAGACATGTTAGTGTTGTTATATTCATAGATGCAGAGTATGATGTGCAGTAGAAGTTATGCATTCGCTATTCACGAATTGTAGTTTCCTGTGTTTATCCAGAAGACCGAAAGAAATTATATAGGTACAAGAGTTTCACCTATCATTTTGGTATGCGTGCTTGGATTAGTGATTAGAGAAGATTTAAGAATGTTTTGTTAAGAGTGCATGATGTAATTCAACTTGAGGAGAAAGTATCAGTTAATTTGGTAGAGCCAACAGTGTGTAGCACGCATCTACACTTATTGATTTGGACAGGTCCCAGTTTGTGTTGCGTGCTTAGTAGAGCCGACCAAGATGTTATTGTAGAGTGTTATTGATTCTCTAATATGATTTCAAGGTGGTTCTAATAGGCCGACTTGATTATATCATTTAGAGGAAAGATACTTATAGCTAGTCATTTGTGATTGCTAGAAGCATGGCATGGAGATGAAAGGTTAGAGTAGAGCACAGAGTGTGAAGTATTGTGCCATCAAGAAGAGGTCTATGTGATAGAGAAGATAGAGTGTGCTATTCATTGGAACTGATCAAGAAAGAAGGTCTAGCTCACAGTTCAACAAGATCTAGATATAGTTTGTATCTATAATTCAGAAGGTTGTAGCCTTCACCTCTTTGAGCAGTGAGATCTTGGATAGTGCGTCCTCACCCCTAATAGGGTCAATCATAAAAGACTCCTAATAGGGTCTGACCTTTGACCAAGTCACTGTACTAAAAGCATTGTAAAGATCAACTCATAACAGGGTTCTAAGATCTTCTAAGAAGGATCATTATACACTAGTTCAGTTTATTAGTGGGTGTTAATTCCCACCGGAGTTTTTACTTATTTGGGTTTCCCCATAACCAAATTATTCATGTTGTGTTCAAGTGTTCTTTGATTGTGTTTATTCTTAAAGTTTAAGTATACTTAATTTGATAAAGAATTGGAACTTGTAGATAACTGATTCACACCCCCCCCCTGCCCCCCTGCCCCCCCGCCCCCCCCGCCCCCCCCCTCCCTCTTAGTTATCTCTTGGGACTATTCCTAACAATTGGTATTAGAGCCAAGTTCCTTAGAGAGAAAGTTTAACAGCTTGAGGCTGATCAGATGGAATTATTTATAAAAGATAGTCCTAAGTTTGATGGAGAGAACTATCTTGATTGGAAGAACAAAGTGGTGACACATTTGCAATGCATTTCTTTTGAAATTTTGAAGTGGCTATCAAAGAATTTAAGATCCCCTCTCTAGCAGATCTTGCAAAGGAAGATGCTACTGATAGAAAAAAGGATTTGTTCCATCAAACTGCAATAGCCAAAGAAGTCCTTATCAGCACCTTATCCAATAGTGAGTTTTTAGAGATAAAGAAAGTAGACATAGCTTACAAGATATGGAAACACCTAGAAGACATGTTTGAAGGAGATACACAAGCAAAGAATACGTAGAGAAAGACATGGAAGAAAAGATACAATACATTAGAGATGCTACCTGAAGAAGACATCAGAGCTTACAACCAAAGGATTAATGAAGCAGTTGCTGGAATTAGGAACAATGCTGGAGAGATCTCAGAGGAAGAAATTATGGATAAGTTGGTGACTACTCTTAAAATAGAGTATGAAAACAAGATCAACATCCTTGATGAGACCATGTAGCTTACAAAAAATTTCAAGAGAGAGACCTTGATCAACAAAATTTTAGCTTTTGAGATTTCAAGATTGAAGATAGAGCCTAAAAGTGAGATAGCCTTCAAAGCATCAGTCCATGGTAAGAAATCTTAAATACTTCTAGTAATTTTGATGATGAAAATGAAGATAAAGAGATAGATGATATTATTAATATGATTGCTAAGAAAGAAAGAAAAGGAAAAGGAAACTATGCTGGTGATGGAGTTTCTGATGATTATTCAGTTCAAGATGAAATTGGATTCATTGCTGTTATGGAGAAGATGTTTGATGAGATGGATCATGAAGATGAGAAAAAGGAACAAGAGCTAGCATTGATGTCACAAGCAGACATAATGATAGATTGGATTATAGACAACAGATGTTCACATCACATGATAGGTGATAAAGATATATTTGTTTATTTGGACAAATACAAAGGTGGCATGGTTAGATTTGGATACAACACTCCTAAGCCTATCATTGGTAGATGAGCTATTACATTGGATGGAAAGAACAACACTGATGATTTTCTTTATGTAGATAGTTTGCAGCATAACCTACTTAGTGTTGGGCAGTTGCTTGACAAAGGTTATTAGTTTGAGTTCAAAGACAACAAGTGCATCATTAACACCAAGGATGGTGTAATGATTGCATCAGGTTCAAAGACTAAAGGTAAAGTTTTTCAACTTAATTCAGAAGCAAGTTGTTTTGTTGCTAAAGTAGATGATAGATGGCTATGGCATAAAAGACTATGTCATATCAATTTTGATAACATAGTAACGATAAGCAATGTGATGGGAAAGAATGTGAGGAATTCATTCAGAAGAAAGCATAATTCAGCAAAGAACAAGTTAGATCTGATTCATACAGACCTATGTGGACCAACTCAAACAACATCATACTATGGTGCAAGGTATTTCATTTTGTTTGTTGATGATTATTGTAGAATAATGTGGGTTGCATTCTTCAAAGATAAGGTAGAAGCAATTGAGTGTTAATATGATTTAGAACAATAGAGAGTGGGGGGTGAATTAGTTGTACTTAGGTCCTAATGTATAAAAAAATCTCATAAACTTATCCTTAAATCAGATCCAAAACCAAAACAAACTCGGTCATCACTGATTCAATAATAGAAACATCTAACAATGCAGTCCACTACCTAGCTGTAACTTAACTTGTAAAACATAGTAATGTTCAAATCTAAACATTGACACAAGTATAAACACCAAGTTTTATAGTGGAAACCCAATTTGGGAAAAACCACTTTGTAACATGCTACTATTATTTTCACTCTTCTAAAGTGAGCTTGGTAAAAAGCCAACTCTGTCAAAGGTTACAATACACACTGTCAAATGTGACCTGGTTAAAGGATTTCAATCACCCTATTAAAAGTGAGCCTAGTCATAGGACTTACATAAATTCCATTAGAATGCAACCTTGTTCAAAGGATTTAACATATGACTGTTAGGTCAACCTCTATTAAAAGGATTTTGACTGTTACAATGGTTATAAAGTAGTAGTAGTATTATCTGAAAAATATACAACTCACTTTGCAAATATCAGAGCTGATTCCGTAGACTAATGCTGGTTTATTGACATTGAAACTTTGCCATTTCCATCTCTGATCTACTCAGAACTTTTCTTCAAGCAATCACCACCATTCTCCTTTAGCCTTTTCTTCTTATTCAGTCAATAAAACTTTTCTCTTCCAGCATTCTCTGTTCACCATGTGCATCCATATCACAATGTTCAGGTTCCCTTATATTTTCCTCAATTAGATTAACTCATCTTTTGCCACTCAATCTCATTCATAGATCTTAGGGTTATGTTAGATTCATTGAATCTACCTGCTTTATGTTCTTCAGCTCCTTTTCTAGAATCATCTCAAATCTCTTAAAGTTTTACAATAGAACATTTTACAATGTATTTAATGCTTCCAAACAATCAATAGATAAAGTCAACATATTTTACATAATCCAAGAATTCAACAATGTTGGCTCCAAAATTAAATTCTGTTCAAATATAAAATTTCTGATGCTTGGTCAATACTATGATTGTTCACTCGGTCTTCATGTCGAATGCTCGATCAATACTAAAATTGTCTCCTCGGCTTGCACTGTCTTCCTCAACAATTTACTGATGCTCAATCAACACTATAATTTTTCTTGGCATATACTAACTCGGTCGACACTAACATCACTTGGCTTAAACCTGATTTTTCCATTCTTTGCTCGGTTAAGCCTACCAATTTAGTCTTTAGTCTTACTAAGATAAACAATACATTATCTCATCATAGTGCAACATAGTCAAGTACGCTTTGTAGTATCAAGATAACTCAACCTTTCCCTAGGTACTATTGTTACCAACCTTGCTTAGCCCCTTAGCAACACTCAAATGGATATAGTACTTTCCTAAGTAGCAATAGTCTTACCAATTAAGGTTTGACATCAATGATGAAACAACAATTGTTTCAATTCAGTTTCCAACAATCTCCCTCTTTGGCATTGATGGCAACACCATATGATATCACCTGAATAACACATGGATTACCAACCAATCCAAAATCTTATCTGTCCATCAGAAACTTATTTATAATATCCTTAAGAATCATTCTGATTCAGAATCCTGTAAGCCTCACTTCTGTGACCGTCAAAAGTATTCAGATCTCCCTCTATCCTGATTCTTCATTTCAGTTTCATGTGTTATCATATCTCATGTGTTATCATATCAATACATTCTCCCTCTTTGAAAAAAATGCCAAAGCAACAACTAAAACATACATCCATTAGATGTAGATAATATGTGTGCAGCTCAGTGTTTCTCCCTCTATCATCTTGCTTATGACTGATTCCTTATCTTTGCTTCTCTTCACAACTCTAGGCCAGCCCTAAAGTGTGACAATCTTCTGCATCAATTTGTCAAATGTTCTTCTGTAGGACATTTGATGCAGTGCTCCTAGCTTGTCTAGGCAGCCTCAGTTAGGGGAAGAACCCTTAATTGACTTCTCAAGTACTCATGAGCTTCTCTAGGTAAAGCTTTAGAGAATATGTATGCTAATTTTTCTTTTGTATTAACATATTCCATTTGGACTTCTTTATCTTGTACTAATTATCTCAAGTAGTGATACTTGATTGCAATGTGTTTGGTCTTAGTGTTCATCACTAGATTCTTAGAAATATTGATAGCACTTGTGTTGTCACAGAAAATAACAACAGGTTCACTGATTTCTTCTTTCGTGCCTATCAAAAATTATTTTATCCATACCAAGTTTTAACAGTTCACAGCAGCAGCAACATACTCGGCCTCGACAGTAGATTGGGAAATGCAATTTTGTTTCTTTCTTGTCTAGGAGACTAATCTCTATCCAAGAAAGAAAGCTCCACCACTTGTACTTTTTTTATCATCTACATTTCCTTCCCAATCAACATCTATATAAACTCGGAGTTCAAATGTGTCATCCTTCTTATAATATAGACCATAGTCAGCAGTTCCTTTCAAGTATCTCATAATTCTTTTCATGGCCATCATATGTGTTTCCTTAGGATTAGCAGAGAATCTTGGCACAATTACAATAGCTAATGCAATATATGGTCTGCTATGTACAGCATACTGCAATTTTCCAATCATGGATCTATACAGAGTTTGATTCACTTCTGCAGCATCATCATTCTTAGATAACCTTTGTCCAGTAACCATGGGAGTTCCCACTGGTTTAGTATCTTCCATCCCAAAATTTTTCAGTATTTCATTAACATACTTAGACTGTGTAATGAAAATTCCATTCTTCTTCTGATATACTTGTAAACCAACAAAGAATTTGATCTTACCAAACATACTCATTTCAAATTTAGTTTGCATTTCATTTGAGAAATTTTTACATAATGCATCTTGTCCACCAAAAATAATGTCATCGACAAATTTTTTTTCCAACAAGATTCCTTTACCTTCTTCATCCTTCATGTACAGATTGCTTGTGTCATTTGTTCTTGAAAATCCAATCTGTATCAAGTAGTTGTGCAACCTCTCATACCATGCTCTAGGTGCTTTCTTCAATCCATACAATGCTTTGTTCAGTTTGCACACCATGTGTCTTTTGTTTGGATCAATAAAACCTTCTGTTTGTTCTATGTAAACTTCTTCTTCTAGTATACCATTCAAAAATGTAGACTTGACATCCATTTGATATACCTTGAAATCTTTATAAGAAACATATGCAAGCAGATTTCTTACTCCTTCCAATCTAGCTATAGGGGCAAATGTCTCCCCATAATCTATTCCTTCTTCTTGTGCGTAGCCTTTGCATACTAGCCTAGCTTTGTTCCTAGTGATTTCACCATTTTCATTCATCTTATTCTGAAATACCCACTTTGTTCCTATAACATTCTTGTTTTCAGGTCTCGGCACCAGAGTCCAAGTATCATTCTTCTCAATTTGGTCAATTTCTTCATTCATTGCTTGTATCCAGTCTTCATTCTCCAATGCTTCTCTAGTTGTCTTCAGTTCAAATTCACATAGTAGACATGTTGGATCCTTAGTCTTACTTCTGGTCTAGATTCCAGTATCTTTGTCTCCAATTATCTGTTCAAGCTTATGATGTCTTCTCACATATTTTTCCAAAATAGGTTCAGCCGTTCTCTCCTCTATTTCATCATGTTCCTTAATCAGATTGTCAGATTCAACTTTAGAATGCTCGGCAACCTCTTCCTAATACTCAACAGGATTTTCTTGTAGCTTGACATGTTCTTGTTCTCTCTCGACACTGTTTTCATGATGCTTGACAGCTTCTGTCTATTGCTCAGCATTGCTTACCTGAGACTCGGCACTAGGTGCAAGTCTATTACTTGCCTCTTCTTCCTCTTCATTGTACACAAAAGATTTATAATCTTCTGGTTCTCTTTTACTGTTAGCTTCATTTCTTTTTGCATACTCATCAATTTTGACATTCAGACTTTCCACAATTTTGTTAGTGTTAGAGTTCAAAAACTTATAAGCTTGACTTTTTGTGGAATACCCTAGGAATATGCCTTCACCACTCTAAGCATCAAACTTTCCATTCCTAGTGTCTTTTAATATATAGCACTTACTTCCAAAGATTCTAAAGTATTTAACACTTAGTGCATGCCCATGCCATAATTAATAAGGTGTCAGATTTGTACCTTTCTTGATCTGTACTCAGTTAAGAGTGTAGATAGCAGTGGTTATAGCTTCTTTCCAATATTTTTGTGCGACATTCTTTTCAATCATCAATGTCCTTGCACAATCTAATATAGATCTATTTCTCCTTTCTGCTATACCATTCCGTGGAGGTGTTCTAGGTGTAGACATCTGTCTTTTAATTCCTCTATCATTGCAAAATAGATTAAATTCATTTGATGTAAATTCTCCACCTCGGTTAGATCTAATAAATTTTAGGTTCCTACCTATCTCCTTTTCAACCTTAGCCAAATACCACTTAAAATATTGAAAAACTTCAGATTTTTCTTTTAGAAACATCACATGCATCATCCTAGTATGATCATCAACAAATAAGATAAAGTATCTAGCACCATAGTAACTTTGTACACCCATAGGTCCACAAAGGTTAGTATAAACCAGATCTAAAATGTTTTTAGAAGTAAAGGATTTTCTCTTCAAACTTGACTCTGTCATTTTTCCTAACTGGCATTCCTTGCACATCACATTCTTAGGTTTCTTCAATCTAGGTAGACCTCTTACCTTTTTCTTCTTACTTAACTCTACAAGATTATCAAAGTTAACATGACATAGCCTTTTATGCCATAAGCAAATATCATCAAGTTGTGCAATCAAACATGTTTCTTTAGATAGGTCAAGATAGAACAAATTACCTCTAGTTTGATCTCCACTTCCAATCAGTTCTCCAGCAGAATTAAATATTTTAGCTTGCTTTTGATGAAATTCCACTCAATAACTAAATTTGTTAAGCTGAGCAACAATTAACAAATTGTAGTTAAGACCTTCAACCCAATATGCATTTTCACAAGATATCTTATCAGTTAGTTTAATCAAACCTTTTTCTCTAATAGGACATGGTGCATCATTACCAAATTTTACACTTTTACCTCTGTAATGATGTAAGGTCTCAAAATTATTTTTGTCACCAGTCATGTGATGTGAATAGCCACTATCAATAATCCATTTATCATTCTTGTTCACATAGGATATCAATGCAATTTTCTCATCCTCATCAGATTCATCTTTCATTGCCACATAAACTACCTCAATTTCAAAATCATCACTATTAGTGTCAATCTCTTTTTCAACAATATAACAAGATTTCTTACCTTTTCCCTTGTAGTCTTTGTTCCGTCAGTAGCTTCTGTCATCTTTTCTATCTTTGTGTTTTCTTTTCCTTTCATCATCTTTATCTTTCCTATCAGGACATCTAGCAGCTATGTGACCAACTTTATTACATGCAAAACATATAATAGGGAGTTTACCATTATACTTTCCTTTTCCCCTTCTCAGTCTTCTAGCCATAAGAGCTTCTAGATCTTCTAGGTCTTCATCAAAAGTGTCACTATCACTTTCACTATCACTTCCACTTTCAATTTCACTGATGTATCTTTCCAATGCTTCCAACAGTGAAATTATCATAATTAGAGAGTTCAAAAGTAGTCAACTTACCAACGAAACTTTCCAAAGTAAGCACATTAGCATAGTTACATCTAGATTCTTGAATAGCTGAGATCTTAATAGCATATATAGGATGTAGGGTTCTTAATAATTTTCCAATTATAGTTTCATCATCAATAGTCCTATTAGCTCCTCTAATAGCATTCACAACTT
The DNA here is from genome assembly GCA_027943335.1 of Chamaecyparis obtusa. NCBI lineage: Eukaryota > Viridiplantae > Streptophyta > Pinopsida > Cupressales > Cupressaceae > Chamaecyparis > Chamaecyparis obtusa. The sequence goes on along the minus strand of BSBK01009573.1, from coordinate 74,845 downwards.
CTTTTATTCTACTATAATATTGTGCAATATTTTCACCTTCTTGCATTCTCATTTCATCAAACTTACCTCTAAGACTCTTGACCTTTTCTTTCAGCACATTCAAATCACCACTATAGATCCTTGCAAGAGTGTCCCACATATCCTTTGTAGTTGTGCAGTCCTTAATGTCCTCAAATTTTGGATAGCTTAGGGCAGATGCAATTTCCAGCATTGCCTGATTATGTTCTTGCTTAGCTCTCATTTCTTCAGCAGTCAAAGGTGCGACAGGTGAGACATAACTATTCTCAATGTAGTACTTTGCAAAGTCACCAATACTAGCCAGATGTAGCTTCATCAAGCTTTTCCATGCAAGGAAATTTTCTTTGTTAAGCTTTGGTACCTTCTTCTTATACATCCTGATCATTTGCTTCAAGCTCCTTTAAACTTGATATTTGTCCACACTAATAATATGCAACTTAGCTCTGATACCAATTGTTAATATTATTTAGAACAATGGAGAGGGACGGTGAATAAGTTGTTCTCAGGTCCTGATGTATAAAAAAATCTCATAAACTTATCCTTAAATCAGATCCAAAACCAAAACAAACTCGGTCATCACTGATTCAATAATAGAAGCATCTAACAATGCAGTCCACTACCTAGTTGTACCTTAACTTGTAAAACATAGTAATGTTTAGATCTAAACATTCACACAAGTAAAAACACTAGGTTCTATAGTGGAAACCCAATTTGGGAAAAATCACTTTGTAACATGCTACTATTATTTTCACTCTTTTGAAGTGAGCTCGGTAAAAAGCCAACCCTGTCAAAGGTTAAAATACACATTGTCAAATGTGACCTGGTTAAAGGATTTCAATCACCCTGTTAAAAGTGAGCCTAGTCATAGGACTTACATACATTCCATTAGAATGCAACCTTGTTCAAAGGATTTAACATATGACTATCAAGTCAACCTCTGTTAAAAGGATTTTGACTGTTACAATGGTTAGAAAGTAGCAGCAGTATTATCTAAAAAATATACAACTCACTTTGGAAATATCAGAGTAGATTTCGTACACTAATGCTGGTTAACTAATTTTGAAACTTTTCCATTTCCATCTCTAATCTGCTCGAAACTTTTATTCAAGAAATCACCACCATTCTCCTTCAACCTTTTCTTCTTATTTAGTCAATAAAACTTCTCTTCCAACATTCTCTATTCACCATGTGCATCCATATCACAATGTTCAGGTTCCCTTATATTTTCCTCAATTAGGTTAACTCATCTTTTGCCGCTCAATCGCATTCTTAGATCTTAGGGTTAGGTTAGATTCATTGAATCTACCTGCTTTATGTTCTTTGGCTCCTTTTCTAGAATCATCTCAAATCTCTTAAAGTTTTACAATAAAACATTTTACAATACATTTAATGCTTCAAAACATTCAATAGATAAAGTCAACATGTTTTACATATGTTGGACTACAACTGATTTGGAATCTGATTGAAGAATTTGTGATTGCAAGATCACTGAGGAATTGCTGATTAGATATGTAATATACTTAAATTAGTATTATGTTGTCATTGATGTCAACTAGTTTGACAACACTTATCTTGTAAGTTACTATACTGACACATCTGAGGAAATGTGAAAAAGAGATGAAGAATAGAGAAATCTGCATGAGGAAAGATGTACATTATAGATGACGATAAGGAAGACATTGAGTAACTTGTTGATGAGTCTAGGACTTGATGATATTGAATTTATTATGTTGCATTCATATATAATGAAGTACAAAGTTGAAAGACACAAAGCAGTGTTGTTGATAAATGAAACATTTATAGTATACACCAATGGAGTGTAGTGTATACCGATCGCAGTATTAACCAAGCGGTGTTCACTGACGCATTGTTTGTTAACCAAGTGGAACAGAATGAATTAAATGATTAGTTTAGTTGATAAGATTGATGAGCTAGCAAGAGTATAACATCGAGGTAACATATAAAGTTTGTTACATAGATTGATGACTGACAAAATTTAGGGAAGATCTAACAGAGAAGATTGAAACATGTTATTGACAAAAGTACAGAGAAAGTTTGAAGTGGAAAAATCTATGAATGAGGTTAAGCAAAAAAATCTGATGGTAGAGAAGAAAATAATTTACTCGTCTATATAAGAGAACAAAATTTCTTTATGGAAGATGCCGGAAGAAGTAGAAACTACAAGACTATCACGTGAACAAGGTTTTCATGCATTCTGATCACACTGATTAGTAAGAACCGAGCTGCAGAGCAATTACCAAGCTACAGAGAGTAATTACCAACGGATAGTATGTTGATATAGTATTGAATCTGAAGTGAATTATTGATCAGAAGGATTTTTATGGACTAAATATTGATCTGCAATATGCAATTGAAGTTGTATTAAGACAAGTCATTTACTGTTACATATTTAACCATTGTATACAGTCAAAATCTCTTAACTGAGTGGACTCTGAAAGTCTTATGATGTATCATTCATAGAATGAACATTGTTATCCTATCAACCCCATAGTGAATGCTAGTTGGACGATAACTTCTAGTCTAAAATCCTCTAACAAGGTCACACCTGAAAATGTATTTGTAAATCTTTAATAGGGTTGGGTCTTAACCGGCCTCACTTTAGAAGAGTGAACAATTTTGGGTTGTTGGTCCCAGGTGGTTTTTCCCTTTATAGGTTTTCCATGTTAAATGTCTTGTGTTATGTGTTGATTGTGATATTTGTTTGTTATCATTCTTTACATGTTACATGTTAGATTTGATCAGTAAACTATTATAGTATTTGACTGGTTATTGGTAAAAGCACATACAGTGAGAGTTATTATTTCTTACCAATGAGTAGAAATAAGAGAAGTTGTTTTTGAATTATACATTTTGTTTTGGGACACTAGATAACTGATTCACCCCCCTCTCAGTTATTCTAACTATTGGTATTAGAGCTGGGGTTCCTTGAAAAAAAGTTTTAAGGACCTAAACATAAAGGTCTCAAGATGTATAATAGGGAAGTACCAAAACTTAACAAAGATAATTTTGTAGTATGGAAAAGCAAAATGAAGTTGCACATATCTGGAATTGGGAACTCTGCACTAGAGCTAATGAAGAATGGCTACATACAACCACCCATTGGCCCCTTAACTCTTGATCAACTGAAGGACAAACATGAAGACAATGCTACTATGATGGAACTTGTTTCTACCTGTAACGATGATAAATTTGAAGATATCAAGAGATGCATGACTGCCAAAGGAATGTGGGATAAGTTAGCACAAATATATAGTGGACATTTGAATGTCAAAAGAGCTCGAGCTAAAAGTTTGAGAGGCAGATTTGATGATATGAGAATGAAAGAAGGTGAGAACATTGTCCAATATTCAAATAGATTCAAAGAGGTGGTACATGCTATTAGAGCATCTAATGGAGTAATTGATAATGAAATAGTAATAAGAAAGATTCTCAGAACTTTGCTACCAGTTTATGCAATCGGGATTTCTGCAATTCATGAAATAAGAGCTACATCAAACCTTACTCTTGACACTCTGATTGGTAAACTTACAACCTTTGAATTAAAAATTTTTGATAATAGTGTTGTTCCTTTTGTTGAATCCGCTTTCATGTCTTCTTCGAAGATTGGAAAGTCTAGCAGGAATAATAAAAATTGTGATAGTGATGACAATATTGATGATGAACTTGATGAGCTTGAAGCACTTATGGCCAAAAGATTTCCCAAAGGAAAAGGAAGGTATAGAGGCAAGCTACCTTTAGCATGCTTTAACTATAAATAAGTCGGTCACATCACTGCTAGATGTACACAAAAGAAAGATGATGATAGATCCAAAGACCGATATGAAGGAAGCTATGTGAGAAGAATCAACAAAGGCTACCGACACTATAATAGAGACAACCAAGATGAAAAAGGCAAAAAGGTATGTTACATAGCTGAAGATATTGAAACTAAATCTGGTTCTAATGATGATATAGAAGTTATATTTGTGTCTATGAAAGATGACTCAGAGGAGGAAGAGAAACATGAAGAGACAACACTGATCTCTAAAGTAAGTAGAAATTATACACGGATCATAGACAGTGGCTGCACACATCATATGACTGGTGATGTAGAGAAGTTTGATCATCTTGTTGAATATAATGGAGGATCTATGAGAATGGGAAATGATGCACCATGTATGGTAAGAGGTAAAGGCTCACTGATGATCAATGATAGACTACAATGTGACAATGCATACTGGATAGATGGACGGAACTATAATCTGATAAGTTTGGCTTAGCTAAACAACTCAAGCCATTGACTGGCTTTTGAGAGCAAAAAGGTGAAGATCTATGATGATGGAGGAAGACTTGTCAGAACTGGTACACAATCTAGAGGTAATCTATTCTATCTTGATATGGATCAGTCTTCTTGTTTGTTAATAAAGGATGAAGATGCTTGGTTGTAGCATATAAGGTTATGCCATGTGAACTTTGACAACATGATCAAGATTATTAGAAAGAAAAGAGTTATAGGATTGCCTAACTTCACAAAACTTGATCATGCCATGAGCCATGAATGTCAAAAAGGTAAGATAACTAAGTCTAGTTTTAAAAGAAAAGACTATTCAACAAAGAAGATACTTGAGTTGGTTCATACCGATCTATGTGGTCCTATGAGAACTCAGAGCTATTCTGGTGACAGATATTTTATTCTTTTTGCTGATGACTACACTAGACTGATCATTGTTATGTTCCTAAAAGAGAAATCTAAAGCTTTTGAAATGTTTAAGTGGTATAAAGCTAAGGTAGAGAAAGAAACCGGTAAGGAAATAAAATGTTTAAGATCTGATAGAGGAGGTGAATTTATCTCTGATGAATTTACTAATTTTTGTAATGAGCATGGAATCAAAAGGCAGGTATCTGCACCAAGGACACCTCAGGAAAATGGTATTGCTGAAAGGAGGAACAAGTCTATAATTGATTGTGCTAGAACATTAATGATACAGAAGAAATTTTCTTAGACATATTGGAGGGAAACTGTCAGCACAGCTGTGTATGTTCTTAACCAAGTACAATTGAAGAAGGACTCAAACCAAACACCTTATGAACTGTGGTTTGGACACAAACCTACTGTAAGTTATTTCAAAAATTTTAGAAGTAAATGCTTTATTTTGAAACATGAGAGAAATGGAAAATTTGAATCTAAAGGAGATGAAGGAATATTTTTGGGATATTCCACTACAAGTAAAGCATATAAATGTTTGAATAAGGTTACAAATAAGATAATTGAAAGTACTAATGTTCGTGTTGATGATTTTGATGATAAGTACATAGAAGAAAGTACAAAGGAATTGGAAGCCTATAGTAGATTTACTTATATTGAATATCCAGAGTATCTACCAACACCAAAAGCTGTAACAACCGGTCAACAGGGAAATAATGCAGGACAACAAGCAACACAAACCGAGGAACAAGATGGAGTTGTCGAGCAAGGAAATGACCCTAAGTAGGATGATAAAGAAAGGATAAATCAAGTTTTGGATAGTTTTGTCAGAAGACATCATCCTAAAATAGAAATCATTTGAGATAGACATGCCAGAATGCAAACTAGAAGCAAAACAAGATAAGGTACATGTTTAATTTGTGAATTTGAACCTAAAACTATGAAAGTTGCTTTAGAAAATGAAGAATGGGTTAATGCAATGAAGGAGGAATTACAGAAAATAGAGAAGAACAAAACCTAGTCCTTAGTACCCTGACCAAAAGATAAGAATGCTATCAGTACTAAGTGGATATACAAGAATAAATTGAATGAAAATGGTGAAGTCACAAGAAATAAAGCTAGATTGGTATGCAAGGGATATGCACAAGAAGAAGGCATTGACTATGGTGAAACATTTTCACCTATTGCTAGATTAGAAGGAGTTAGAATGCTACTTGCATATGCTGCACATAAGAAATTCAAAGTCTATCAAATGGATGTGAAGTCATAATTTTTGAATGGTATACTTGAAGAAGAGGTCTACATTGAACAACCTAAAGGATTTGTTGATTCTGACAATAAAGACATGGTATGTAGATTACATAAAGCCTTATATGGTTTGAAGTAGGCACCGAGAACATGGTATGAAAGACTGCATACTTACTTGTTAAGTATTGGATTTTTTAGAACAAGTGAAAACATCAATCTGTATGTGAAAGGTGATACTGATAATACTATAATCATTGCTGAAATATTTGTTGATGACATTATCTTTGGAGGCTCAGATCTTGTTTGCAAGACATTTGTTGATGAAATGCAAAAAGAATTTGAAATGTCTATGTTCGGAGAGATTAAATTCTTTCTTGGACTACAAGTGATTCAGTAGAGTGATGGGATATTCATCACACAATCTAAATACATAAAGAAAGTACTGAAAACATTTGGCATGGAAGATGCTAAACCTATGGGAACACCGATGGCTACTAGATGCAAATTAACAAAGGAGGATGAAACTACTAAGCTAAACCAGACACTTTACCGATCCATGATTGGTAAATTGATGTACGTAGTTCACAGTAGACCATATATATCACATGTTGTGGGTATAGTTGCAAGATTTTCTGCCAATCCTAGAGAACCACACATGATAGCTACAAAAAGGATCTTAAGATACCTGACGAAAATAGAGAGTTATGGATTATGGTATCCTAAGGAAGGGAAGTTTGAACTGAAAGTTTACACTGATGCTGATTGGGCTAGAAATGTGGATGATACAGAAAGCACCACCAGAGAAGCATTTGTCTTTGGTGAAAGAGTTGTAACTTGGACAAGTAAAAATTAGGCTTGTATTTCTCAGTCTAGAACTGAACCAGAATATGTTGCTATTGCTACTACTTGTTCAAACATTGCATATATCAAACAAGTGTTGGAAGGAATGAATGAGGTAATCACTAACCCGGTGATTATATACTATGACAACACTAGTGCAATTAATATTTCAAAGAATCCTATGATGCACTCTAAGACAAAGCATATATCTATTAAGTATCATTACTTAAGAGAAAAAGTGCAAGAGAAGCAAGTGAAGTTAGAATTTGTTACATCTAAACAACAACTTGCAGATATTTTTACAAAGCCCCTAGCGAAGGAAACATTTGAATACTTGAGGACTAGACTTGGGGTCCATCCCCTATCTATCAGTCACTAAGGTGATCTAGTTGTTGCATCATCCTAATTTTATCAAAAGATCATTCATGTTGATGCAGCATAGATCACACTTTGAATCATGTTCATGGTTGTGATTAATTTTGAGAACTTGTACCGATTGGGATATTAGTATTCAGAGATTCAGAGGAAGACAAAATTATTTGTTTATTTGTTTCTTTGGCATTGTTGTCAAAGGGAGAGATAAATAATATGAAATGAAAAGGGGGAGAGATAAACAATAAGAAAAGGAACAAGCACTGATGAGAATTATCTAAGGGAGAGAAAATCTGAATGAGATAGAGTATTGAAGATCAGTTACAGAGAATAGAAGCAAGAATAGGAGAACTGAAAAGATCACAACTACAGAATGGTAAAGCTGTATTATCTAATGCTAGTTTAGTAACCTAGTGACTAAACATATTAAGTCTATTCGACTTATAGCATATTGAGTTGTAGAATGTATGTTTGGTATGTGTATGGTACATTTCATATTACTTGAGTTTCCATCAATGCCAAAGGGAGAGATTGTTGGACTACAACTGATTTGGAATCTGATTGAAGAATCTGTGATTGCAAGATCACTGAGGAGTTTCTGATTAGATATGTAATATGATTAAATTAGTATTATGTTGTCATTGATGTCAACTAATTTGACAACACTTATCTTGTAAGTTACTATACCAACACATTTGAGGAAAGGTGAAAAAGAGATGAAGAACAGAGAAATCTACATGAGGAAAGATGTACATGATAGATGAGGATAAGGAACACATTGAGTAACTTGTTGAAGATTCTATGACTTGATGATATTGACTTTATTATGTTACATTCATCTATAATGAAGTACAAAGCTAAAAGACACAAAGCAGTGTTGTTGGTAAATGAAACATTTCTAGTATACACCGATGGAGTGTAGTGTATACCAATTATAGTGTTCATCGATGCATTCTTTGTTAACCAAGCTGAACAGAATGAATTAAATGATTAGTTTAGCTAATAAGATTGATGATCTGGCAAGAGTATAACATTGAGGTATCTGATAAAGTTTTTTAGACAGATCGACGACTGACAAAATTCAGAGAAGATCTAACAGAGAAGATTGAAACGTGTTATTGACACAAGTACCAAGAAAGTTTGAAGTGAAAAAATCTATAAATGAGGTTAAGCAGAAAAATCTAATGGTAGAGAAGAAAATGATTTACTCATCTATATAAGAGAACAAAATTTATTTATGGAAGATGTCGGAAGAAGTAGAAACTGCAGGAATATCACGTGAACAAGGTTTTCATGCATTTTGATCATATTGGTTAGTAAGAACTGAGCTGCAGAGCAATTACCAAGCTATAGAGAGTAATTATTGATGGACAGTAAGTTGATAGAGTATTTAATCTGAAGTGAATTATTGATTAGAAGGATTTGTATGGACTAAATATTGATTTGTAATCTGCAATTGAAGTTGTATTAAGGTAGGTCATTTACTGTTACATATTTAACCATTGTATACAGTCAAAATCTCTTAACTGAGTGGACTTTGAAAGTCTTATGATGTATCATTCATAGAATGAACATTGTTATCTTGTCAACCCCATAGTGAATGCTAGTTGGATGATAACTTCTAGTCTAAAATCCTCTAACAAGGTCACACCTAACAGTGTGTTTGTAAACCTTTAATAGGGTTGGGACTTAACCGACCTCACTTTAGAAGAGTGAACAATTTTTGGTTGCCAGTCCCAGGTGGTTTTTCCCTTTATAGGGTTTCCACGTTAAATCTCTTGTGTTATGTGTTGATTGTGATATTTGTTTGTTATCACTCTTTACATGTTACATGATAGATTTGATCAGTAAACTGTTATAGTATTTGACTAGTTATTGGTAAAAGCACATACAGTGAGAGTTATTATTGCTTACCGATGAGTAGAAATAAGAGAAGTTGTTTTTGAATTATACATTTTGTCTTGGGACATTGGATAACTAATTCACCCCCCTCTTTTTTATTCTAACAACATAATCCAAGAATTCAACAATGTCAGCTCCAAAATTAAATTCTCTTCAAATATAAAATTGTTGATGCTTGGTCAATACTATGATTGTTCACTCGGTCTTGATGTAGAATGCTCGGTCAATACTAAAACTATCTCCTCAGCTTGCACTGTCTTCCTCAACAATTTACTGATGCTCGGTCGACACTAACATCACTCAGTTTAAACATGATTTTTCCATTCTTTTCTTATTTAAGCCTGCCAGTTTAGTCTTCAGTCTTACTAAGATAAACAATACATTATCTCATCATAGTGCAACATAGTCAAGTACACTTTGTAGTATCAAGATAACTCAACCTTTCCCTAGGTGCTATTGTTACCAACCTTGCTTAGCCCCTTAGCAACACTCAAATAGATATAGTACTTTGCTAAGTAGCAACAGTCCTACCAATTAAGGTTTGACATCAATGACAAAACAATAATTGTTTCAATTCAATTTCCAACATTGAGGAGTTCAAAATATTCAAAGCAAAAGTTGAGAATGAATCTGGACTAAAGATAAAGTGTCTAAGATTTAATAAAGGAGGATAATTCACCTCTGATAGATACTATGAGTACTATGAAGAACATAGCATAAAGAGACAATTGAGTGCACCTAGAATCCCTTAGCAGAATGAGATTGTAGAGAGAAGGAATAGGATCATCCTTGATACATCACGCACCATCATGATTGAAGGAAAAGTTGCACACACCTATTGGAGAGATGTGGTCAATACAACAGTCTATACCATCAATAGAATACAATTGAGGCCTTGCACAGACAAGACACCTTATGAGCTATGGTTTGTTAATGTTCCCATAGTGAAATACTTCAAATTCTTTGGAAGCAAGTGCTACATCAAGAGGGATGAAACAATAGGCAAGTTTGATGCAAGAAGCGATGAAGTCATTTTCCTTGGTTACTCTACTAAAAGAAAATCTTATAGAAGTTTTAATTTGAGATTGAAAAAGATCATTGAAAGTGATCATGTTAAGATTGGTGAAAATTTTATGGTTCAAGAAAGATATCATGATTATGAACCTATGATTGAAGAAGAACCCAATCCTTCCACTAGTGAGACACTTGTTGAAGAGATGTTTGATAGTATTGATGTATTATTCAATGACTTGGAAACAAGTGAAGAAGAAACTCAAAAGGTAGATGAGACAGTATCACCTAAAGTTCCAAAGTTTACATCTAGATATCACTCTAAGGATGACATCATTGGAGATCAGAGCAGCAAAGTAATAACAAGATCAAAAGCAAAGAGTTCAATAGGAAATGAAGTGGTATGTTTACTATCTTAGATTGAACCTTTAAGTATTGAAGATGCATTTAATGATTTAGATTGGCATGATGATATGAAAAAAGAACTAGATCAAATTATTAAGAATGATACTTGGGAACTAGTCCCAAGACCTAGTGATAAGAATGTGATTGGAACCAAGTGGATATTGAAAAACAAGATGAATGAAGATGGTACAATAGTAATGAATAAAGAAAGGTAGGTATGTAAGGGATATGTGCAAAGAGAAGCTATTGATTTTTCAGACACATTTTCACCTGTGAGTAGGTTAGAAGCTATTAAGTTCTTTCTAGCTTATGCAAAATTCAAAAACTTCAAAGTTTATCAGATGGATGTTAAGTCAACATTTTTGAATGGAGAGTTAAAGGAAGAAGTATACATTGAGTAGCCAGAAGGATTCACCTTATCAAATAGGCCTGATATGGTATGCAAATTGAAGAAAGCCCTCTATGGACTTAAGCAAGCCCCTAGAGCTTGGTATGAGAGACTTGATGGATATCTATCAAAAATTGGATTCAAGAAAGGAGCAGTAGATTGTAATATATGTTGTAAAGTTGGCTATACTAGTGTATATGAGTTAGTATAGTGTTGTCATTATGTCAACAAAGTCATATAGAAGTTTTGAGTCAGTGCACTTGATGTAAAGATCAGAAATTGGCTAAGTGTTGAAGATTGGATAGTGTACAAAGTTCCTGAAGCTCAAAGCATTAGTGCACATGCATATGATTGAGTTATGGTGTGTGCCCTGGAAATTAAGTTGGTTAGACTATATTCATGCTTAGTCTATGAGCGCATGATCAGATATGAAAGTATGAGAAAGATACAGGTAGTTGAAGTTGCACAACCAGTGTGTTCTAGTGAAGAATAGAGTAAGCAACTGACTGTTATCATTTTGAGTTGTGGTTATATTCTAATGATGTGAAGGCTATGCACCTACTGTAATTAAGTTTTTGACATGTATATATGTTTTTTTGTAAACACTCTTGAGCCAATTCATTTGGAAGCACTGTATGTAATAGGTTTAAGGGCCGACCTAGTTGTTTATTTTGTATGTGCATATAAATATGAGATGCACCCATTGTAATTAACATGGAAGTCAAGATAGAGTTGTTATAAGGAGAGTAGAAGTGTGTGAAAAGACTATAAGATGTATTAGAGATTTGCAAGAGTTCAAAGCATCAATGCATCAAAGGAATTGATCTGACAAGCAGTGTCACATTGAGAGTTCATCCAGCAGATATAGTGCGTATCTACAATCAAAAGGTGGTAGCCTTCACCACTTGAATAGTGAGCTCTAGGATAGTGCGTCCACTCCCCTAATAGGGACTATTGTAAAAGACTCCTATCAGGTTCTGACCCTTGACAAGGTCTACTATACTTGATGCATTGTAAATAAACTCCTAATAGGGTTAAGGATCTTCTAACAAGGATCATAAAACACTAGTACAGAATATTAGTGGGTGTCAATTCCCACCGGGGTTTTTACCTATTTGGGTTTCCTTGTAACCATATTGGTGTTATGTGTTGATTCCATGTTTCATGTTTATGTGGATGTTCATTTCAGTACTTAAGCATTTGATTTCAGTTTAAAGATTAAGTAAAAAGATAATATACAGTGAACACTAATTCACCCCCCCCTCTCAGTGTTCCCATTCCTAAAAAATTAGTATCAAAGCTCTGATCCTCAGCAAAGAATTTTAACCACTTGAGGAGATCATGGAAAAAGTAGAAATAAAACATCTGAAGAGAAATCTTGAAGTGGCTCTTGAAGACCTAGACAAATTAGAAAGAGAAATTGAAGAACTAAAAGAAAAGGTCAGTGATGCTAAATTAGTTATCAAAATGATAAGAAAGGATTTGAAAGAATGCTCGAACAGTGATCTAGGAGCAATGGTCAAGAAGCTAAATCAAGATAATGCATATTTAAAGGAACTACTTGAAGAATTTTATGATAAGCTAATTAACAATTAGGAAGTCTATGAAGAACAGGTTAAAGAAAACCTTCAATTCAATGAGGAATTAAGGCAAGCAAACTTGGAAATCTTGGAGTTAAGGAACAACAAAGAAAGCTTGGAATCTGAATTAAAAGAAGCAAAGAATCACATTGAAAAATTACACATGAGTTCTGATTTGATAGAATCTTAGTTGTATGCAAGAAGAGCCAAAGGAGACACTAGCTGCATTAGATACAATGAAGCACAAAATCAGATTGACATCATGCGAACAAGAAAGAATACACAGAAAGACTCTAATGATGCTAAGAAGACTGAAGATCAAACTAAAGATAATAGTGAACCACCTAAGGATAAGTGCAAGCCAGTAGACTGTACTTGTTATGTATGTAACAAGCATGGACACATAGCGAGGAACTCTACAGAGGTAAGACCTTTTAATGGTTATTGTTATTCATGCAATAAATTTGGTTATAGAGCTATGAATTGCAAGATAAGTAAAAATAATAGGACTCAACATGCTCAGAGAAATTAGAATCAATCAAATGTAAAAAGTTATTAGAATGTTACATGTCAGATTTGCAAATATAATGGCCACTCAGCTAGATAATGTAAAATGGTGACCCATGTCAATACACCAAGGAATATAAGGCCTCCAATCATTTTTCACTCTTGTAACAAGGCTGGACACATCTCAAAATTATGTAGATCAAGGATGCAAGGTCAAGAAAGCCCTAAAAAGATCGAAGAACTAGTACTAGATCCTGAAGGAGATTTCAAGTTTGTGAAAGTGTTAGAGGATGCGAGCATGATTTGGTCAGAAGAAAAGAAGGATAAGGTTGATGAGTATGTATTAGATGCATCCACAATGGATGCACCCTCTACATCTAGATAAATGGCCCTCAGGGTCATACAGGGAGCTAATTTAGCTCTAGAACCCTGCGTGGCTGGTATACTCACTCTCTGAGTATGTTCCTTTGGACTTGAGCTTTTGGAGACTAAGGGAACCTTTGTGAAATAGCGCACTAGCTGATTGTTTGTAGAATGAAAGATAGAAATTTCCAAGTGACAGCCTGGTTTACGTGACAAGCATTAATGGCGGAAATTCTACTTTAAAGTACATAAGAGTTAGAAGATCTCTCATTGCATTCAAATCAAGAGCGATTAAAGAGAAGAAAACTCTTAGCAATTGATTAAGAAGGATTGCAGTTTGATTCATCAAGTGATTTGTTGTGCATTTGATTAGTTATGGAAAACCTATTTCATCACACCAATTTAGAATCTCTTGGAAACCTTTGTGAAAGTGATATACAAGTAAATCATGGCTACTCCTATAGTATTTGATGTTGTAGAAAAGAAAAGATATGTGTTCAACAGGCATCCATTCAAATCTACATTAGATGACCTAGAAGGGGCATTCTCCCACATGCTTATGGGTGTTATGCATGTCGAGGGTATTAGGGCATACATCTACTGTAAGAAAGAACCATGGAAACCATGTTAAAACTAGACAAAACCTTCTTGGATGAGTATGCATGATGGGATAATCACCCTATAGTGGAGTATGCCATGACATATGAGTTCTATGAATCAGAATGGATCAAAATTATTTTGAGAAAGGTTCATGATGACCTATTTTGGATAGGTGAAGTGCCAGTCAGAATTACCAGTGATCTAATTCATAAGATGAAAGAGCTCTTAAGGATAGGAGCCATCCTTCCAGTGGGTAAAGATGTGAGAAAGATTATTGAATAGATTTGCAAGTCAAAGAGTGATAGGCACAAAATGACCATTGAGCCTATTGGGAAAGATTACATCAAATTGATGTCTATGATACTTGGATACAAGTTTCAACATACCAATAGGGTAAATAGTGTGTCTGCAACCACAATTATTGCAGCCATAAGAATTGTTAATGAAAATGGAGAGTTCAACTTGTCTAAGATCTTGTGCACACAGTTAATTGACAACATCAAGGAAATCAAGCACGATAAAACCAAGATATTCAGGTTTGGGTCCCTAATTATCTATATGTACTTCCATATTGTTTGAAAGGTGTTAGATTCATACCTAGATAAGACTATTCCCACCATGCCTCAGATATCTTTCAAAGCATCTACAAAGAGCACCCTAAGAGACTACATGACACTAGAGTTGAAGACATTCAGGGTCAAAATGCAGATGAGGCACAGGATATCAGAGAACATTGTTGAGAAATACAAGGATACTATTTGTTTTATGGTTGAAACAGACACAACATGCATGGAGGTAGTTGTGCCTAGAACTAAGTGGATTCATCCACTTGGATATGAAGTAGATGAACAAGTTTTAGAAGAATATGCTCAAGTATTGTTTTTAGCTCCTACTAACCCTAATGAGCCAAGATGGGGAACTTATGAGGAGAAGACAAGAGAGATAGATGATAAACTAAATAGTACAACAACAAAAAGAAAGGTTGCTAAAGTCACCTCAGAGATCTTGAGAATACATGGAGTGTCTCAAGAAGATCTAGACAAAGCAAGAGAACAAAAGATTGTTTTAGAATTAGAGAGTGCAGATGCAACAAAGGAAGAATCAGATGATCCTAAGTTGAAGAAGGTGAAGATAAAAAATCCTAATGAATAGAAGGGTAAAACTGATGATACTCCTTCTGGGCCCAAAGAAACCATTGACCTTACTACTCCTCCTAAGTATAAGGCAATGCCAAAGAGGAAGAAAGAGATCAACACTAGTCATCCATCCTCAAGAGTCACAAGGAATAGAAAGAACTCACCAGCACCTCTTGAAGTAAGTTTCAAACCTAGTCTCAGTGTGCTAAGTGAAAGAATAATTAATGAGGGAAGAATTGATCAAGTAGGGAAGTTTTATGAAAAATATAGTGAAATAGACAAATATGAGATACATGGCATGTTAGTCAAACACATGCTAAAGCTCAATAAGATAGTCTTGGAACTTAAGACTATGATCCTTGACAATGTGTGGAACATCCTAGAATTCCAAAAGAGACAAGCCATTGAAGAAGATCTAAGGATAAGAGAGAATATTTTAGATGAAACCCTTCTTGTATGAAAGCTAGAAGAGAAGAAGTTACTATTAGATCTAGTGAAGCCTCACCTTAGCACCAAGACAAGAACATTGAATATAATGGATAAAAACTATGAATTAGTTGCCAAAGAAATAGACAAATCCTTTGAGAATTTCTTTATGAACAGGCACATGTATCCACCTACTACGCCCAAAGCAAAAGTACCCATAAAGGAAGTCAAGATGGCAGAGCCCACCAATGCACTAGTGATAGGTCCTCAGGATTCAGTGCCAGCAATGGAAACACAAACAAAGGCAGATAAGTCTGTGCCCATGACAGAGTCATTAAAGGATAGCACCATTATCATTGATAATGTAGAGATAGCCATGGTAGCCACTAACACTGAATTGGATAAGTTTGAAGAAGCTTTTATGAGCACACAAGAAGATGAAATTTTATGCAGCAACACACCTTCCACTCATCAAGAAGAAGTGTTGATTGAAGATATAATAGATGAGAAAGAAGAAGAAAAGATGGAAGAGAAGAAAGAACAATAAAAAGAATAAATAGAAAAAGAAGTAGACAGTAATGAACCATCAGTTGAACCAATCAAGGTAAAACAAGAAGTGATGGATAGCACTCCCATCACTCCCTCAGCAACATTGTTGTCAAGTTTGACACCTAACATAGCTAGTTTGGATTCATGGGGAAAAGAAGACTTGATTAAGTTCAACTTCTTAGCTATGGAGAAGGCTAAGGAGAAATAAGTGATGAGGAATCCCCTCCTTGTAGAATCAGTGAACATCCTAAACAGTTTGTTACCTGCAAACAAGAAAGTGTCCAAAATACACTTAGTTAATGATGTTAGTTCAGTGATTTCACAATTAAAGGGAAACTTCTCTAGCCTGGAACAATCTGCATCCCTAGTTGTAGAGTAGAAATATATGAAGAAAAGGCTCAATGAATTGGTCGACAACTATGCACTTGACCTAAGGTCACTAAAGGATGGTCAAGCATTCCTAAAGGAGTTTGCAGCAAAGGGAAGAAAGATCATTGCTGAATGCATGAACCAAGACAAGATGATTAGTGATCTATACAAGAAGATTCAAGAGGATGAAGCTATGATAGAAAACATCAGGAAATTAGTGGAAGATCCATCTATTGATGTGAACATGTGCAACAATGTCAATCAAGGATAGTTAGACAAGATTGAAAAAGCAGAAAAAGAGATGACAAAGATAAGGGGTAGGCAGACTCAACTAAGAAATGCTCTTGTGCCCCCATTAGACATACTAAATTAGAATATCAAGGAGATCGATGCCACCATGGTGACATATGATCAAGGTCCTAGCACTGATCTGGAGAAGATGGAGAAGCTTCCGTATGCTTTATGCGCCCATCTACAGATTGTAAATTCATTGATCACATTTTGGAAGGAGATCCAAAATTTGTAGATTGCATATCTAGATGTACTATCATAGTAAGTTTTTGTAGAATCAATTTTGATACACCTTTTTCATTAATGTCAAAGGGGGAATATGTATATAATATGGATAAAAGATATGTATAGGGAGACAATTTTTTTTATTAAGGACAATTCGCAACTTGGCCATATTCCTTTGTTGCCATCAATGAAAAAGGGGGAGATTGTTGGCAAGTTGGCTATAATGGTGTATATAACTTAGTATAGTGTTGTCATTATGGCAACAAAGTCATATAGAAGTTTGGAATCAGTGCACTTGATGTAAAGATCAGAAATTGACTAAGTGTTGAAGACTAGATAGTGTACAAAGTTCTTGAAGCCTGGAGCATTAGCGCACGTACGTACGATCAATTTATGGTGTACACCCTAGAAGTTAAGTTGGTTAGACTATATATTCATGCTTAGTCTATGAGTGCATGATCTGATATGCAAGTATGAGAAAGATATAGGTAGTTGAAGTTGCATAGCTAGTGTGTGCCAGTGAAGAATAGAGTAAGTAGCCGAATGTTATCATTTTGAGTTGCGGTTATATTATAATGATGTAAGGTATATGTGCCTATTTTAATTAGGTTTCCAACATGTATATATGTTTTTTTGTAAACACGCTTGAGCCAATTCATTTGGAAGCATTATATGTAATAGGTTTAAGGGCTGACCTAGTTATTTATTTTGTATGCGCATATAAATATGAGATGCACTCATTGTAATTGTTGGGAGTTCCCTTTGATCTTCAACTTGTAGATTTATACTTTGATGGATAAATTTAATATAAATTTAACTCTATCACCACTCCAAAGTCTACAATGAAGAGGGCCAATTAACAAGGATCAACAATGAGATCCTCCTACACTTTGAGCCTCAATGCCTAGGTGGGTGTACCCTTGATTCACTTCTTGAAAGGAATCACTACAAGTTATATCAATATACTCTTTACTAACTAATTTAAGGATTTGATCATTTAATTTGTGTGTGTGTGGTTGATGATAATGAAATGCCTCCAGAGGATGGACCAGTGCCTTAACCTAGGGAAAAGAGTCACCCAATTACATATATCAACTGAAGATCTTACATCAAACACTCCTGGCCTCAGGATAAGTGCTTTTCCTATTACCCCTCTCCCTCAAACACAAGGACATTAGATTTTTATTTGGTTGTAATCTCACTGAACTCACCTAAAAGACTTTAATCCTAACTTTGTTAGGAACTTAGAGATGACTTGACAATACTCTTTGTTTACCATATGCTAATACACTTTGGGACACTAACATATATGAGCTTAGAACCAAAACAAGAAGACATACACAAATGCAAGATTGGAACTCAATAGCATTCTCATTAACATATTCAGAATCAATATACAATCAAAGCAACACAAAGATAGGAAAAAGACCCAAAATCCAACTCCTCTTTCAGTATGATACCATCAACAACTAGGGGCCAAAAGAAAGTTTTTTGGAACCCTCACTAAATAAAAAATCCTACAATATATACCACCACTAGTCACCGTGGAATTGTCAAAGAGGATGCATCAAGCTTCGGGTGACTAGGGTTAGGGTTTCAATGACCCAACCAACTAGAAATAGTCATAAATTTATTACAGGGGAAGATAACCAGACAACCAGGAGTAAATAGATCCCGCATTCATCCTCAATCATAATAAATCTCATTGAGAAGGTAGTGAGAACCACAAAAATGCCCAAATGTCAACCTGTTCGACCACCTACAACATGCCTCAAGCACAAAAAACATAGTAAAAACCCCTACAGATGATCATGGAACACCTTGGACCACACCGCAATAGCAAGCACCACCAAACAAATCAAATCCAGTCGTGAAAGCATTCAATTTTGGTCCTTTTGGTCATAGGAAACCCATCACAAATTTTAATTTGAAATCAAACGGTTAGTTTCATAGCACCAGCAGCAAATCAACGGTCTATATTTAAATCTAGATCAACTTTATATCATGACTGTTAGATCTCTCATTTTTGTGGTCTTGATGTCCTTAACTCAACTGCCATCCTCGGGTTACCTTTAGTGAACACGCGACAAGGCATTTTCCTATTTGTGCAATGAAATACTAACTCAGCGCTTAACCCCACAAACTGGCGAACAAAGGAAAACAACTTATCCTGGTTACATTTGGTGAACTGGCGATAAAAGGTTTTTGCCAGTTCACAAAAAATTTTAAGTCACTGCTAAAATACTTAGCGATCCCATGACCTTCCTTCACTGAATTGTCAGACCTTTTAGAACACCACCAAATCATTACGCAAATAAGCGAACCACTTTGAACCTTTGTCAAGCCACTAAGAATTTTATCAGAACCTCCAAACCATTAGACACTTCCTAGGCCCACTTTATGCCACTTGTCGCCACCTCGTTCACTATCGCTACTTGGTCACACTGACACAGGACCCACCTGCCTAAGCCTTTGAAAATGGATGTTGGGTGTAAGATCTCATTGCTCTGACAGCATCCATGAGAACTTACACCGACCGTGGATCTTGTCCTCATCACTGTCCCCTTTTACAATGACCCCACATTGCTGATTCCTCGTGTCGACCAATAGAATTTGAACAACTCTACACCACCTAGCAATTGGTCCCATTGCACCATCATCCTTTCCTCCAATGAAAATTTTTCATGTTAGCTCCAAATGTCAGAGGACCCACCTATGTCAGTCACCTAAGGAAAAGTAAAATCAATGGTTGTCTGAAGATCTCATGTGTCTGACACATTCCTTAAGAACTTACACCCATCGTCGATTCTCTGTAGATGTCAAGACCCTCTAAAAAGCTTAGAAACTAGGTCCCACTCACAACTACCAATGTATTACCTCATGGACCAACCAAAAATTGCCAACTATGCTTATGTGGTAGTAGACCCTCCTGCATTGAAAGGTTACGTCATGGAAATGAATCAATGACCATCGCAAAAGCTCAAGCCTTTGACAAAACCCTTGCAATTTAGCAACAACCATTGGATCAAGATGGTGTCAGAAAATCGGGCCCAGGAAAATATAAGCCAAAACATAGGAAAGAATTAATGCTAAGACTTAGGCTTATTAAAGGCCATCGGGGTATAAAACCTTTAGTCGCAAGATCGTGTAACATAAAAAAGGTTCACATGATCATGCGACAAAGGGGATAATGATTTAGCACATGCATTAAAGGGATTTTAATTGGCCTAAATAAAGTAACATGAAATTAGAACAAGGCCAGGGTTTTGTTTACCAACGGCTATATTTTCAAAAATTTGAACTAAGGGTTTATGCCAGTGACCTAAAAACAACTGCAGAGACTAGGGGAAAATTTCTATGGCCATGAAATTTTTTTGCACGTGCTAATAGTGGCTCTGTCTGGGGATGTATGCCTCCTGCAGGCATAGCAAGGATCTAGAATCACTGGTTAAAGTAGACCATCCCATTAGAAAACTTGGTAACAGAGAGCAACAGGACCAAAACCTTATAGACCAAGACAAAAGAGGACAGGGGCAGGCAACTTTACAAAAAATTACAAAATGTACAAACCTAACTACTATTCATGGAAAATAGAATACCTTCAATTGAAGTATTTCTTCAAGAATTGTCCATGAACTGGCAATTCCTGAATATCACCATTTAATTCCTTGACAATGTATGAATCTTGGCCCCATTTTTCATGAATTTGATATGGCTCTGACTAGATGGGATCAAACTTACCATTTTTCCCTTTATCCTACAATCTGGCATTCCAAATTAACACCAAATCACCAGGTTCAAACTTCCTTTCCACAGCCTTCCTGTCATACAAATTCTTAGCCTGCAACTGCAATTTGGTATTTCTTGCAACTGATTCTCTTCTGGTCTCATCCAACCTAATAAGGTCCTCAATTATCAACTACATCTCATCTTCTATATCATCATCATATATTTGCACAAATTTATACATTTCCAGCAAATTATTTTGAGGCATCCTTGCATGTATTCCATATACTAAGTCAAATGGTGCACAACCAATTGCCCTCTTCACAGTTACCCTATCAGCCCATACAGCTAATGGCAATTTTGAATTCCATGCCCTCTTATTCTTTTCAAGAATCCTCTTTAAGATTTTCATCAGGCTCTTATTAGATGATTTTTCCTATCCATTTCCTTGTGGATGATAAGGTGAGGAATTAGAAATCTAAATTCCTAAAACTTTTCAAAAGTCCTTGTATTCAACAGACCTGAAGCACATGGCATTATCACTAACTATTCTCTTAGGGAAACCAAACCTGGTAACAATATTATTCAATAGAAAATCAATTACCACCTTACTGGTTGCATTTCTTGTAGGTATAGCCTCTACCCACTTTGTAAAGTAATCAGTGGCAACTAAGATCCATGAGTGTCCTCCACTTGACTTGTTTGGTGTCTCCCCTATGAAATCAACTCCCCATTGTTGGAAATGAGCCTGTACTTCTACTAGTTTTAATGGCACAATACTTGAAAATTTAAGCTTACCAAAGAACCTTTGAGAAGCATCACACCTCCTCACCAATTGCTCTGCATCCTTGAAGATTGTGGGCCACTAGAATCCTGCTCTCAAGATTTTATGAGTAGCTGTCTTACCCATATAATGCCCACCACAAACTCACTCATGCATTTCCTTCAACAATACTTCAGCCTGATTTTCATCTACACATTTCAAAAGTATGCAATCTAAATTCTTTCTATACAGTTTACATTTCACAATTACATACTTGATGGCCTGTAATTTTAATGTCCTCCTCTGATTATCATTCATTCCTGCTAGACATTTCATATTTCTCAAGTAATAGATGATATCTTGATACCAAACACAATCATCCATATCACATGTCTAATCAATTTCATAATGATTTACCTGATTTGCATCAAGATTGGATTGGGCCATCAGTTTTGCCAATCCCTATCCTCTAACCAATTTAGTAATCTGGACATCAACATTGAATTCTTGGATCCTATTGATCCATCTACATCTTCTTCCAGACACCTCTTGCTATGAGAAAATATCCTTCATAGCTGCACTTGGCACAAAAGAAATCACAATTGCCCCCATCAAGTAACACCTAAAAGCCTTGACTACCTTCACAAGTGCATAAGCTTGTTTCTCATTTATGTCATATTTCAATTCAGCAGCCTGCAAAGATTTACTGAAAAATGCAATAGGCTACTCAAAACCATCCTTATTCTTTTGCAACAACACTGCAGTAATACTGTGAAAAGATGCAAAGGAAAAGATGTGCATTGGGACATTATAATCAGGTTCCTTAAGCACTAGTGCATCTTTGATAGACTGCTTGATATTTTTGAAAGCCTCATTAGGCTCACCCTCCCAATTGATTGCAGATCCCTTCTTCAACATCTTAGAAATAGGTCTAGTAACCTCTAAAAAGTTTGTCACAAACCTCCTTAAGAAATTGACCTGACCAAAGAAGGACCGAATCCCTTTAACATTCTTTGGCCTCTAAATTTTATCAATAGCAGCTACCCTCTCAGGGTTAATTCTCACTCCTTGCTTCCCAACTAAGTGGCCAAGCAATTTACCTTCAGTAACACCAAATGCACATTTCCTTGGGTTTAATGAAATGCCAAATTCCAAGGCCCTCACAAATATTTTTTCTAAATGAGTACAGTGGTCTTCTTCCTTCTTAGAATAGGTAGTTAAATCATCTTGATAAACAACAAGGAAATCATTGATAAAATCTGAAAAGGCAACATCCATTGCTCTCTGAAAAGTAGCACTAGCATTTGTGAGACCAAAAGGCATTCTCACATAATCATATGTCCCCCAAAGTGTTGTTAAAGCTATCTTGAATTGTTTTTATTCTTTGAAAATTACTTGATTGTAACTAGAGAAACCATCCATCATAGACATCAATTCTGATCTGGTTACTCTCTGCAACATAGCTTCCATATTGGGCAGACAATAGTTATCCTTTAATGAGCTGATGTTCAAATTCCTGAAGTCCACACAAAGAATGATGTGACCATTCTTCTTTCTTACAGGAACAATGTTTGAAACCCAAGAAGAGTGCCTTATAGGCTTGATAATTCTAGCATCTCTTAACTTCATTAACTCTTCTTGCATCTTGGGTGCTAAAGTAGGATTAATAGGCCTTTTTTTTTGCCTGAAATTTTTAGCATCTTCTTTCAATGGAATAATATGCTGAAATAAGTCTTCTCTATAAACCTTCAAGTCATCATATGACCATGCAAAAACATGCCTAAATTTTCTCAATAATTCAATAAAAGATTTTCTCACATTGTGAGACATGTCCCTACCAATGTATACCTTTTTAGGTGTCTTATGTGTTCCAAGGTTTATCTCCTCCAGATCAGCATGATCTTCTCTTTTGATATTCTTTTGAACTCTATCCTGGTTATCAAAGACAGTCTCCAAAACAACAAGCCCCTTGGGCACCTTGTTAGTTCTAAGCTGAATAACCTCATTGCCAAAGGCAACCTCCCTTCCTTCTACTAACTCAACCAAGGCTGAACAATCATATTCCTGACCATGATACTAATCTTCACAACTCATAAACTTCAAGATATCATTATCATCATCAAAAAATTTCCAATTCTCAATATTATCTAGTATACTAGGCCTAGCTTGAATTTCAACTTTAGAGATACCAGCAAAAGTAATATCACTAGGATTGATTACTATATTGGCTAACAAATCAGCCATCTTATTGTTACTCCTATTCTTCCACTCAATATTGAAGGCATCAAAATGTTCAATCAAATCCCAAACTACATTCCTATATTGTTTCAATCTTTTATTCTTGGAAGCATACACTGACCTGACTTGGGACACCACCAACTCATAATCACCAATAACACTTAAGCACTTAATACCATGTTTTTGTACCAACCTCAATCCTAACAACAATGCCTCATATTCTTCTATATTGTTGGTACAAAAGAAATTCAATGTAAAAGAAAATTTGTAGGTATTTCCATTAGGAGAAATAAGTAAAATACATGCTCTTGGTCGATCTTTGCAATTTGCACCATCAAAGTACATTACCCACAAATCACCCTTCACAGAAATAACACTTACCTCAATAGAGATAGGTGAAAAAATAGATTCCTTCTCAAGTACAGGGATCTCTGCCCTAAAATCATTAATATCAGTATCCACAAAACATGTAGTTTCATTGTTAATATTCCTCTCAATCATGTGACATACTCTTGGTTCTCGATCAATCTTGACAAACTGATCATCAATCTTGAAAGTGGTATAGGACAGATCACACTATAAACTTCCACCCATGGCAGCACTCCACCTTCTAGATAGTAGCATCCCATAATGAGGAGGGATGTCCACCACCAAAACACTCATTGTTAACTCTTTCTCTAGATATGCTACTAGCCTATATGGCATTGCACTGATAGTCCCAATGACTGGTATCTCCCTCTGACCCATTGCACAACATCTGCCTTGAATTGTATCAACTTTAAGGCCCAACTTCTCCATGATTTTAAAAAGCATGACAGTATTAGAGGCACCACTATCAATCATACAATTTTTTAATTTCATTCCATTCACAAGGACACTTAAAAAGAATGGATCAATGTTTTCAAGGCTATCATTGACATAACTGTCCAAATATATAGGAGGAATTTGAGATACAATTCCCTAAGCAAAAACACCTTTCAAAGCTTTATCCTGAGATCCATTGCATGCAACATCATTGTTATGAACATTATCTACCCATGCAATAGCTTTGTCTTTGTGTTCAGGGATCCTCAACAATTCTAACAATGGAACCTTAACTATAATTTGGGACAATACAACTAACATATCAATAGGAGCAGAGGAAGGAATCTCAATCTGTATTACCTTAGTATCCTTTTTCTTGTTTGATACATTAGGTGTATTGGCCACCCTCATTTTTTCAACCTTAGCCATTGTGTTAACTGGCTTCTCAATCTCACTAGAAAATCTTTCAACTCCAACTCCCTTAGGCTCACAATTCTTACCTTTTACATTCTTGAACTTCACTGTGTGATCACCTTTTGATTTGTTCTCATTAGGCTCTCCGAAGTTGGTACTCTTTATAAACATTCCTGTAGCTTTTCCATTTGTATCCCTTGCCACCATGCCTCTAGTTTTCACTTGGGCAATCATTTCTATAGTAATCCTATCCATCTCTTCTCTAGAAGGTCTTCTTAAATTTACTGGTTTAGAAGAAGAGTTCATGTTACATGTCTTCTTATTAATGTCTTCATTATCAGAAAAAACCTCTTGATGAAAAAGGGCCTGATTATGTCTCTTCACATTTACATCTACTTCTTCATCAAAATCAGAATCATCTTCATATCCTAGATATGAAGTAGCTATGTTGCATCCAACATCATCTTGATCTTCTTCTTGATCTATCTCCTCACTACCACAATCTTGATTTGCAGCCATAGAATGTGCAACCACACAATGCTTTGCAGAATGAGGGGACTAGCATGCAACACACCAAGGTATGTCCTCCATGACATTTATTGAAGCTTTTTGTAGAAGGTGAGGGACACCTCTATCATTGTTTCCTCTTGCAGTAGGGACAATAGGCTTGCCATCCTTCCATTGGGTGTTGTAGGGATAGTTCTACAATCTATTCTACGTATTGAACTTGTTGTTGAACTAAGGCCTTTCATTGGTAGGAGCACTGATGTTCCTATTTGCAGATGCCTTCAAATCCTTCAATGCATTCAACACCTTATCCAATTTATCTTCTTCTTGCCTCCTAATTCCAACATTCCTATCATTTTCCTTTTTGTATTTCTTGTCCCCAAACAACTTTGGATCATCTCTCTTCCCACCCAACTTCCCTGATATCTTCATATTGTTCTTAATATTGACAGCAATCCTAAAAAAATCTCTAAGAGTTCTTGGTTCTTTATCCCTCAACAAGTATCCCATCTTTCCATCAAATGCATTGAAGTATGTAGTTAGACAAACATTGTCGTCTAATCGCATAACTTGGAACAAATTATGCATACCCTTCTGAAATCTCATGTTGAATTCAGCTGTAGACTCATTCTAATTTTTCCTTATGGTATTGAATTCATTCAACATGAAACTAGCATTAGGCCTATCACCATACTGCTCTTTGAAACATCTCTCAAAGGAATCCCAAGTATCAATAAATTTATCAGGAAGTCTCTTAAACCAATCTCTAGCATCCTCCATTAGAGATTGAACAAACAATTTCATGACTACATCCTCATGCTCTACCTCATAATCATTAAGCATATCAACAAATAGCCTAAGATGCTCCTCACAACTAATAGCATTATTACCAGAAAACTTAGGTACTTTTTCTATTATATCATTTGGAAAGGCATTTCGGTAGCCTGGTATCCCATCAAAACTAATTTTCCTATAGCCTTCTAGTTGCATAGGTCTTTTTTGAAATCCTAAACTAGTGTTCCCACTAGAATTATTATTTTTATCTACATTCCCACCCACTTGCACATTTGACTATCTATTAGGATCAACAAATGATTTCATAGATACATTAGGAATTATATTACTAGCAGTAGCATTGCTAAGTGGAATAGTAGTGTTCATAGATGGCATACCTAGTTTAGTAGCAAAAGGGCCATGAACATTAGCTGATGAAGCCTTTAAGAGCTAGATCTTTCTTCTTTTCTGTGCAATAGCAGCATCAACTTCAGCTCTTTCCAACTCTTGAGCAAGAGCTTCATCCTCTCTTCTTTTTCTCTCCATCTCTGTCTCCCTATTTGATTTAGGTGGTCGAATCCTTGGTATTGTCACTAGTTTTCTTATTTGGACACCTACCATATTTTTCTTTCCTTTTTCATTAATAACTATGGTAGACCTAGTGATCTCATGTCCATCTTTATCCTTAGGAAAAGGAGCATAACTTTGCACTTGTCTGATCACAGCGCCTTCTTCATCAAACACATGTTCTTGTAACAAGCATTCCTGCTCACTTCTTAGAGCTTCAAGATCACCAAAAACATCATGCTGCAACACCCTAGGAGCAAAAAAAAGCATCTTGTTTCTCTCCTTCATTTCATTAATTTTTCTAAGAAGAGACTGCCTCTCTAGTAGAGTGTTTACTTTTTTAGCCTCTCTCTCCTCTTGTAACCTTTTGTATATGGCATCCTACTTTTCCAACTACAACCTAAGTGCATTTAGGTCATGTGGATCTATCATGTTGGCTTCAGAGCTTGATGACACTTCCACATCAGTAGGATGTTGATATGGGAAATGCACTTGTCGTGGTCTCATGGTATCCCTTCTGAAATTATCCTCATCAAGATCTAAATCAAACTCCAAACCCATCTCTCTAGCTTGTTCATCCTGACCTACAGGCAATGGACCCTTGTCTTGAAATACAACCTTTGGGGTATCATAAAATCTATCTTTAGAGTGAACACCATCTGATCTAGAAACTCTATCATGTGAATCTTCCTCACTTGAGGAAACATGTGGTGCTCTACTTCTCGTATTTATTTGTTCTCTTATGGGAGCACTAGTAGACTCACCATTTCTTCTGATCCAACTCTTCTTCTCCTATCTAGGAAATTGTTCCAGAGTGACCTCTAGATTCTTTCTGACAAAGGACCTAGTATTCCTCCTTTTGTCCATGATTTATAGTACCACACTAGTTCTAACCTCTTGAGTCACCACCCACCAAAGTGGGAAATCTTTCAACTAAAAACAATAGGAAAACAAGAGTGCACTTAATAGCCTTTATCTCTAGACTCTTCCCACTAGAGTCGCCATTTTATTGGGAGTTCCCTTTGATCTTCAACTTGTACATTTATACTTTGATGGATAACTTTAATATAACTTTGACTCTATCACCACTCCAAAGTCTACAATGAAGAGGGCCAATTAACAAGGATCAACAATGAGATCCTCCTACACTTTGAGCCTCAATGCTCAGGCGGGTGTACCCTTGATTCACTTCTTGAAAGGAATCACTAAATGTTATACCAATATACTCTTTACTAACTGATTTAAAGATTTGATCATTTAATTTGTGTGTGTGTGGTTGATGACAATGAAATGCCTCTAGAGGATGGACCAGTGCCTTAACCTAGGGCAAAGAGTCACCCAATTACATATATCAACTGAAGATCTTAAATCAAACACTCCTAGGCTCAGGATAAGGGCTTTTCCTATTACCCCTCTCCCTCAAACATAAGGACATCAGATTCTTATTTGGTTGTAAACTCACTGAACTCACCTAAAATACTTTAAGCCTAACTTTGTTAGGAACTTAGAGATGACTTGACAATACTCTTTGTTTACCATATGCTAATACACTTTGTGACACTAACATATATGAGCTTAGAACCAAAACAAGAAGACATACACAAATGCAAGATTGGAACTCAATAGCATTCTCATTAAAATTTTTAGAATCAATATACAATCAAAGCAACACAAAGATAGGAAAAAGACCCAAAATCTAGCTCCTCTTTCAGTATGATACCATCAACAACCAGGGGCCAAAAGAAAGTTTTTTGGACCCCTCACTAAATAAAAAATCTTGTAATACATACCACCACTAGTCACCTTGGAATCCTCAAAGAGGATGCATCAAGCTTCGAGTGACTAGGGTTAGGGTTTCAACCACCCAACCAACTAGAAATGGTCATAAATTTATTACAGTGGAAGAAAACCAAACAACCAAGAGAAAATAGATCCCACATTGATCCTCAATCATGATAAATCTCACTAAGAAGGTACTGAGAACCACAAAAATGCCCAAATGTCAACCTGTTCGGCCACCTAAAAATGCCTTGAGCACAAAAAACATAGTATAGACCTTTGCAGATGATCATGGAACACCCTGGACCACACCACAACAACAAGTGCCACCAAACAAATCAAATCTAGCTATGAAAGCATTCAATTTCAGTCCTTTTGGTTGTAGGAAACCCTTCACAAATTTGAATTTGAAATCAAATGGTCAGTTTCATAGTGCCAGTAGTGAATCAGTGGTCTATATTTAAATCTAGACCAACTTTATATCGTGACCGTCAGATCTCTCCTTTTCATGGTCTTTATGTCCTTAACTCAACTGCCATCCTCAGGTTACCTTTAGCGAACATGTGACAAGGCATTTTCCTATTCACACAATGAAATACTAACTCACCGCTTAACCTCATGAATTGGTGAACAAAGGAAAACAACTTATCTTGGTTACATTCGGTGAACTAGCGACAAGAGGTTTTTGCCAGTTCACAGAACATTTTAAGTCACTGCTAAAATACTTAGCGGTCCCGTTACCTTCCTTTGCTAAATCGCCAGACCTTTTAGAACACCACCAAATAATTGTGTAAATAAGTGAACCACTTTGAACCATTGTTAAGCCACTAAGAATTTTGTCAGAACCTCCAAACCATTAGACCCCGCCTGGGCCCACTTTATGCCACTTGTCACCACTTCATTTGCTGTCGCTGCTCAGTCACACTGACACAGGACCCACCTGCCTAAGCCTTTGAAAATGGATAGTGGGTGTAAAATCTCATGGCTCTAACACCATCCATGAGAACTTATGCCGACCATGGATCTTGTCCTCATCACTGACCCCTCTGACAATGACTCCACCTTGCTGATTCCTCATGTCAACTAATAGAATTTGAACAACTCCACACCACCTGGCAATTGGTCCCACTGCACTATCATCATTTCCTCCAGTGAAAATCATTCACATCAGCTCCAAATGTCAGAGGACCCACCTATGTCAGTCACCTGAGGAGAAGTAAAATCAATGGTTGTCTGAAGATCTCATGTGTCTAACACATTCCTTAAGAACTTACGCCCGTCATTGATTCTCTACAGATATCAGGACCCTCTGACAAGCTTGGAAACCAGGTCCCACTCACAACTACCAATGTATTACCTTATGGACCAACCAAAAACAACCAACTATGCTTATGTGGTAGTAGACCCCTGTGGATTGAAAGGTTACATCACGGAAATGAATCAATGGCCCTCGCAAAAGCGCAAGCCTCTGACAAAACCCTTGTGCTTTAGCAACAACTATTGGATCAAGATGGTGTCAGAAGACCGTGCCCACAAAAATATAAGCCAAAACATAGGAAAGAATTAATTCTAAGACTTAGGCTTATTAATGGCTGCTGGGGTATAAAACCTTTAGTCGCAAGATCACGTAACATAAAAAAGGTTCACGCAATCATGTGACAAAGGGGATAACGATTTAGCACATGCATTAAAGGGATTTTAAGTGGCTTGAATAAAGTAACATGAAATTAGAACAAGAACAAGGTTTTGTTTACCAACGGCTATATTTTCAAAAATTTGAACTAAGGGTTTATGCCAGTGACCTAAAAACAACTGCAGAGACTAGGGGAAAATTGCAATGGCCATGAAATTTTTTTGCACATGCTAACAGTAATTAACATGGAAGTCAAGATAGAGTTGTGATAAGGAGAGTAGAAGTGTACGAAAAGACTATAAGATGTATTAGAGCTTTGCAAGAGGTCAAAGCATCACCTCATCAAAGGAACTGATCTGAAAAGTAGTGTCACAGTGATAGTTCATCTAGTAGATATAGTGTGTATCTAAGATCAAAAGGTTGTATACTTAACCACTTGAATAGTGAGCTCTAGGATAGTGTGTCCACTCCCCTAACAAGGACTATTGTAAAAAAATCCTAACATGGTCTGACCCTTGACAATATCTACTATACTTAATGCATTGTAAAGAAACTCCTAACAGGGTTAAGGATATTCCAACAAGGGTCATAAATCACTAGTATAGAATATTAGTGAGTGTCGATTCCCACCGGGGTTTTTACCTATTTGGGTTTCCCCATAACCATATTGGTGTTATGTGTTGATTTCATGTTTCATGTTTATGTGGATGTTCATTTCAGTATTTAAGTATTTGAGTTCAGTTTAAAGATTAAGTAAAAAGATAATATATAGTGAACACTGATTCACACCCCCCCCCCCTCAGTGTTCCCATTAATAAAAATCTATTTATAAGAGATACATCTAAAGATTTACTACTTGTAGCTATATTTGTGGATGACATTATCTTTGGGGGTAATGACAAACTTAGTGCAGAATTTGCTAAGGAGATGCAGAGTGAGTTTGAGATGAGCATGATTGGACCTATCAATTACTTTTTTGGATTAAATGTGCAACAAATAGAGAAAGGTATTTTCATTAATCAGTCTAAGTATGTGAAAGAGATATTGAAGAAGTTCAAGATGGATGATTGCAAGCTAATGGGTACACCTATGATAACAAGATGCAAGCTTACAAAATAATATGATTTTTTGGTAGTAGATATTGTTAGAATCTGAAAAGATTATTAACCTAGAAAACTAGTGCAAAGAGTAAATATCTAAACTATGAATGTGTTACAAGTAGTGGTAATCATTGCACCAAAAGATTGACCTATTAATGCCTAATACAACCACTAGACTTATAGAAGACACAGGAGGCTATTAAACCATGTCACGAATCTCAAGGGGAGCGCTGACCATTTTTCCAACAATCTCCCCCTCAGCGTTACTTGAGGAGATTCGAACCTGTGACCAAGCTCTAATACCACTTGTTACAAGTAGTGGTTGCCGTTGCACCAAAAGATCAACCTATTAATGCCCGATACAACCACTAGACTTATAGAAGACACAGGAGGCTATTAAACCATGTCACGAATCTTGAGGGGAGCGCTGACCATTTTTCCAACAGAATGCAAATGATATGAAATCAAAATAGTAGCATAGAGTTAGTCTCCAAGAGAGTAATGCAAATGTTAGAAGAAAAATAGCATTAAAAGGATGCAAAAGTAAGAGATATACAATATATCTCCCATATTACAAATACATGAGAGCTAGCCTATTTATATAGGCAAGAGCTAGTAGGAGTAGTTAGAGTCAACCTTCAACCACATCCTCTCTACAAGAGTATTTGTAGTCAACCAACTACTAAATAAGCTAGTTGGAGTAATTAGACTCAACCACTTCTTATGAGTAGTTGGAGTCAACCAACTACCAAATAAACTAGTTGGAGCACATGGGCTCAACCACATCTTAGGAGTAGTTGGAGTCAATGTATGACCCAACAATATCCTCCTAATAATATCCAAAAAAAAAGGAATAATTCCTCCTAATAAATAAGTTCACCTAAGTAAACTTAAGTGAAGAGTGAAATGGAAAATACCCATTTACTCTAACACCCCCCCTTAAGTACAACTTAGGGAGAACAAAATAGCTGATGGGGCTCGACAATAAAGCCATTTTAGGTACCCATTAACAACTAAAACATCCTCTCATAACTGGAGAAAAGGAGAAAAGCCCCGTGGGAGAAAACTCCTCTCTAAAAGAGAGTAAAAAAATAGAGAAAGATGCATGAATGGATGGAGTAAGCATGATCCTCCATCATGTATATACAATAAAGAATCCCCCCAAAGGAAGTAGAGAGTTAGGACTCTGAATGAGAGGAAGAAGTCCCCCTAGAAGATGAAGCATCCTGCACCCCTAGCAAAGCATGTAAATGAAGGAACTTGCTCTTAGTGAAGGGTTTGGTGAAGATATCAACAACCTGCTCAAAAGTTGGACAATATAAAAGGTTGATGATGTGGCCATTGATGAGCTCTCTAATGTAGTGCATGTGGATCTATATGTGTTTGGTCCGTTGATGATGGACTGAATTTTGTGAGATCTGAATGGCACTCTGGTTGTCACAATATATGACTAGTGGTCATCTGATCTATATACCAAACTCAGTGAGAATATTTTGAAGCCAAATGGCCTCAGTGGTGGCATTCATAGCCCCTCAATACTTAGCCTTAGTAGAAGATAGAGCAATAGTAGACTGCTTCTTGCTCGACCAACCAACAGGACCTGAACCAAGTGAGAAGCTATACCTTGAAGTAGACTTGGGATTCTAAGAATCACCTGCCCAATCTGAATCTGTGCATCCCACCAAGTCAAGCTCAATACCTACTACATAGTGAATCCCAAAACTATGAGTACCCTGAATGTAGTGAAGGATTCGCTTGGCTTCTTTCCAGTGTAGCTCATGAGGCTCTTGCATGAATCAAGAGACCATGCCTATAGCATATGAAATGTCAGGTCTTGTATGAGTAAGATAAATGAGACTCCCAACAAGTTGTCAGTACAAAGTACCATCAAAACATGGAGAAGAACAATGGGCCTCAAGTTTGACTCCAGAAAGAAAGGGAGTCAGAGCAGGCTTACAGTCAACCATATGAATCCTCGAGAGAAAATCTAGAGCATACTTGGACTGTGTGATAGTAATCCCAAAAGAAGACTTAAGGATCTCAATTTTGAGAAAGCAATGCAACAAGTCTAAGTCAGTCATCAAAAACCTATCATGAAGGGTAGTTTTGATAGCCCCAATGGTGGATGAAGAACTCCTTGTGATCAATAGGTCATCAACATATAGAACCAAAAATAGGAGTGAATCATCCTGCTATAGAATTTAGACATTGGGGTTAGAATGACACTGAGTGAACCCAACTGATAGAAGGGAGGAGTCCATCTTGGCATACTAGACCCAAGGAGCCTATTTGAGGCCATAGAGAGACTTTTGAAGATGAAACATAAGTGAAGAATCCTAAATGAACCCTTTTGGTTGCTCCATGTAGATCTCCTCTTGAAGTTCACCATGAAGAAAAGAACTCTTCATATCTGTCTAATGTACTTCCCAACGATTAGCTACAGCAATGGAAACAACAAGTCAGATGGAATTCATGCAGGCAACTGGCACAAAAGTCTCAGAATAATCAATCCTAGGAACATGGGAGAATCCTTTGGCAACCAAGTGAGCCTTATGCTTGTCAACTGACCCATCTGTGGAAAATTTTGTCTAATAGATCCACTTACATCGAACAAGTTTTCTTCCTTTAGGAAGAGGGACAAGATCCCAAGTGTGGTTCCTCATCAAGGAACTATACTCCTCCTACATAGCTATATCCCATTCAAGAATACTAGAAGCCTCATGAAAATATTGTTGATCTGAGGTAGCAGCAATGAAGACATGTGGAGTATCCTAGAATTGTGAATGAGTCCACCTGGTATCTGATGGATCCCCAACCCAATCACTTGCAGAATGCAAGGTCTGTCTTGCCCAAAGTGGACTAGAGGATGGAGAATCTAGAGGATAATCATCAACCTCTAAATGATGACTAGGAGAGGAAGGAGGCAAGTCCTTTGAATCAGTCTCTACATTAGAAGTGGAGGTAGAAGATAGCTCAGGTGAATCTGACTCATCAAAATATCTTTCATGTATTCCAAGTGACTCCAATGTCAAAGTAGAAGGAGTTGGAGAAGTGATAGAAAGTAAGCTCGAAGAGCCCTCCTCAAACTAAACACTCCTCTCAATGAACAATTCATGTGTAGTAGGGTGGAGAAATTGATAACCCTTCAACCAATCAAGGTAACCTACAAATATGTAAGGTCTACTATATGGATCCAAGGCCTTGCATTTCTCTGCAGGAATGTGGGCCCATGCAGGAGAACCAAAAACTCAAAAGTGCTTAACTAATGGTTTCCAATTGGTCCAAGCTTCAAAAGGAGTGACTCCATTTAAGGGTTGGTGAGGAGCATGGTTCTAGATATAACAAGCATAGTTGGTGGCCTCTACCCAATACTATGGTGTAAGAGATCCAAAGTGAATCATGTAGTTCACCATTTCCTTCAATGACTTATTCTTTCATTCTACAACACCATTCTGTTGAGGATTGTATGGAACTGAATGTTGTAAATCAATCCCCTCTAAAGTACAATACCTCTCAAACTGATGGTTGACATACTCACCACCATTGTCAGTGTGCAAAACTTTGATGGCTTTCCTGGATTGCTTCTCTACAAAAGTTTTGAAGTGTTGAAATTGACCAAATACCTCTAACTTTTCTTTGAGAAAGTACACGCAAGTATATCGATAAAAGTCATCAATGAATGTGAGGACATATCAGGTCCTACTAAAAGAAGGATGTTGAAATGAGCCAGCCACATCACTATGAACTAACTCTAGTATCTATGAAGCTCTCCATGCCTTACCTTTGTCAAACTTTTCCTTAGGATTCTTACCAAGAATGCAACCTTGGCAAACACCACTTGAAAACTGAACTGAAGGCAACCCTGTGATCATGCTCTACTAATTGAGTTGCTACAAGTAGTAGAATTTTAGATGGCCAAACCACTTGTGCCATAATCTACTCACATCATTAGAATGAGTGAGAAAAGTAGTTAAAGGAGAATCAGGAACAAAGTGAGAAAATAGATAGAGTCGTGATTGATGATCTGCTCTCCCAACTGCAACTGTAGAACCAATGTTTAACTCATGAATTTCCACTGAATCAGGAATGAACTCAACTCACTTGCCTAAATCTGTGTGAGTGATCTGGTATACCGATAGGAGATTAGTTGATAATGAGGGCACACAAAGAACATCATTGAATGTTCCATCCCTAACATCAACAGACCCTCTCCCACACACCTTAGTAGGAGTGTCATCACCCATAAAAATAGAAGGCATAGAACATGGATCCAAAGATGCAAATTCTTCCTTAGATGAAGCCATGTGGTGTGAAGCATCCAAATCAAGAACCCAAGTGCATGGTGAAGAAGCAGCTGCAACAAGGGCCTTGCCCTTTCCTTTCCCTTTGCTATTTTCTTTTGCCTTGTTAGACCCCTCATTAGAACTTTTTTTGATAGACTCGGGAACACTGATATTATTCTTCTCAATAATGTGTGTCAAGTGATCGATTTGTTTCTTCAGAAATTTGTGTTCATCATGACTAGGTCTTTTACAATAGGCACATTGGACCTTCTCTTTCTTAGGCTTGTCACCTTTGGAAAATTGGGTCTCATTAGTTTCTTTTGAAGAAAATGATATTTGATCCTTCTTCTCCTTATTTTTCTTTTGTTTCTTATCCTTACTATTGTTATTACTACTTTGTCATTTTTGTTCTTTTGTGCCTTGGTTGGTAGCCAAAGCATGTGACTTAGAGGACTTAAGAGTGCCCATCTGGATTAGCTTGTCCTGTTCCTGAGTGAGATTGATAGCAAAATCATCTAAAGATGGCATGGTGAATTGAGTACCAAGTGTACCCTTAGTAGCATCGAAGGTAGAAACAAACACAAAATATTTTGAACTTAATTTGGAGAGAATACTAAGAATCAATTGTTTATCTTTCTTTTCAATTCAACATTGTTTTAACTGCAGCCTTAGTGATTTCAATTTAGTGAAGAAATCTTGGATTGTGTTGAAATTTCTTGGACTTAAACTTATTAGTTCATTCTCCAACATGTGACCCCTCATTGAATCTTGTGTACCAAATAGTGTTTCTATCTTTTTCCAGATTTCATTTGGTGTACTCAAAGACTCAATGTGAAAGAGTAAATCAGCAGAAACAGACAAACACAATGTTCCATATGCTTCATCACATTTGTTAAGCCACTTAGGCTTATCTTCTTCTTTAGCAAGTTCAATTTCAAGTCCCATAGTTATCTTATTTAATCCATCTTTCCTTAAGTGAATTGACTTGCGTGATTTCCACTCAAAGTAATTGTATGGAGTTAGGATGGGCACATTTGTTTGATCCATGATGAAGAAATGCTGAAAAGAAGAAAATTGAACCAAGACAACCCCCCCCCCCCCCCCTTTTCACTAAATTTGAAGAATCCCCCAAGAAAATATGATTTGGCACTTTATATTAGTGCATTTACAACTACCACTAGAAATAAATACTAAGTGGTCTTGATTTCAATGCATTACAAAACTCTCATGAAGAGCATATGATGAAAATACAATTTCAGCATAGTACTCAAAGAAATAAATAGCACCACTATAATCTACTCAAAAAATCATGCACTTTCAAAAAAATAATCACCTCGATACGAGATCGTATGAGAAAGTTATGATCCTTTGAAGTTCCCAAAATGAGAAGTATGGTAACCGGACATAATAACCCTACCATAATAACCCAAGGACATAATAACCCAGGGTCACAATAACCCATGGTCAAAATAACCAATGGAAAAAATAACCCCTGGTCATTTTAGATCAAGTTAGTATGCTAAAAAAAGGGATTGTGAGGCACCATAGAGGATATTTAGATCATTTTTAGACCATATATCCATTATATACCCCTAAAATATCCTTAAAACATCTTTAATATGCTTAAATAACTTATAAAATGGTAAATAATTATAGAAATAAAGACAAATTCGTGGGAATAAGCTAAATAAGAGTTATTATGAAAAGATATAAGTGAAAAGGCATTATGAAGAGGAATTAAGAGGATATATAAAGTGGTAGAATTACGAGAAGTAAACGAAGGAGGAAGGAAAGAAGAATTAAAAGGCAATAGACGATCACCCAAGTTTCCAATCACAATGTGGAACTGCTATTCAACTATTCAAGATGATCTTCCCAAAACCAATAATTCTATTGAGGGATGGCATAGAGGATTTAGTGAATTGCTTCAATCATCGCATAGCTCAATCTGGAAATTCAACAAAGAAGTGAAAAAAGAATAGGGTCTCCAACATAATAAAATAAAGAAATAAATGGTTGGACACACTACACAACCAAGATGGAAAAAAATTACCGTGAACTCAAAGAAAGATTAAAAAGACTAGTTGACGGTTCTGACAATAATAATATTTTAGATTATATAAGAGACATTGCTCATAATTTGACACTTTAATTGAAATTTTGAATTTTTTTTTTTTTTAGAAATATACTTGTAATTTATAAATTTTGTTTTCCTTTCTCTATAATCTTATGGGGATATTTTGTCTATGGGTTATTTTATCCATGGGTTATTTTGACTACGGGTTATTTTGGATTGGGTTTTTATGACCCTGGGTTATTTTGTCCTTGGGTTATTATGGTTGGGTTATTCTATCCAGGGTTATTTTGGTTAGGTTATTATGTCTTGTAATCGAGAATTATGCAATGTCATGACTGAGAATCTACAATTTCTAAAAAATCTCTACATCAAAATCAAAAATTGTCTGCACTATTGCATAGAGCACAAAAAAATAGCCAAGATCAAAAATTTTTTTGTGAGAAATGGAGTTCGTTTCAGCAAGAATGAAGGATTTGAAAACTACCTTCAAATTTGGAACTGCCAACAGAGAGGGGTATTGTTGTAGCTTTCTGAGCTTGATTCTACAAAATTTGCAAACTTTATGCCAAATTTGAAACATACCCAGATGGTTTTTCTATGCTGCGAACAAAACCCAGAAGTCATTTTTCTTGATGATGTAGAAAAGATGTTGACCCAATGTAAACAAGATGCTTTTTGCTATAAAAAAATGGCCCCAGCAACCAAAAAATGACATGCAAAGGTTGAATTTGACTTTCTCAAGCCTTTTGGACATGTTGGAATAGCTAAAAATGCTGCCAGTATAATCAGAAATGCTGCAATCACCCAAATTTCATAAAACACATGCAAAACCTGAGAGATTAAAAAAATTTCCTTCAAACTTTTCTGATTCTCAAGATCATCTGAAGATGCAAGAGAAGAGCATATTGGGTTTTTAAAAAACTATAATAAATTTATTAGCCCCTCTAAATCTCTCAAATATGGAAACTAAAATCTACTCTTGCACATAGAAAAGCTCTGATACCATGTTAGAATTTGAAAAGATTATTAACCCAGAAAACTAGTGCAAAGAGTGGATATCTAAACTATGAATGCAAATGATATGAAATAAAAATAGTAGCATAGAGTTAGTCTCCAAGAGAGTAATGCAAATTCTAGAAGCAAAATAGCATTAAGAGGATGCAAAAGTAAGAGATATACAATATATCTCCCATATTACAAATACATGAGAGCTAGCTTGTTTATATAGGCAAGAGCTAGTAGGAGTAGTTGGAGTCAACCTTCAACCACATCCTCTCTACAAGATTAGTTGGAGTCAACCAACTCCTGAATAAGGTATTTGGAGTAATTAGACTCAACCACTTCTTATGAGTAGTTGGAATCAACCAACTACCAAATAAAGTAGTTGGAGCACATGGGCTTAACCACATCTTAGGAGTAGTTGGAGTCAAAGTATGACCCAACAATATCCTCCTAATAACATCCAAAAAAAATAAAAATTCCTCCTAATAAATAAGTTCACCTAAGTAAACTTAAGTGAAGAGTGAAATAGAAAATAACCATTTACTCTAATAGATATAACATTGTACAAGTCTATGATTGGTAAACTCATATATCTTACTCAATCTAGACCTAATATTTCTAATGTAGTTGGCATAGTTGGAAAATTTGCAATAGAGCCTAAACAAAGTCACCTCATGGTATTAAAGAGAATATTTAGATGTTTGAAGGGCACTATAGATTATGGTCTATGGTATCCTAATTCAAAGAATGTTGAGCTTCATGTATATATAGATGTAGATTGGGCAGGATGCATGGATGATAGAAATAGTACATTAGGAGGAGCAGTATTTTTTTGTGGTAGACTAGTCACTTGGACAAGCAAGAAGTAGAATTGTATTTCTCAGTCAATAGAAGAAGCAGAGTATGTTGTAGCAGCTTTGAATTATTCTACAATTATTTGGATCAAGCAGATGATAAAGGATTTTGGAATTCAGAGTGATTATCCTATTGTATTCATTGTGATAACACTAGAACTATCAACATGTCAAAAAACCCTGTGATGCATGCAAAGACAAAACACATAGAGATTATGTATCACTTCCTAAGAGAGAAAGTGGTAGAGAAAGAAGTCAAATTGGATTATGTGAGTACAAAGGAATAGCTAGCAAATATATTCACAAATCCTTTACCGAATGATACTTTTGAGTATCTCAGGTAGAAGCTGGGAGTAATTCCCTTCCCTGATTCTAATTAGAGAAAGTGGAGAAAGCATCAGTCCTCAATGACTGATGGATGCTTGACTACTCTACTTCAGGAGTAATAACAATGCTTAAATGTTTGGCACCCTTTTCCATGGATGTCAAAGGGGGAGTAGTATATAGTCATGAAAAAACATATTAAAGGGGGAGTACATACAAAATTAAGGAGGAGTAATATATAGCAACAAGGGGGAGTAGTATTTAGTCATGGAAGCAGTTCAGTTGAGGAAATGGAGAATGTTGAAGAATATTGCAGCAGATGGAGGATTCATCCTTGGGGGAGTTTTGATGAGGAAAAGGAGAATGTTATAAAAAAATTGTTTATTTGGATTGGTGGTGTTTTTCATTCCATATGTTGCCATCAATTCCAAAGGGGGAGATTGTTGGAGATTTGCCAGCAAGCCAATTTTGATTGCATGTTTGTCATTGATGACAACATATGGTAAGTAGCATGTGTGGAAGAATTATGTAGTAACCTTTAATTATATGTAGCATGGACATGTTATCAGCATGATAT
Source organism: Chamaecyparis obtusa (assembly GCA_027943335.1). NCBI lineage: Eukaryota > Viridiplantae > Streptophyta > Pinopsida > Cupressales > Cupressaceae > Chamaecyparis > Chamaecyparis obtusa. Next base: position 34,488 of record BSBK01009573.1, on the reverse strand, counting down.
CATGGACACAAAGGTTAATTGTTAGTATAGATAGTTATGTAGCAGCTTGTGCCAACAGTGTTCTTGATAGGGTTATATCCAGTGTTCTGTGTGTTATTGTCCATACATTTATCATGGAGCCTTGCGCATTTGGATATGTGATGGAGACGTGTTAGTGTTGTTACATTCATGGATGCAGAGTCTGATGTGCAGTAGAAGTGAAGTTATGGAGTCTGTCTTCATCAGTTGTAGTTTCCTATGTTTATCCATAAAGAGCCGACAGAGATTATATTGGTACAGGAGTTGAGCCTATCATTTCAGTATGCGTGCTTTGATTAGTGATTGGAGAAGAGTTAAGAATTTTTTTTTAAGAGTGCATGATGTATTTCAGCTTGAGGAGAGAGTATTAGTTAATTTGGTAGAGCCGACAGTGTGTAGTGTGCATCTACACTTATTGATTTGGACAGGTCCCAATTTGTGTTGTGTGCTTAGTAGAGCCAACCAAGATGTTATTGGAGAGTGTTATTATTTCTCTAATATGGTTTTGAGGTGGTTATAATAGGTTGACTTGATTATATCATTTAGAGGAAAGATACTTATATCCGATCATTTGTGATCGCTAGAAGCATGGCATGGAGATGAACTATTAGAGCAGAGCAGAGAGTGTGAAGTATTGTGCCATCAAGAAGAGGTTTATGTGATAGAGAAGATAGAGTGTGCTATTCATTGGAATTGATCAAGATAATAGGTCTACCTCCCAGTTCACCAAAATCCAAATATAATGTATATCTATTATTCAGAAGGTTGCAGCCTTCACCCCTTTGAGCAGTGAGCTCTCGAACAGTGCATCCTCACCCCTAATAGGGTCAGTCATAAAAGACTCCTTACAAGGTCTAAACTTTGACCAGGTCATTGTACTAAAATAATTGTAAAGATCAACTCCTAATAGGGTTGTAAGATCTTCTAACAAGGATCATTATACACTAGTTCAGTTTTCTAGTGGGTGTTAATTCTCATCGGGGTTTTTACCTATTTGGGTTTCCCCATAACCAAATTATTGGTGTTAAGTTCAAGTTTTGTTTCATTGTGTTTATGCTTAAAGTTTAAGTATAATTAATTGGATAAAGAATTGAAACTTGTAGATAACTGATTCACACCCCCCCCACTCCCCCCCTCTTAGTTATCTCTCTGGACTATTCCTAACAGTTCCTTTATTATGTTCTATATAGAAAACCAACTAAAGTTGAATAGGAGTTCAACTTCCCCCTTGTTACTACCTTTGTAAACATATCTGCTAGATTATTATTTGTATGTATCTTTTCTAGCTTTAACTATCCATCATTCAAAACTGACTGAATGAAATGGTACCACAACTATATGTGTTTTGTCATTGAGTGAAAATCCTTTGCAAGATGAATGGAACTCTGGCTATCTATATACATATAATTATCCATTTGTGGATGCCCTACTTATTCCATGAAGAATTGAAGCCATATCATCTCCTTAGTCACCTCTGTAGTAGAAACATACTCTATCTCTGTAGTGGATAAAGCATTCACCTTTTTTAATCAAGAAATCCAACTCACTATTGTCCCACCAATAGTAAATACATAGCCTATAGTACTCCATTTTCTACCTATATCTCCTACCAAATCTGAGTCAACATAGTCTTGTACAGTAGTTGTAGATCCCCCAAAGTCTAAACACTTACTGGATGTACCTCTCAAATATATAAGAATCTATTTGATTGCATTCCAATGCTCAATCCCAAGGTGGCTCATATACTTGCTAACGACTCCCACTACATGTGCAATATCTAGCCTAGTACATACCATAGCATACATTAAGCTCCCTACAGCTAAAGTATAAGGTACTTTGTACATTTTAGCCTCCTCTTCTAGTGTCTTTGGATAAAATGCCTTAGTCAATTTTAAATGACCAGGCAAAGGTGTGCTGACAGCTTTGGCATTCTCCACATAGAAATGTTGTAACAACTTCTCAATATAATCAACCTAAGATAAAGTCAATTTCCTATTTTTTCTATCTCTGCAAATTTTCATACCAAGGATTTGTTTGTTTGCCCCTAAATCCTTGATAGCAAATGAATGTGCTAACTATTGTTTCAACCCCTTAATATGATCCATGTTAGACCTAGCTACAAGCATATCATCAACATATAAAAATAAAATAATGTAGCTATCATCATCCAAAATCTTAAAATAAACACAATGGTCAGAATGACACCGAGTGTATCCATGCTCATTCTTAAAAGTGTCAAATTTAATATACCATTGCCGAGGTGCTTGCTTCAAGCTATATAAACTTTTATGCAATCTTCACACTAAATTATCCTTACCCTTGACCTCAAATCCTTGTGGTTGTAGCATATATATTTCTTCATCTAAATCACCATGAAGAATTTTTTTTTAAAAGATCAAGCTGCTCCAAATGCAAATCTTTAGTAGCCACAATGCTTAAAATAGTACGAATAGAAGTTATTTTAACAACTACAGAAAATATATCATCAAAATCAATACCCTTTTTTTGTGCAAATTCCTTTGATGGCTAATCTAACTTTAAATCGTTTCTTACCTCCATCCTCTTATTTCAGCTTGCAAACCCATTTATTCTATAAAGCGCTTTTACCTGCAGGTAACTTTCATAAATCCCAAGTTGTATTTTTCATCAACGAGTCCATTTCTTCTATCATGAAAGACTCCTATTGTAGCTTTGTATCCACCTGCACAACTTCATTATAACATTTAGGTTCACCAACATCTATTAATAAAATAGAATAAAAAGAGGGAGAAAATATTTCTAGGGGTCTACTTAGCCTTGTTGACCATCTAACATTCACTGGGGTTTGTGGTATTTTTTGTTGTTGTTGTTGCAGAGCATAAGGAACTACTAGAACATCATCTTTTGGAGTATCATCTAGTACTACATAATCATTTTATTTCTTCCCATGTTGTTGTAACAAATCTTTGTACAACACTTTCTCATTGAATATGACATCCCTACTTCTTACAATTTTATGATTTTTAAAATCCTGAAGCCTATAACCAAATTCATCAATGCCATATCCAACAAATACACATTTCTTTGAATTAGCTTCCAAATTGGTTCTATTTTTAAGAATCTATATGTGCAAATGCTTCACAACCAAAGGTTTTGGGAAAAGAATAACTGACCTTCTTACTAGTCCATGCTTCCTCTAGAATACCACAACCCAAAGGAGTATAGAGACATCTATTGATTAAATATACAACTGTATTAACAGCCTCCACCCACATGTTTAAGGGCAGCATACCATGCAACCTCATACTCCTTGCACGCTCCATTATTGTCTTCTTCATGTATTCACCCACTCCATTTTCTTGTGGAGTCCTTGGTACAATTTTTTTCCTACGAATACCATTAGAGGAACAATAATCTTCAAATTTTGTGCTGCAATACTCACCACCATTATCAAATCTGAGACATTTTAGCATTTTACTAGTCTCATTCCCAACCAAGCATTTTCATTTCTTAAAAGTTTAAAATACATCATATTTTTATCTAAGAAAATAAATCCATACGTTTCTTGTCCCATAATCTATAAATGTAACATAATATAGAGAGCCACTAGGGGAAGATACCTAAGCTGGTTCCCATACATTTGTATGCACAAGATCTAATTTATCATTTTTTTTCCTTCCTACTCTTCACAAAACTAACTCTCATTTATTTTCCATACACACAATATTCACCAAAATCCATATTGACACATTTTAGACCAGGTAAAAATTTCTTTGAATGAAGTAATTTCATACATTTTCACTCATGTTCCCAAGTCTATTGTGCCAAAGTGTTGTGTCATAATCTACAACAATTTTTTGATGTTCTTCTTGCTCAACTACAGCAACTGTTCTTAAACATTTATTTTCCTCTAAAATAATTAAAGTAGGACATTATGTCCTGTACAAAGATATAAGGTCCTACTTTCACACATTTTTCTACTACTAAGGAACCTTTTGAAACCTTCCAATTTCTATAATTAAAAGTAACTGTGTAAACCTCATCACCCAGTTGCCCTGCTGAAATTAAATTCCTACTCAGCCTTGGAACATGTCTTACCTCTTGTAGTAGCCAATGATTCCCATTCTGCAACTTAATCTTAATTTTACCCTTTCCAACAATCTAAAAGGGTTCATTATCTCCTAAATAAACTAGCCCAAGATCCCCTTGGACATAATTAAGAAAATAACCTCTATGGGGGTGTAGCATGAAATGAAGCCCTAGAATCTAAAACCCATGAATCATCAACACTTTCTAAAGAAAGAAGAAAAGCATCTTCTTCAGATTTATTACTTACCACATTTTCCTCATTACCTTCTTGCTTGTCTCATTCTATATTCTTCCGAGACCAACAATCTTTCTTCTTATGACCTGATTTTCCATAGTACCAGCAATAATTTGGTCCTTTGGATTCAGACCTCTTTCCTTTTGATTTTCCTCTTGATTTCCTATCTCATTCATTCTGCCTCTTCTTTGTGTGCTCAAGACACTTCTAGATGTAGATCCACCTTAGCTTTTCCTACAATTTTTCTCACTTAGAATCACATCAATAACATCATCAAATTTTAGGGTATCAGAACTAGAAATAGAGTTACTAATAGCCATTAACAATCCATTCTAGCTTTTGGGAAATGAAAACAAAATTAAGAGATCCCTAATTTCTTCATCAAAAATAACATTTACAGAAGATAATTTACTGGTAACTGTATTAAACTCATTCAAATGATTAGTAACAGATCCACCTTCTTCCATATTCATATTAAATAAATGATTCATGAGAAATACCTTGTTTGAAGCGGAGGGCTTTTCATACAACTTTGCTAAGGTTTCCATCAACTCTTCAGTTGTCTTAACTTTTGCAATATTAATTTCCACTGATTGTCTTAGGCACAATCTAATACTTCCAAGTTCCTTTCTGTCAAGAATATCCCAATGCTCATCACTCATTGTTGACAGTTTCTTGGATTGTCCTTCCAATGGCCACCATAGATCCTTCTGATAGAGATAGTCCTCCATTTGCATTTTCCATAACTGAAAGTTTTACCCATTAAACTTCTCAACCTTCATCTTACCCTCATCTTCCATTGCTCCCACTCAACTATGAAACTCCCACTAAACTATGAGACCTTCATATAGAGGATAACTAAAAGCAACCTCGCTCTAATAACACTTGTTAGGCTTTTCAAGATAGAAATAATAGTTACATGCAAATATAGCTAATATCGAAAAATAATAAACCACATAGAAGAGAACACAAGACACAAATATTTAACATGGTTCACCCAATCCCTGGGCTACATCCACCAACAATAAGTCCAATATTCTTATTATCCAATGATTACAACCGATTACAATCCGCAATCCCTTACAACTTAATACCACTGCAAGAAGCTACTAAAACATACATCATAATGAAATCCCTAACCCTAAGCCATTTTATACAAGCTTTTTTTCACTTTAGGGTTAGAATCGGTTACAATATGTTGGTAGAAAAATAGAAGTACAAAAAATTAGCTAGAAAAATAGTCCCAATTTTTTTTTTGTAATTGGGTCGATGCCCCGAACCCCACAACGAATGAAAAGTGTACAGTACTTTCCTGATCATTCAACATAATCCAACAAGAAGGGGGCTTGAGGATATTTGACCGAGTGTGAGGTAGGCCCCCTACTTTTTAGCATTTATTTGGGTTTTTTAATTTTTTAATTTTTTTTTGTAATTATATAGTTAAAAAATGATTTTTTAATATTATATTAGTACCAAATGTTTAATTTTTCATCTATGGTTTAACAATGATTTTTTAATGTTATATTAGTAGCAAATGTTTAATTTTTTATGTTGTATAAAATGGCTAGTTAAATAATATTTTAATCTTGTTAGTATAATTAAATATTACTAATTACACGTTACTTAAGTTTACTTAGCATAATACATTTTTATATTAGTTGTCATTGAGACACCTAGGAGTTTGCATTTTATTTTAGCACATGGTTAGCAAAAAGTCTAGTTTAGGTGGTGATAGTTGTCATCTCATACCTATTTGTGTGTGAGATCCTTCTTTAGTTCTCTTATCACATTATCATCCTCTCATTGTTACACATGTTGCATGTAATGCCCTGCAAGGGAACCCAGGAGAATTTAACCTAATACAAGTCACTATGTTTACAAAATAATTTTTTTTCTTAAGAGTTTACAATCAATGATGATAACAATGTAGAAGAATTATAACCATGAGATACAAACAAGTACAGATACATAACTCAATTATATTTAATAGTTCTCAAGGGTCCCATGATGTAGAATTACGTATAACAAACTAAACATTTAGATTAACAATAATTATAATTAACTCATATGAATAACAAGTACATATAATACCATGAGGTATACATAATGATACAATATCCTCTACACAAGTCGTAGGGTATGTCTCAATAATCAAATACAAAATATAATACAATATCTACAACTCTAAAGAACTAATACAAGGTATCATCATGAACATCAAAAGATAGGAACACACAAGCTCCGATGAAAAATAAGAAGTAATAGGAACAAGCATCCTCTAACACCATTATAGGAATGTTCAAATCTTAGATAGTAAAAGATAACACTACCACCTGACCTTGTGGAACCAAAGGTCCACTCCCACTATGCTGAGGAGATAACAACAAACCCCACTTGAATAACAAAATCAATCAAAGATAACTAAGAAAAGGTCCCAAAGGCTTTCTAACTCAAGGTACCACCAAATAAAGGTAAAAAAAACAAATAACCAACATGTAACAACACCAAATAATACAAAATAAAACCCTAAGTAATAATGAGACAAAAAAGACACACCACCAGAGGAAAATGTAGAAACTATGGAGGAGACTTAGGCTACATACTATGGGAGTGTCATCACATCGAAAACTACTGGAGTTACCTTGGACTGGTCTCTTTAGACCCCTGACCCTTAAGCATTTATTAGGTTGAGTTACCTTGGACTAGCCACTCTGGACCTTGGACCCTCAACATGACCCATGCAGAACTAGAATACCTTCTCATGAAGACAAGGATATCTAATCATACCTACTCTCTAGGTATCATCCCATTCCGATCCTTAGCCTATGCAAGCACTCAAGGCAAGGGTGAGACATCAATGATCAATCTTGTATTTAATGTTGTCCATAGTATTTTATTATTAGATTGTCACTTATTAAGCAACTTTTGATAGGTTACCTTGGTACTGGCCTCTTTGGGCCTTGGACCCCTATTGTAAGCCACACCCCTAAAATGCACCTATTTAACCTCCCCTAAGCTCACAAGCATAAATAGCTACATGGGTTCCAGAAAGGTATAAAGGTCAATTTCCATTCATTACAACACATCATGACATCATAAATATACCTCAAAGTGCTCACATAAATCACCAAATTCAACACAAAACTAGGCTGAGTAGTGTAAGAATAGAAAAATGGCATTAGAAAGAATAAATGAGAGAACCACAAATCTCATACAATATATATGAAATCCAATCTAATCTACCATAAAGTGACTTGAAAATAAAACAATTTAAACAATAAAATTCTCTTTCAAGTGTAGCTCCTATGTTCTCCTTTCTTCTCCATAAAAATGATGTGATGTAGCTCTATGATCTTGGCAAAAATCTGCACAAAATGATTGAAAGCAAAATGATAGAGAGAGAATACTAGGAGTTTGGTTAAACAAAAATGAGATAAATGATCTCAATTTATAGAATTTAAAGACCAAATCTCAAAATTAGAAAATGGATGTGCAAAAGGGTAATTGTTATAGATTATGGAAATTAACACATTTGAAGGAGGAAAATTGTCATTAAAATGATAATTTATGACAAATTGAATGCACAATTAGAAATTAAAGAGTTAAAAAAAAAAGAAATTTGTCATAAACTATGATAAATATGACAAAACGAAAAAAGGGAAATTGGCATAAACTATGACAATTTATGACAAAAGGGAAAAAGGAAAATTGTCATAAACTATGACAATTTATGACAAAAAAAGAAAAGGGTCGAGGCTAAAAAAGAGGAAGAAGTGGCTAGAGAAGTGGGTGAAGCACAAATTAAGGGATAAAATCCCAAATTGCAAAAGGAGGGAATTATTGAATTTAAAAATTCATTTATTCCCACAAAATGGAAATTAGGATTTAGGAATTATTAAAGTTCCATAAAACAATAATTAGCCAATTAATTTATTGTGAAACTATGGGAAAAGGGGATAAATAAATGTAATTTATTTATCAAGGCTAAGACTTAGAGATAAATTATGGGTTATTTACCCCTAAAGAAGACAAATTAAATGAGTTGACCAAATTGATGATTTTGATGAGACAAAGGATCAATTTTGATGATTTTGACAATGGCTTGAATTGATTTTGAAAGTGATTTATTAGGTCAAAAATGAGGAAAAATCAAGGAGAAATATTAGTAAATTAGGGATAATAATTAGACATTGAAGACATGTTAAAAAAAGGGGGCACATAGGCGTGAACCATTTTTAGGTGTCTAAATTTTGCCCCTATTTGAGACAATGTGATTATGAGCGTTGGTTCAAAGAAAAAGAAAGATCATGCCCCAATGGTTCGACAGAAGGGAGGTAGGATGCCCCCTCAAAAAATTGGACAGAAATTGATTCGAGGACAATTTTTCAAAAAGAGAATGATTGGAAAAGATTGATGGAAGGAATGTTACTAGAAGACTAAAAATTAGATGAAGAAAAATTAGTAATGATGAAACTTGCTTTCATCAGTGCAATTAATGTCATGAGAGCTTTATTTAATATGGAAAAAGTGGATGTGTGACACCATGGCTTAGAAAGCCAGTACAATAATGTGATCCATTTGCATGAAAAAAAATACATTGCAAACAAGGATTGTTTCCAATCATCCTAAAGCATATAACATACATGCCCTAGAACTTTATGAAAAACACCCTAGAAGCAGAAGACAAAAAATAAATAAATGACCATGAACCATCCCGGCCACTCTCATCACTCAGTGATGTCCTAGAGTAGCATAGGAAAATGATCAAATGATAAATCAATAAAAGGTAAGACTCATTAAACCAAGAAAGTCAACAAACATTCATATTTAGTTGTCAAAATTGATATTTTTATTTCGAGATAATGATATTATCTAGTTTTAGGAATAAAGTGCCCCATCTAAGACATATACCGTCTGGTTTTGAGTATAGCACACCCTATATAAGAAAAGTGACAAGTTTGATAAAGGATAAATTGTTGTTGTTGTTGATTGATAGGACAATTTTGATCTGATTGATTGATGACTTGATTGGATAATTTATTTATTAAAGGATGGTATCGTTAAGTGCAATATTTTGAAAGTCTTCTGATTGCGTTTGCTGAAATGCCTGTCTTGCCACAAAGGACAATTTATTGAAAGCATAGAAAAATGATTATGTACAAATTTATTGCATGATTTTTTGAAGGATTTGATTTTTTGTGCTTTTTTTTGGATATTTTGCAATTTTTTGAATTTTTTCATGACATTATTTGATTTTTAGGATTTGTTTAGGACTTTTTATGATTTTTAGTGATTTTTTTAAGGACTTTTTATGATTTTTAGAGATTTTTTCATGACATTTTATGATTTTTAAAGATATTTTCAGATTCATTAAGATATTTACAAGAAAGAATTGCTCCCAGAGTCTAAAAAGGAAGGGACATCATGGATTGATGGATAGGTTGGTAGATGGATGAAGGCAAAAGGGGTTGTTGAGTATGTCATTGAAGCTTTGTTTTGATTGCCAAGGACTATCCGTAGAATGGAATGACATGTTTCTACCAAGCATATGGATTATACAAGACAATGATAGGATATTGGGACTGTTGGCACTAGATGGCATGTGATACATAGGACTAGACAAGTCAAGAGGTTTTTGAAATATGTTTTGTAGTTTTACATCTTTATTTTCATCAAGACCAAGATAAGGATTGGGATAGGAAAGTGATAGGATAATGGTGGATAGGGACTAAAGGTTCAAAAAATTGTGATAGGACAGGATAGTATGGACCAAAGGGATGTGATAAGGGAAGGCAATATGAAATGTAATGCTTTTGGGAGAATCCATAACCTTATCAAGATCAAAGTTGGGAAAAAGGGAATATGGATGCTGATAGGATACATAATATGAAAGGCAATAGGATACTAGAGTAGATGATAAACAAAGTATTTAAAATAACACATGACATATGTATAAGGTCAATGTACATTGATAATATAGGTCTTTATTTCAAAGTTAATTCAATGTATATAACCAATGTATCTAAAATAATGACATATAATAAATGATGTCTATCTAATTTGTATTGAAATCAATGACATATAACAAATGTATCACTACTAAATTTTCATAAATAGACAATGTATCAACTAACGTGAGATATAACCTTGATGTATAATAAATGACATATGTAAGTAATGTATCAACCAATGGTGCATATATCAAATGAATACTAATGAAGGGTGTTCCCCTTAATACCACAAACACATAATAGAAATAGAGAAACAACAACAATTTGCAAGAACATAAAATGGGCTTCTTATTATCTCCACAAGTGTGGAATTACAAATTTTAGAATTACAATATGCAAAGCCATATGGGCATTCCTCTTACAATATTATGTAGGAAAAAGCCTCAAATTATTACTTAGATCTATCGAGAACTACCCTAGACAACACTACGGGCCTTCTTTATATAGGCAATTTCCACCGCTCGAGAAGGATCCAAAATTTTAGCCCTTAGGGCCAACCAAACTTAGAATTATTTTATTTTTCAATTTATTACATCAAAGTCAGCTCAAAATAACTTTTGAAACCCGAACATAAATTTTGAAGAAAAATTGTTTTCTGCCATTTCAGGTGACCCAAGTTCCGGAGACCATAAGTCATCACCAATTGACCCGATTGACTATTATGACCCCAATTTGGAAAGGGCACGAGGAGCTCTAAAATGCGTAAATTAAGAAAGCTTCATTTAGCTGAAGTTTCAACCTCATTTGCGGCCTCTAAAGCTTTCAAAATTGAGCTCAAAGTTTTTGTACCCTGCTGCCAATACTGAAAATCTTCAATATCTTCAAAACTAGACTCGATCTAGCCATTAAACTTTACTAGCAGGCTGATATGACTGAGATGAATCTCCACATGTGAAATCAAAAAATAGAAAGTTTCCATAAATAGTAGCTCTGCACAAGATAGCCCTTATTGAAAAGCAAATAAAATTATTTTTGGGTGATGCAAGATTGCTCTTACACCCATGATGCTCCTGCATCAAATACATAAACTAATGACATATTTAATAAATCACATATTTTTAAAGATAGGTTAGGACCTATTAAGACACATTAGGACACATTAGTACCTAATAAGACATGTTAGGACCTATTAAGAAAAATTAGGACCTACTAGGTCCCCTTAAGATACATAGGGGTCCTAAGTGGTACTAATGTATCATAAGGGCTCCTAATGTGTTGTATGACCATTTAGGACCCATTAGTACCTAATAAGACATGTTAGGACCTATTAAGATGCATTAGGACCTATTAAGGAACATTAGGACCTACTAGGACCCCTTGGGTCCCCTTAAGACACATAGGGGTCCTAGCTGGCACTAAAGTATCATAAGGGGTTCCCAATGTGTCATACGACCATTTAGGACCCATTAGTACCTAATAAGACATGTTAGGACCTATTAAGACACATTAGGACCTATTAAGGCACATTAGGACCTACTAGGACCCCTTAGGTCCTCTTAAGACACATAGGGGTACTAAGTGGTACTAATGTATCATAAGGGGTCCTAATGTGTCATACAACCATTTATCCTAATAAGACATGTTAGGACTCATTAAGACACATTAGGACCTACTAGGACCCCTTAGGTCCCCTTAAGACACATAGGGGTCCTAAGTGGTACTTTTGTATCATAAGGGGTCTTAATGTGTTGTACAACCATTTAAGACCCATTAGTACCTAATAAGACATTCTAGGAATAGGCATATATGATATGCACATTCACTATAAATAATCTATGGGTCATCTTTACTAACATGAGAAATAAGGGATTGTTCATCTTCATACCTCTCTTCATCTGAATCTTCTTTCATAGCAACATAGACAACTTCATAACTTTCTTATGTGTCATCATATTCATCATCGGTTACTCCTTCCTCATCTAGGTAGCATGATTTCATTCCTTTGTCCTTGTAGTCTCTAAATCTTTGGTGTCAATTCTCCTTCTTGTCACTTTTATCACTCATGTCATTGTTAGGACATCTAGATACAATGTGGCCAATCTTATTGTAATTAAAACATTTCAAAGGAAGATTACTTGTATACTTTCCTTTACCTCTTGGTAGCCTCTTAACCAGTTGTGCTTCCAACTCTTCTTGTCCTTTCTCTTTGATTAGGATATTGTCATATTCACTTCCACATGAACTACTGTGAATCTCTCTTTCTCTTCTTGAAGTTCTAATACTTAAAAATGACATGAAGGTTGTTTCAATAGTCTATATACTATTATCATAATTACTAAGTTCAAATAAAGTCATCTTACCGATCAAGGCATCAACAGTAACAACATTATTTTGTATGGATCTTAGTTCCTGAATAGAAGATACCTAAATAGCATACTTGGATGAAAGAGTTCTTAGAATTTTACTTACCGCTTCTTCACCAGTTAATGTCCCACCAACACCTCTAATTGAACTAACAACTTCCTTGATTCTGAAACTATATTGAGCAATACTCTCTTCATCTTTCATTCTCATTTCATCAAACTTTCCTCTGAGACTATCAACCTTAGCTTTTTGTACATGTTGATCACCTCTTTAAATAAGTGTGATCATATCCCACATCTTTTTTGAAGTAATATAATCCCTAAAATCATTGAATTCAACACTGGTCATGGAAGAGGCAATTTCAATCATTATTGAGTTGTGTTCCTACTTTTCTCTCATATGATCAACTATCATAGGTCAAAGAGGTGGTGGATTGTGTTCATTATCCAAAAAATTTAGTGTAGATTCTCTAACTCTAGATAGGTACAATCTCATCCTATTTTTCCATGTTGACAAACTTTCCTTATTTAGCTTAGTACTTTTCTCCTATACATCTTTAGATATTTTACTAAAGTCTTTCAAACTTGTCCCTTTAGAGTACTTAGCTTTGATACGAATTGTTGGATTATAGAGGGGGGTGAATCAGTAATCCTTGAATCTTTGTACCTTAAAAACTTTCTCTGATTAAATTGATGTCAACTCGGTCAAACATAGTTTACTATTTACTAATAATAGTAATAAACTTTTACAATTAGAAATAACAATCACATAAATCATTCAACACATATAACACCAGTATATAATGTGGAAACCCATCTTTGGGAAAAATCACTATGGGAATTTTCACCCACTAAAAAAAATACTCTTCTAAAGTATGCTTGGTTAAGAGCCAATCCTATTAAAGATTACAATACACACTACTAGGTATGACCCAGTCAAGGTGTTTTCCTCAGATCTGTTAGGATCTTCACCCTATTAGGAGTAGCTTGGTTAAAGGTATTCAAACACTCTTTATAATGTTACCTTTTGCAAGGCTTTTACAATAAGACTGTTAATTCCACTCAGTTAAGAAATTTTTTTGTTACAAATGTTAATAAGAAATAGTGAATATATTGACATGTGAATTCACAACTAGCTTTGCATAATCAGATCCTTTGTGTGATATTTGTCTTCACTTCAATTCTTCACTTTCCATTGGCTTCAACACTTCATCAAATTTTGCTTACTGTCTCAAAAGTCACCTTTTCCTTCTTCACTACATCAGTCGATGACTTATCAACCCTTCAATTGGCCAGCCATTTGTTCATACAAATTCATCCTTTATAAATACTTTTTTTTTATACTTATTCTCCTTTATCACATTTTCTTTTGATTAATCTCATTCATTCAATTTATTCCACAAACTTATTCAATGAATTTGGATCTCGGTAAAATTTTTTATCATCACCTTAGAACTTGAACTTTTTTGAAACTTGTTCCTACCATAGATCATCACCATAAAGTTTTCTAATCATGGATCTCTCTAACTAACTCTTCCTTATCATCATAAACTTCCACCTCATCATAACTCAATATTAAATGTCATTTTAATCCTTGTATTTAATTTGTGTTCCTTTCTCGATGACTAAAACCTTATGCTCAGTGTCTTGAGTTCCTTTTCCTTTACTAAAACTTACTTTTCTCTTATCGAATGAATTACTCTTCTCAGCAGCCAAAACAATTTTGCTTACTGACTTGATTAATATTCTTTACCATTCTTTAATGACTTGATATAGTCATATGCTAGGTAGAAAAAAATTATATGACTATTATACCTTTGCATACCAGTCTTTCTTTATTCTGAACTAGTTTGCCTTGCTCATCCAATTTGCTCCTAAATACCGACTTAGTTCTGATCACATTCTTGTCCAAAGGTTAAGGAACAAGAATCCAAGTATTGTTCTTCTAAATCTGATCCAACTCTTCTTTCATATCTTTTATCCAACTTTCATCATTACATGCTTCATTAACATAACTAGGCTCAATCTCAGATAATAAAAATGTTTCATTCCTAGAAATATTTCCTCTAGTCTAATCACCTCTATTTCTATGACCAATAATTTCATTTTTAGAATGATTAATCTTTACATATTGTGGATTTCTCAAAGTAGACCTTAGAGAAAAATGTTATGTGCCAATATCATCCATATTCATCTCATTTTTCTCTACTAGACCATTCAACAATTCAATCTAGTTTTTTCCTTACTCATCCCGACTGTCTTCTTCATGTATGTCATATTTGTAGTCACTTCCACATCTTTTCACATTCTCATCAACTCTAACATTTTCACTTTCAACAATTTTCTTCAATTTATAATTATAACATTTATATGTCTTTCTCTTAATAGAACAACCACGAAACATTATGTCATCACTTCTAGGACCAAACTTTCCAACATCTTCATATCTCTTAATATAGTATATACTTCAAAAAAATTTAAATTATTTCACAATAGGAGCATGACCATGCCTTAATTCATAAGGTGTCTTACCGGTTCCCTAGTTAATCTACACTTTGTTCAATGTATATACTATAGTACTCACTTCTTCTCTCTAATATATCTTTGATACTTTTCCTTAAATCATCATTATTCTAGTTGTGTTTAGAATTGATCTATTCCTTTTCTTAGCAAAACCATTCTGTTGTGGGGTTCATAGAGAAAAATTATGTCTCTTAATTCTATGTTCTTCGCAAAAGGAATAGAACTCATTGGACGTGAATTCACCTCCTCTATCCAATATTAGGCATTCGATCTTCTTCTTGATCCTATCTTAGCCATCATCTTAAAGATCTTAAATTTATTAAAAGATTCTAAATTTTCTCTCAAAAATGACACCCACATCATCCTGGAATAGTCGTTAATGAATAGCATAAAGTACCTATCTCCATAATAGCTTCTTGTTCTTGTAGGACCACATAAATCTAGACATGCTAGATCTAGAAAAATATTTGAAGTGTGCATCTTGTTTTTAAAATTAGATATATTCATCTTTCTCAATTGACATTCTTTGCACAAACTATTAGGATTCAACAATTTAGGAAAATCTCTTACAACATAACTAGCACTAATATTCACCATTCTATCAAAATTCACATGAAAAAATCTTCTATGTCATAACCAACTATCATCCATTATAGAAACTAGACATTTACTCTCAACTATTTTCAAATGAAATAGGTTACCTTTAGTTTTTTTACCAGATACAATAGGTTATCATTGCTTCCAATAATTTTGCATATCCCATTCATGAATTCCAACTTACAATCCCTATCCAATATATGTCAAACACTTAACAAGTTATGTTTCAAACCTTCAACATATAAGACATCTTTAATAATATTCTTACTATCAAGAGAAATAGATCATTTTCCTTTTACCAAGAAAGGTGCATCATGATCAAACCTAAAAACTCCTCCATCATAATCTTCAAATTTAAAAAATTTATCCTTATCAATATTCATATGATGTGAACATCCACTATCAATGACTCATTCTTTCTTCTTCTCAACATGTGAAACCAAAGCTCTTTCTTCATTAGAATTTTCTTCTTTAATAGTAATGAATACATGAATCTCTTCCTCACTAGCAATATATTCTTCATTTGTCACACCTTCATCAACAACATAATAACTTATATGTCCCTTATGTCTAAATCCCTTAGATTTTCCCTTATACTTATGATCTTTAGCAACTTTATCAGGACACCTAGATGCAATATGTACAATATTAATACAATTAAAGCATTTCTTAGGTAGTTTTCCTTCTTATGTACTAGATCCTTTAGGTAGTCTTCTTGCAATCAAGGTCTCCATATCATCCATCTTCCTTTCTTCCTCTTCAATTTCTTCCCAATCTTTAGCATATCTTCTAAATCTAGCAGAACTTCATGAACTAGTATAGATGTCATAATCAATGTTAGCTTGTGGTGACTGATCAGGAAAGTATTATACATTTTTCATTCATCAAGCATTTTTGAGTTGACACGTCAAACATTTCCCTAGGTTGACTCATCAAGCCTTTTCTTAGGTTGACTCGTCAAGTATTTTAGGGTTAACTTGTTAACTGACATAAGCCTTGTTATATTGGCTTAGGGTTAGGGATTTCATTATGATGTATGATTTTAGTACTTGTAGTAGAATTGAGCTATAAGAGATTATAGATTGTAATCAGGTTGTAATTACTAGATAATAAAATATTGGACTCACTGTTGGTGGATGTAGCCCAGGGATTGGGTGAACCATGCTAAATCTTTGTGTCTTGTGTTCTCTTCTATGTGGTTTATTGTTTTCTGATATTGGTTATATTTGCATGTAATTGTTTTTCTACCTTGTTAATCCTAACAAGTGGTATTAGAGCGAGGTTATTTCATTTGTTCTTTCATCTATTCTTTGAAGTAGGTCTCACGAGTCAGTGGGATAGTCTCTCGGTTAAGTGGGAGAAATGGCAGACGAGGGTAGGCTGAAGGTTGGAAAGTTTAATGGGAAGAACTTCCAATTATGGAAGATGCAAATGGAGGACTATCTCTCTTAGAAGGATCTATGATAGCTATTAGAGGGGATAGCCAAGAAATAGGCAACAATGTCTAAGGAAGAATGGGATATTTTGGATAGGAAGGTACTGGGGAGTATTCATCTATGCCTGACACAATCTATGGCATTCAATATTACTAGAGAAATGAAAGCTAAAGATCTAATGGATACCCTAGCGAAGTTGTATGAAAAGCCTTCAACTTCAAACAAGGTATTTCTTATGAAGCATTTATTTAATATGAAAATGGTAGAAGGTGGATTAGTCGCTGATCATTTGAATGAGTTTAATATAGTTACAAGTCAGTTAGCCTTAGTTAAAATTACTTTTGATGAAGAGGTTAGGGCTCTCTTGATTTTGTGTTCTTTGCGAGAAAGTTGGAATGGCTTGGTAATGGTTGTTAGTAATTCTATTTCTGGTTCTAACACCCTAAAGTTTGATGATGTTATTGGTGTTATATTGAGTGAGGAAATTCATAGGAAAAGCTCAGGGGCATCCACATTGGGTAGTGTATTGAATGTAGAAAGAAGAGGCAAAAAAAGAGATAGAGGAAACAACTCTGGAAATCATGGGAAATCAAGATGAAAATCAAAGGGAAAGAGGTCTGAATCCAAGGGGCCAAATGATTGCTGGTACTATGGAAAACTAGGTCATAAGAAGAAAGATTGTTGGTCTTGAAAGAAAGATCAAGGAGACAAACATGATGGAAACAAGGAGGCAAATGTGGCAAGTAACAAATCCAAAGAGGATGATTTGCTCTTGTCTTTAGAAAATGTTGATGATTCATGGGTGTTAGATTCGGGGGCTTCATTTCATGCTACATCCCATAGAGGTTATTTTGTTGATTATGTCCAAGGGGATTTTGGGCTAGTTTATTTGGGAGATAATGAACCCTGTCAAATTGTTGGAAAAGGGAAAATCAAGATTAAGTTGCACAATGGGAATCATTGGCTATTACAAGAGGTTAGACATGTTCCAAGGGTGAGTAGAAATTTAATTTTAGTAGGGAAACTCGCTGATGAGGGTTGCACTATTACTTTTAATGATAAAAATTGGAAGGTTTCAAAAGGTTCCTTAGTAGTAGCAAAAGGTGTGAAACTAGGAACCTTATATCTTTGTATAGGTCATACCATTCCTTCTACTTTAATTGTTTCATAAGATAATGAATGTTTAGGAATAGTGGCTGTAGTTGAGTAGGAAGAACATCAAACCATTTCTATAGATTCTAACACAGCACCGTGGCACAACAGACTCGGGCACATGAGTGAGAAAGGTATGAAATTACTTCATTCAAAGAAAGTTTTATCTGGTCTAAAATGTGTCAATATGGATTTCTATGAAAGTTGTGTTTATGAAAAATAAAAGAGAGTTAGTTTTGTGAAGAGTGGGAAGGAAAAGAAAAATGAGAGATTAGAGCTTGTGCATATAGATGTATGGGGACCAGCTCAGGTATCTTCCCTTGGTGGCTCTTTGTATTATGTTACATTTATAGATAATGCAACAAGAAAAGTATGGATTTATTTCCTTAGACAAAAATCTGATGTATTTCAAACTTTTAAGAAATGAAAATGCTTGGTTGAGAATGATACTGGTAAAAGGCTAAAATGTCTCAGATCTGATAATGGTGGTGAGTATTGTAGCACAAAATTTGAAGATTATTGTTCCTCTAATGGTATGCGTTGGCAGAAAACTATACCAAGGACTCCACAAGAAAATGGAGTGGCTGAACGCATGAATAGGACAATAATGGAGTGTGCAAGGAGTGTGAGGTTGCATGCTAGGCTACCCAAAAATATGTGGGTAGAGGCTATGAACACTACTATTTATTTAATCAATAGAGGCCCCTCTACTCCTTTGGACTATGGTATTCCAGAGGAAGCATGGAGTGGTAAGAAGGTGAGTTATTCTTTTCTCAAAACTTTTGGTTGTGAAGCTTTTGCACTTATAGATTTTGAAAATAGAACCAAGTTGGAAGCTAAGTCAAAGAAATGTGTATTTTTTGGATATGGCATTGATGAATTTGGTTATAGGATTTGAGATTTTGAAAATCATAAAATTGTAAGAAGCAGGGATGCCATATTCAATGAGAAAGTATTGTACAAAGATCTATTGCAGTAGCATGAGAAGAAAGAAAATGACTATGCAGTACTGGATGATACTCCAAAAGTTGATGTTCCAGTAGTTCCTTATGCTCCGCAACAACAGAAACAAAAAATACCACACACCCCAGTGAATGTTAGATGGTCAACAAGGCTATGTAGACCTCTAGAGAGATTCTCTCCCTCTTTGTATTCTATTTTATTAATAGATGTTGGTGAACCTGAATGTTATAATGAAGTTGTGTAGGTGGATACAAAGCTTCAGTGGGAGTCTACAATGACAGATGAAATGGAATCCTTGCTAAAAAACCACACTTGTGATTTATGCAAGTTACTTGTAGGTAAAAGGGCTTTGCAGAATAAATGGTTTTATAGGATAAAAGAAGAGGATGGAGGTAAGAAAAGATTTAAAGCCAGATTAGTTGTAAAAGGATTTTCACAGAAACATGGTATTGATTTTGATGAGATTTTTTCTGTAGTTGTTAAAATGACTTCTATTCGTACTGTTTTAAGTATTGTGGCTACTGAAGATTTGCATTTAGAGTAGCTTGATGTTAACATAGCCTTTCTTCATGGTGATTTGAATGAAGAAATATATATGGTACAACCACAGGGATTTGAGGTCAAGGGAAAGGAGAGTTTAGTGTGCAAATTGTAGAAAATTTTATATGGTTTGAAGCAAGCACCTTGGTAATGGTATATTAAATTTGACACTTTTATGAGTGAGAATGGATACACTCGATGTAATTTTGACCATTGTGTTTATTTTAAGAAGTTGGATGATGACAACTACATTATTTTATGTTTATATGTTGATGATATGCTTGTAGCTGGATCTAACATGGATCATATTAAGGGGTTGAAACAACAGTTAGCAAAATCTTTTTCTATGAAGGATTTGGGGGCAGCAAAAAAAATCCTTGTCATGAAAATTTGCAGAGATAGGAATAATAGAAAATTAACTCTATCTCAGGCTGATTATGTTGAAAAGGTGTTGCAAAGATTCTACATGAAGGATGACAAAGCTATCACTACACCTTTGCCTAGTCATTTGAAATTGACTAAGGAGATGTGTCCCAAGACACCAGAAGAAGAGAGTAAAATGCCTAAGGTACCTTATGCTTTAGCTATAGGGAGCTTAATGTATGCTATGGTATGTACTAGGCCAGATATTGCACATGTAGTGGGAGTCATTAGCCGATATATGAGTAACCCTAGTATTAAGCATTGGAATGCAGTCAAATGGATTCTCAGATATTTGAGAGGTACATCCAGTAAGTGTTTACACTTTGGGGGTTCTACTACTACTGTACAAGGCTATGTTGACTCAAATTTGGTACGAGATATAGATAGCAGGAGGAGTACTACAGGTTATGTATTTACTATTGGTGGGACAATAATGAGTTGGATTTCTCAACTAAAAAAGGTGGTTGCTTTATCCACTACAGAGGCAGAGTATGTTGCTACTATAGAGGCAGCCAAGGAGATGATATGGCTTCAATTTTTCATGGAAGAATTGGGACATCCAGAGAAGGATAATGTTCTACATACAGATAGCTAAAATGCCATTCATCTTGCAAAGAATTCTACTTTGTACTCAAAGACAAAACACATATAGTTGCGGTACCATTTCATTCGGTCAGTTTTGGATGATGGGCAGCTAAAGCTGGAAAAGATACATACAAATGATAATCCAACAGATATGTTTAGAAAGGTAGTAACAAGGGAGAAGTTGAAATTTTGTTCAACTTCGGTTGGTCTACTAGACTGAACAAAATAAAGGGACACTTGAGTCTAGGGTGGTTGGATCTAGTGGGAGCTTCACACAGTAGTGGTTTAGCTACACGATCAGTCTCCAAGTGGGAGATTGGTTTTTGGGGTGGAGTCTGATCAATCCCCAAGTGGGAGATTGTTAGCTTGTGGTGACTGATCAGGAAAGTACTATCTAGGAAAGTATTGTACACTTTTCATTTGTCAAGCATTTTTGAGTTGACACGTCAAACATTTCCCTAGGTTCACTCATCAAGCCTTTTCTTAGGTTGACTTGTCATGTATTTTAGGGTTAACTTGTTAACCGACATAAGCCTTTTTATATTGGCTTAGGGTTAGGGATTTCATTATGATGTATGATTTTAGTACTTGTAGTAGAATTGAGTTGTAAGGGATTACAGATTGTAATCAAGTTGTAATCACTAGATAATAAAATATTGGACTCATTGTTGGTGGATGTAGCCCAAGGATTGGGTGAACCACGTTAAATCTTTGTGTCTTGTGTTCTCTTCTATGTGGTTTATTGCTTTTTGATATTTTTTATATTTGCATGTAATTTTTTTTCTGCCTTGTTAATCCTAACAATCAACTAATCTTATATTATTGTTCTCAGAAAAAGTGCTTCCATATTGAATCATTCTTATATCCTTGTTGAGAGTGGCTTTAAATGTGGTCTCAATCTTTAGAAGCTCCTTGTCAAGGGTAGTCATTTGATATGCACAAATTCTTTTGGTCAAAGCATATCTAGAAATCTTTCTGATTGTTCTCAATTCTTCAATAGTAGAAACTTTCTCACAATAACATTTTGAAAAATATCTCATAATCTTTACTATAACCTCATCATCTATCAAGGTACTACCAACACATCTAATTCCACAAACTAGACCATGTACTCTTCGCATAAAGGATGTAACAGTGTCACTTTCACTCATTCTTAAGTCTTCATACTTTCCTTTCAATCTTTGCAACTTATCTTGCTTAACATATTTATCACCTTCATAAGTAGTTTCTAATTATTTATCTACCACGCACATCAGATAGATACCCATATGATCCTTACATATAAAATACTAAGCACCATCAAAATTTATACTTTCTTTCCTTGGGCTTTCCATACTAGATCTCCTTCAAGTGGTTAAGCTTCTACAAAAGGACTTAGCTCTAATACCAATTATTATGCCCAAAGAATGAAAGCAGAACTAAGAGGGGGGGTGAATCAACTGTAAAAATTAAAGTACAAAACCTCTTAAACATAAAAATATCTAAATGATAAATATTAAATTCAAGATCCACAACACATAACATGAGAACACCATATTTATTCTTGAGAAAACCCATTAGGGAAAACCCTAGTGGGAATCTAACTCACTAGATGACATATTCTATTAAAGTTACTACAGGATTAAGAGCATGAAAGTAGAGAAAAAAAATGTGCACATACATCCAAAGGCTTACATTTGAATCTATAGGTACACTTCCAATAGCACACTACTCATAATACAATATCATATCTAGCCCTCAATTGGGTTTACCAATCTACTTTACAATTACATCAAGATGAACAAATAGTCCATTACAACCCAATTGACAAATATCATCTCCTATGCCTATAAAGTTCTAACGAACTTCATTTCACACATATCCTCACATACATGCATACATCCTCTCACTCATCTACTCTATATCCTCTTAATTACAAAATGATCTCTCATATATAATAATTACAAAGAACAATCCTCCACTAGGTTGGCTAAGACCTATTTACAATAAAAGATATAAACAATATTCTTAATCACCAATGCAATCTAAATAAATTTTGATAAGACTTAGATCTGATTAAAATATTCAACGTTGAACATGCTAAACCATTGCCAATGCAACACCAAGAATTGCAACACGTTATTCCATCAAGTAAGCTAGGACTCAAATGAAGAAATGTCCACATGCTACCAAAATAAAAACTCAAATCTCCTCAATCAATATAGACCAATAACACGATCATCATACAATCCAAGAACATGAACAAGTAACATGAATACCATCCAGAACCTTCACATCAAATCCAAGTTGAAGTCAAAATGCATCTTCATCACTGATAATCAAGAATGCAGTCTCATCAAGCTCTGTCATACCAAAAGATAGCTTGTTGTACTGCAAATCATGAAAGATAGTAACCGTGGATACAATAATAAGAAATAATGATAATAACATATTTCTAACCTCTGAATCATTAAGTCTAGCTCATATTGAACTGAATAATCAACCTTTGCACATGGAAACACTATAACACCAACAACCAATAACTCAATAATAACTCACTCAAACAATCATACAAACCTCTGTAAGTTGGCAAGCATCAACTAAAGACATCTTAGAACCTCCAACAAGAATCCTAGTAATAGATCTTAAATGTAGGAACTGAACCATATATCTCACTAATACTGAACACTGCTCAACACATAGTCTACAACATCAAATTGTATGTTGACATCAATGAAAAAAGATTAATTTTAGCACATCTAAACAATCTATGACCTTCTCAACTTAACCTCTAACACCTTCCTCCAACATCTAAATCCCTTTATAGGTAGGCCCATGTTAGATATGGCATCATCCACACTATTTCCTTCCCTAAAGATGTTATTTAGAGTAAAAGAGTGGAAACCTAATGTTGGTGCTCTAAGATTCCAAAGGATTTTGAGATGCACATATTAGAAATTTTACTAAGGTGTCTAAGTGTACCTTTGTAACCTATTTGAAAGGCCTAGTTTGAGAGCATATGAATTAAATTCCGAATGAATTTTATGCAGAGTGGCCTTGGAAATGTTTTCTTTCCTTTTCATTGAATATATTTGATCATCTACAGCCTCCCGTAGTGAGATTGGATCAATATTTTAAGTACCCATTTTGAGTGGGTCGCAGATATCTAAACTATGCACATGTTTAGAAAATAAAAATGGCCTACTTTGGAGGCCTACATATCATGCCCACTTGACTTTCATGACATAATAAGTATCTCCATATTTTCTAATCATGAAAGATAAGCCCTACATCTATTTTCATACCTAAATCATTTCATTTGACCTATTTGCCAAGCTAAATCCAAAAGCAATTTATTCAGTCTTTCTGCATACCCAGTGTTATAGTTATTAAAAAGCCAAATTTAAGGGTTAATAAATTTCAATCTATCAATTGTCAATAAGTCTCAATTTTTTTTTTTCTCTTGGTATATTAATGTACAAGTGTGAAAAGTTACAGACCCTAGGAGTACATTTGATATTTTTGTCGAGACCATATGAAATGTAGATTGTTGTATTCCAACTTGTTTAGTTGCAGACAATGAAATAGGCAACTTTGGAGAACAAAATTGTTCACCCTAGACATTTTCTAGAGAAACCACTTTGCAAGGCAAATGTTTGTATGTCGGTTCTTAGGGTTTAGTGGTGTGATTTGGTCAGTTGTAAGCCCAATTCCCCCATTTATGTTGCTATTTCATTGTTTGTTTATGTTGTATTTTTTGTTTGTTGAAGTGGTCCTAGAAACTTGCATTAGCAATCATTGTATAAGGCTATATTATGTGGCTTTTGTCACATATGCATTCCTTAAAATAAGGGAGTCTTTGAAATGGGGTGTGTTTGCAAAATGGAAAAGAAAGGCAAGACATGGTTATTTGTTCTATAGAAATGCCTCAGGTGTGTGATCCCATGGTTCTCATTGATATGTTTATAGAGAAATGGTGCGAGCTCACAAAAGATTTCATGCATCACAACATGGGTGAAAATAGCATAGACTTTGGGATTTTTGTTAGATGTCATTGTAGGTGCACTAGTGGATATAATAGAATGATGGAAGAAGATTAAAAAAATGCCAGAATAGTTACATAAGAGAAATTTCATTACAAAAATAATCAAAGCTTGTGATTATTATAAAATTTTATGGTAAAGTTCAAATGTGAGTAACAAGTGAAATTTTCATCAAAATGTTTATTTCCCCCACGAGAACTAAGGCATTATATGTTTCCATCATATGTGGAAATTATATTCACATAAGAACATAATAAGTATTTTCATTAAGACAATAATGATATTCACTTGAAAGAAAATGATGTGTGGAAGTAAAAGGTAAATGGGAAAATTTACAATGAGGATTGATTCATTTAGTGAAACCACTATGTTGCACCAAAATCTCTTCATAAATATTAAATATAATGATGTCAAATTAAAAATTTATGGAGATAGATCTTTTTACCCAAGGGGTAAAATGTATTAAAAAAAATATCATAAATGGGGAAAATACTTTCAGAATAAGAGTAAAGTCTTCTAGCAAATATTTTTCACCCAGTATGAATATTGTTTTAGAGAAAGTGAATTTGAGAACAAAGGGTATGTATGTTCACTTAGTAAAAGACAAAAATCAACTATTTTATGTAGAGGTGAAAGTGCTTAGTAAATATGTCAAGGTTTTTCACATAAGGTTGAACTGGGAAAGTTAGTGACAGGCAAATGTGAAACAAATAAGTTGTCTTATATAAAAGTGAAAGATATGCTCAAGATATATTTACCTAAATCCTAGCGAGGTAAAAATACACAACTAGAATTTTTTTAGATTGACAAGTGGCAAAGTGCAAAATCAAATATTTTAGAGATAGAAGATATTTGAAAGGGAGAGCAAATATTTTTAGTTTGAAGAAGGATAGGTGTCATGTACAGGGTCAAATTTGGAATCCTTCTTCCTTATATTTTCATTCTTTCATTATTGAAAAGGGTTCTAAATTTATTCTTTTCATTGTATGTATAGAGTGTGCTTAGTTTTTAGGTTGTAGATATATGAATATTTTCATGTAATAGTATGAGTTTATGAGTAAATAATCCAATAGTTTTGCACATAGGTTGTATATATAGGATTATTTTCATGTAATAGTCTAATTTTATGAGAAAATAATCTAGTAGTTTTTTTGTAGGTATATAGAACTATATTCATTAAGTTGTCTCTAGTTTGAAAACTCTAGATTATATAAATTAAATGCAGCAAGAGTGTTTCAATTTGTCTCTTGTAGGTCTTATGTGACAAATTTGTTTGTTCATTTATTCTCTTCAAGGAAGAAATTAAATTCTTTGTCAAGATAATTGTAGTCTTGAGTCTTCTATCCAGATTTATGAGTTTGAAATATCAAAGCTATTCATTGTTTTCTTTAAAGTTTTTGTTGTTTAAGAAATGTCTATTCCTGGGTCTCTTCCAAGGGAAGAGTTAAATTCTTTGAATAGATATTTGTAAGCTTGGGTGCACAAATAAATTTGTAAGAAGAACTTAATGCTAAGATAAATGGAGTTGTTAATGTAAGCCATTAACATCCAGGTATCTATTGGTTTCTTTTTTATAAGGTTTATGAACTAAGATGTTATGTCTGATTCTAAGGCACTGATCCATATGGGTGTTTTTGTATCTATAAAGGATAAAAATAGATAATAGGTGTTGTGTTCACCAAAATGTAATATGGTATCCTCTACATATAAAAGAATTGGGGAAAGTAAGATCCACTTCTTAACCCCAAATTCCCAAAGGAAAGATCCAAATTGATTAACCACAAGAAGATGGTCAATTCATAAATGAATCAATCGATGGAGAATATGAAGAAAGGAGAAAACCTTATATTCTGTTATGGAAAGGAGTATTGAAATATTAATTTAATTGAAGACAAATACTTACCTCAAAATATGACAGATCTAGAAAATGCTTTTTTCTAGTGTCTGTACTCAGTTTTGGGAAATTCTACAACCAGATCTGGCCTTGAAACATAGAGATAGAGAAAACCCAAAAACCTTATTTTTTGAGAAAGGTTGACCTTGACCCAAATACGGGGGTAAAACCTTTCCCCGGGGCACAATATTGCCCCTTTATGTCAACCTTGACCTACATTGTTTTGATGAAAAATCTATTCTCGGATCCTGAAATTCTATCAAAAAGGGTACTCAGATCTGCACTGTAATTCATCATTTCATACTTGTTCCTACTAGAAAATGGGTTTTTTTGTTGGTGGGGAGGGGTTTGCCTTAGTCAAACCCCAATTTAGTAACTAACCTTGAAATTGAATTGACATTGCAGTCATAAACAAAGTAAATGAAACAATTACCTTGCCTATGTTGAAACCCATGTGGAGGATTCGAATCCTTGAATCCACAAGTATGGATGATCCAAATTAATGTAGAATTAGATGTAGGATGTCTCAAATCAATTGTCTTTAGATCTTCAACACCAATCTTGAATGGATGTGGATAGATAAATCTTCAACAAAAGGGCTCTATAGAGATTGAATCCTTCAATGGCTACCAATGGATCTCCTTGATAAATTGGATTTTGAATGCTTGAATATGAATGAATGATTGAATTCTTTCCTTCTCCTTCTTTCTTGCTTTATTTTTTTTGAGAGATATTGAATTTTTGATGGCTTGAAAAGAGAGAGGAAGGCTTCATTTTATACTAGTCCAGGGCACAAACTTCTAGAGAGGCCTACATAGGAGAATTAAATTCCCATTTAAACCATAACCCCTAGAAATGGACCTAAATTAAATATAATTTAAGATTTTACTATTTTGAAGCCTGAAATAGCCAACCCAAAAGTGGGAAATAAATATTTTTGAAAACTTTGGGATCTTGAATTTTGGACCCTAGGTCAAGGTCGAGGTTGACCTTGACCTAGAAGGTCGACCTTGACCTTGAGGTCAAGAAGCTCAGGGTTTCAGGTCATGATGTCAAAATAATGCAAAAAAAAAGTGGAAAATGGGGTAGAATGGCGGATAAAGCTAGATCCAAGTCAAAGGCCCATTCAAGACATTTCACATGACCCCAAACCACTTACTCAAAGGGCTAAACCAGTCCTAAATGGAAGTGCTTCCAGTTTTTGAGCATACATTTAGCCCACACTTTAGCAAGAGTATGGACTCAATGAAAAATCTTGGTAAAGGAGATCATAAAGAAAAAGACAATCTTATTGAAATCAAAAGGACAAAGGAATCCTTAAGCCCCTAGGGACTCAAGTCTTCGTCAACTCCAAGATTACAATAAGAGAGAAATCTCTAGGAAAAGAGATGGTGTAGGAGCACCCTTTTAAGGGCTCCCACCATCCAATTTTGTTGTGATGAAACTTCTTAAGACAAGTATGTAAGTAAATAAGAGCTTTATCTCATGTTTGTGTACCTAGGCCTAGGTGAGGTTCTTGTGGTTTAGCTGGTCTTCCTTCTTAACGGCACAATGATTCAGGGAAAGTTGTCATCCTGAGATCATTGACTAGCTATGTGATTAGAGGTCTTAGGTTCTATGTTTGGTAGATTTATGAGCATAAGAGTGCCTTGGAAAGATCTAGAAATGGTCTTGGTGATGTAAGAGAAAACGTTGCTCAAGCAACCAAAAGCTGCTTAAAAGTTGCTAGCAACTTTTCCTTTGAAGGCTTTAACCTTGCTTAAGTGGTTAAGAACCCCTAACACAACACACATACTGAGGAAAAGACTATTTAAGACCTATGGAACCCTAAATCAAGGGTTGGCAATGTTATGGTCTGGATACAGTACGGAAATAATAGTCTAAACCATTAATTAAAGTGACAGTCACTGTTATTTGCTATGTTTTGAAGTAAATAGAAAAGAGCTTATGGATTTGTTGTGTGTAGAATTGTCTATAGTGTTTCTTCTTTCATGCATGTGCATTAGATTAGATTCTTTTCAAGTTTTGTGTTCATTTTGTTCAGTTTTTTTTATTTGCTAGTGCTCTACCAGTTTTGGAGAGTCATGTATGTTTAGGGCTGTAAATCTAGATTCCACTGTGGCCACACCATGGGACTTGGGATTCTGAGAGTGTAGACCCTACATTGTATGAATATGCTTGCAGGGCCCTAGGAAGAATGTGCACCTGATTGTTTGACCTTTCCCTAGGTGAGCTAAGGCTATGCCCAGTTAGGAGCGGTCAGCAGTGCAAGAGCTCTAGCAGACAGTGGGAAGGGTTTCAAGGCATGCCATTTGGAGGGATTCAAGGGACATGGAAGAAGGAAATATTCTATAAAAGAGAGATCTTGAGGAATCTAGGAAAGGTCTTGAAGAAAGTCAGACAGATTAGTGACTCTGTGAAGTCCTACAAACCCTTAAAACCCTCAATCTTGGTACAGGCATTGTACGGTCTGATGGAGACCTGAGACCCAAAGAATCCTTGAGGATTGGGAAAATGAATGAGGGTTACTTAAGAGCTCTAGTCATGGTTCTATGAGAAGAAGGTGTAAAAAAGCCTATAAACCTGGAGGGAGGGCTAATTAGGCCTCTTCCTTGTAGCCCTATTTTGGGAAGGAAGTGTCAGATCGATGGATGACCCAACCTTACTGATGCCTTGAAGTTGTGTCAAATGTCCCAAAAACACCTTGGAACTCATAAAATTCATTTTTAGAGCATGGGAAGGGAATTGAGCCCTAAAAGACCCTTATGAGCCTATGTAAGGGATGAAGCTAGAAATGAAAGCTTGGAATGATGCAAGAAGAAGTAGTTAAACTTGGTGGTCAGGTTAGGGTAGGTCAGGGGTTCCTTGGATGAGTAAGGTATCCTATAGACCTTTAGAGGTGTCAGAAGAACACTTGGATCCTAGAGATGATCAGGGGCATAGACTAGCTAGTCTATCCTAACCTCCCAATCAGATTGGTATCAGAGCCTCTTAAGGCTTGGGAAGTGGAAAGTGGATGTGTCAACCGTCAGAAGAATTAGTTGGATCATCACACAAGAAGAAAATTGTGACTAATGCAAAGCTTGCTAAGGAGGTGGAAGATGAGGAGGAAGCTAATAGACTCTTGTAGGAAAGATTGATGCAAATGGAACAACTCTTGGATGATGTCCAAGCAAAACGAGATAAGGTGAAAGTCAGGATGGAGGAACAAGATGCTAAAGAAAAATAAAAGACCATTGATGATGAGGTACCCATACCAAATCCTCACTCCCAAGATGAATAATTCTTGAAACCATTGAAGGTTGTCACAGGAAAGGCACTTGAAGGTGTCACATTACTCACCGAAAGGATGGATATAGAGCTTGTGATGCAATGGATTGAAGGCATGGAGAATCACTTCAAATGTGAAGAGATCTTAGAGGCTAAAAAGGTCAAAGTGGCCAAATCTAGGTTGAGAGGACAAGCTCTAACCTGGTGGAACTACTTGTAGGAAGAAAGAGATAAAGAGGGAAAGGACCCATTTCAAATTGGAAGGCCATGGTTAATAAAATGAAGGAAGCATACCTACCTGTTGATTATGAAATCCAGAAACATAGGAAGAGATTGAATCTTAGACAAAAGGAGATAGATTTAGCCACATACACTAAAGAGTTTCACAAGTTGACCTTGAGGTCTAAAGTGAAGGAGGAAGAGAGCATCAAGGTGGCAAGGTACGTAAGTGGTCTAAAATGGAGCATAGCAAAGGAGATGAGTTTGTTCACTCCTACCATAGTCCTTGGGTGTCAGCATATGACACAAAATCTTGAAGATAAACAAAGAAGAAATCAATAACCTAACTCAAAGAATAGGGGAAGAGGTGGAGACTCTAGAGGAGGTCAAAGAGGAGGTCCTAGTAAAGGTGGTGACTCAAGAAGCCAAGGGGAGAGAAGAATTTTGGAGAAAAGTTTAGAAATTAGTACAAGAGGATCTTTTGGTAGAGGAAGAGGTTCTCAAGGCAACAAAGGAAGAGGAGTAGGAAGAAGCAGCTCCTACTTTGCCACAATGAAATGCTATCAATGTGGACAGCTTGGACACCCTACCTATAGGCATCCTGATAAGCCATCATCCTCAAGAAATGAAAAGAGGGTAGCCTATACCCAAGAAGACAACAGCAGCTCATGTACCAATGAGGTCAGCAAATTAGAATCAGAAATGGGTTAGAACTTAATGTTGAGAAGAGTACTCATAAGGTAGCCTAATCAAGGTGAACCCAAGCAGAGGAGGGCTCTTTTTAGAGTTAGATGCAAAATACAAGGCAAAGTTTGCAAAGTTATTGTGGATTCAGGGTCCACTGATAACATCATAGCAGAGGAAGTAGCAAGGAAGCTCAAACTCACAAGGGTTTCCTGTGCAAATCCTTACAAGGTGACTTGGTTGAACCAAGAGCAAAGTGTGCTAGTTAATTAGCAGACATGGGTGGAGTTTTCTATTAGATGCTATAAGGAGAAAGTGCTTTGTGATGTCCTTCCCATGGATGCATGCCATCTCTTATTGGGAAGACCCTAGAAATTTGATAGGAAGGTGATCTATGATGGAGAAGAGAACTCCATTTCTTTCAAGAAAGATGGAAGAACATTCAAGATTCAATCCATAACAGAGAATGAAGAAGGTACTTCAAGGACACCTAGTGTGTTGCTTAGCAGTGGTAAAGAGTTCCTACATGCACTACATGATGACGAGAAAATAGGATGTGCTATCATGGTGAAGCCAAAGGAGGATGACAAGAATTTGCAGTCAAAGACACCTTTAGAAGTGTAGAAAATGTTGAAAGAATTCAGAGATATTGTGAGTGATGGCACCCCTACAACAGTACCTCCAAGAAGGGCCATAAGTCATCAAATAGACTTTGTACCTAGTGCATCTCTACAAAACCAAGAAGCCTACAAGCTTACCCTTGACTAGAATAAGGAAGTGGCAAGACAAGTGCAAGAGTTATGCTGATCAAGAAGAGCATTAGTCCATGTGTAGTCCCAGTGGTTTTGGCATCCAAGAAAGGAGGAAAATAGAGGCTTTGCATAGATTCAAGGGCTATCAATAGGATCACTATCAGGTATAGGTTCCCAATCCCAAGAATAGAAGACCTGATGGATTTCTAAAGAGGTTCTTTGTACTTCACTAAGTTGGATTTAAAGAGTGGTTATCACCAAATTAGAATTCAGGAGGGTGATGAGTGGAAGACCACTTTTAAAACCACAAATGGTTTGTATGAATGGCTTGTGATGCCATTTGGGCTTACCAATGCCCCAAGAACCTTCATGAGGTTAATGAATGAGGTCTTGAAGGACTTCATAGGTAGATTTGTAGTGGTGTATCTAGATGATATACTCATCTATAGAAAAACAAAAATAGAGTATCTTGAGTATTTGAGGTTGGTCATGAAAAGACTCCATGAAGAGCAATTAGCTATCAACCTAGAAAAGTGTGAGTTCATGCAACAAGATCTAGTTTATTTGGACTTTTTAGTGTCCAAAGGTAATCTGAAAATGGACCCAAGCAAGGTGGAGGCAATCTTGAATTGGCCTACCCCAAAAATAGGGACAGAAGTTAGAAGTTTTCATGGGTTAGCCCAGTTTTATAGAAAGTTTGTAAGAAATTTTAGTGGGATATGTGCACTAGTATTAGACACCATCAAAGGAGGGCTGAAAACCAAGTTCAAGTGGGCTGAAAACCAAGTTCAATTGGACTGAGGCAGCTGAGAAGGCATTTCAAACATTCAAAGGAGAGGTAGCTACCAAACCTATCTTACTCTTACCTACTTTTGACAAGTTGTTCACCATTGAATGTGATGCAAGTGGTGTAGTAGTAGGAGGTGTATTGAGTCAAGAAGGAAGGCCTATGGAATTCTTTAGTGAAAAACTCAATGAGGCAAAGAAAAAGTATTCAGCTTATGACTTGGAGTTGTATGCATTGGTACAATCTCTCAAGAAGTAGAGGCATTACCTCCTACTCAAAGAATTTGTTGTATTTAATGATAATCAAGCTTTAAGCTATATAAACACTCAAGAGAAGCTTAGTAATAGGCATTTGAAGTGGATGGAGTATCTCCAATCCTTTACTTTCACAATCAAGCACAAGAAGGGGCAGCTCAACAAGGTAGTAGATGCCTTGAGTAGGAAGCTATTGACTATCCAAGAAGTATAGCTGCAAAGCATTGGAATAGTAGGTTTCAAAGACTTATATGAGGAGGATGAAGACTTCTCACAAGCCTAAAATGTGTGCCTAGAGTTTGAGAACCATTTCCATGGTGAGTTTTCAAATTATACCCTTCAAAATGGATTTTTGTTCAAAGGTAACCAACTATGTGTACCTAGAGGATCCATGAGGGAAAATCTGATTCAAGAGAAGCATAATGGCAGCTTGAGTGGACATTTTGGGATAAAAAAGACATTGGAGTTAGTACAAAGATACTATTTTTGGCCTAAGCTAGCAAGGGATGTGAGAAGGTATGTAGAGCAGTGTGGAGTATGCCAGAGAGCTAAAGGTGGTTCAGGCAATGCAGGACTCTACCAACCTTTGCCAATTCCAAATAGACCTTAGGAGTGTGTAAGTATGGATTTTGTGGTTGGGCTCCCTAAAACCAAATTAGGTATGGATAGCATCTATGTTGTAGTAGACAGGTTCTCTAAAGTGAGTCATTTCATTCCATGAAAAACTACTCATGATGCAAGCTATGTAGTACATCTCTTCTTCAAAGAGATAGTTAGGATTCATGGACTCCCTCTGAGTATTGTGTCTAATAGAGATAGAAGGTTCATGGGTAATTTTTGGCAAACCTTATGGAAAATGATAGGAACTAATCTCTCTTTCAGTGCAGCATACCATCCTCAAACTGATGGTCAAACTGAGGTCATCAATAGGGTGCTTGGAAACTTGCTAAGGTGTTTGACAAAGGAGTATGGGCAGACTTGGGATCTTGTTATATCTCAGGCTGAATATGCTTACAATGACAGCGTAAACAGGACCATAGGAAGAAGTCCTTTTGAGATAGTATATGGAAGACACCCTAGAGGAGTGTGTGAGTTGAGAGACTTAGGTTCTATGGAGTTGAAGAGTGGACAAGCTGAAGATTTCACTCAAACTATCAAGGAGGCTCAAGAGAAAGTGAAGAAAACCATTTTGGAGTCTACTCAAAGACTCAAAGCTAAAGTAGGTGAAAAGAGGAAGGAAGTATAGTTCTAGATTGGAGACTATGTCATTGTCCATCTTAACAAGGCAAGAGTGCAGAAGGGTATGCCCACCAAGCTACAAATGAGGAGAGTAGGCCCATGCCAGATTCTAGCTAAATATGGAGAAAATGCCTACAAGGTGGACTTACCATAAGATTTAGCCATCTCACTGATGTTTAATGTTGCAGACCTGCTCATGTTCAAAGGAGATATCAGTCAGCAAGGTATGGATACACCAAAGGTGCTGCAAGACATAGACACCAATGCAATGCGCAAGAAGAAGCCAGCCAAAATAGAGAAGGTCTTAGAATATAGCTTGAAGAAGACTACTAGGCATCAAGTTTACATGGAGCACCTAATCAAATGGATGGATCAGCCTAAATTTGAAGCCACCTAGATTGAGGAAGGATAGTTCAAGAAGTTTGGTATTAACTTGGCTCTTCTTGACCCAAAAGTGCCTTAGTTTGTGTAGGGGGGGGAGTATGGTGTAGGAGCACTCTTCTAAGAGAATTT
>BSBK01009572.1:0-203358 GCA_027943335.1 Chamaecyparis obtusa | reverse complement strand
AACGGAACTTGGTGGCTGAAGGAACTCAGTGAAACCTCTTGTGCTCAGTGGAACTTTTTCTCGGTGATGCCTATGTTTCTCAGTGTTTCTTGGCTTGGTCGGTTGTTTCACTGGTGCTCAGTTGTTTCTTTGGTGCTTTGTTGTTCTATTTTACCGACTGGGGTTCTTGGAGATTTTTTTGTATTCTCCTATGTATATCTAGAGGTCGACATGGAGAATTAAATTTTTGTAAGGCTATTTATAAGCCGACTATTGTTGCATTTAATATTTGTTTGTAATAGGAGCTGACATAGCTTAGGAGTTAATTATTTCTTCCAGCCGACTTGTGGATGAAGTTTAGTATTTAAGGAGTGCTTGGGGTAGTTTTTTAGGAGTCAGTGGAATCAAATTGATAGATGATTAGATTTGGATCCTGCGAGATCTTGAAGATCATATTGTTATCTGATAGTTGTTAGAATAACTAAGAGGGGGGGGTGAATCAGTTATCCAATGCCCCAAAACAAAATGTATAATTCTAAACAACTTCTCTAATTTTTGCTTGTTGGTAAACAATAATAACTCTCACTATCTATGCTTTTACTGATTACCAGTCTAATACTATAATAGTTTACTGATCAAATCTAACATGTAATATGAAATGTATGATAACAAACAAATATCACAATCAACACATAACACAAGAGATTTAACGTGGAAACCTTGTAAAGAGAAAAACCACCTGGGACCGACAACCCAAAATTGTTCACTCTTCTGAAGTGAGGTCGGTTAAGACCCAACCCTATTAAAGGTTACAAACACACTGTCAGGTGTGACCTTGTTAGAGGATTTTAGACTAGAATTTATCATCCAACCAGCATTCACTATGGGGTTGACAGGATAACAATGTTCATTCTATGAATGATACATCATAAGACTTTCAGAGTCCACTCGGTTAAGAGATTTAAAACTGTATACAATGGTTAAATGTTAACAGTAAATGATTTGACTTAATACAACTTCAATTGTAGATTACAGATCAATATTCAGTCCATATAAATCCTTTTGACCAATATTTCACTTTAGTTTCAATACTATATCAACTTACTGTCTGTCGGTAATTGCTCTTTGTAGCTCGGTAATTGTTCTGCAGCTCAGTTCTTACTAACCAGTATGATCAGAATGCATGAAAACCTTGTTCACGCAAAATTTATGCAGCTTCTTCTTCTTCCAGCCTTTTTCATAATGAAAATTTTGTTCTCTTATATAGACGAGTAAATTTTTTTCTTCTCCACCATCAAATTTTTCCACTTAACCACATTCATAGATTTTGCCACTTCAAAATTTCTCGGTACTTGTGTCAATATTATGTTTCAATTTTCTCCATTAGATCTTTCTTGAATTTCATTAGCTATTGATCTATGTAACAAACATTATCTGTTACCTCGATGTTATACTCTTGCTAGCTCATCAATCTTATTGGCTAAACTAATCATTTGATCATTCTATTCCGCTTGGTTAACAAAGAAATGTGTCAGTGAACATTGCTTGATTAATACTATGATCGGTATACACTACCCTTCGTCGGTGTATACTAGAAAGGCTTCATTTACCGACAACACTGCTTTGTGTCTTTCAGCTCTATACTTCATCATAGATGAATTCAACATAATAAATTCAATATCATCAACTCATAGACTCATCAACAAGTTACTCAATGTGTTCCTTATCCTCATCTATCATGTACATCTTTCCCATGTAGATTTCTCTATTCTTCATCTCTTTCGCCTTTCTTCAGATGCCTTGGTATAGTAACTTATAAGATAAGTACTGTCAAACTAGTTGACATCAATGACAACATAATACTGATTTAATCATATTACATATCTAATCAGCAACTCCTCAGTGATCTTGTAATCATAGATTCTTCAATTAGATTCCAAATCAGTTGTAGTCCAACAATCTCTCCCTTTGGCATTGATGACAACTCAAGTAATATGAAATGTAACATACACATACCAAACATATATTCTACAACTTTGTGAACAAATTCTATAAGTCGAATAGACTTAATATGTCTAATCACTACGTTACTAAACCAACATTAAATAATATAGCTTTACCATTCTGTAGTTGTGATCTTTTCAGTTCTTCTGTTCCATTCAGATTGTCTCTCCCCTTAGATAGTTCTTGTCAGTGCTTGTTCCATTTTTCAAACCATTCATATTGTTTATCTCTCCCTTTGACAATAATGCCAAAGAAATAAATAAACAATCAATTCTATCTTCCTCTTTATCTCTATATACTGATATCTCATCGGTTCAAGTTCTCAAACTTAATCACAACCTTGACATGATTCAAAGTGTAAACTATGCTACATCAACATGAATGATCTTCTGATATAAGTAGGCCGATGCAACAACTAGAGCACCTTAGTGACCGATAGATAGGGGATGGACCCCAAGTCTAATCCTCAAGTATTCAAATGTGTCCTTCGGTAGAGGCTTTGTAAAAATATCGGCAAGTTGTTCTTTAGATGTGACAAATTCCAACTTCACTTGCTTCTCTTGCACTTGTTCTCTTAAGTAATGATACTTAATAGATATATGCTTTATCTTAGAGTGCATCACAGGATTATTTGAAATATTAATAGCACTAGTGTTGTCACAATATATAATCAACGGGTCAATGATTACCTCATTCATTCCTTTGAACACTTGCTTGATATATGCAATGTTTGAACAATTAGTAGCAGCAGCAACATATTCTACTTCAGCTGTAGACTGAGAAATACATGCCTTCTTTTTACTTGTCCAAGTTGCAAGTCTTTCACCAAAGAAAAATGCTCCTCCGGTGGTGCTTTTTCTGTCATCCACATTTCTAGCCCAATCAACATCGGTGTAAACTTTCAGTTCAAAATTCCCTTCCTTAGGATACCATAATCCATAATTCTCTATTTTCTTCAAGTATCTTAAGATCCTTTTTGTAGCTATCATGTGTGATTCTCTAGGATTAGCAGAAAATCTTGCAACTATACCCACAACATATGCTATATTTGGGTCTACTATGAACTACGTACATTAAATTACCATCATGGATCGGTAAAGTGTCTGATTTACCTCTGTAGTTTCATCCTCCATATTCAATTTGCATCTAATTGCCATCGGTGTTCCCATAGGTTTAGCATCTTCCATGCCAAATGTCTTCAGTACTTCCTTTATGTATTTAGATTGTGTGATGAATATTCCATCACTCTGCTGAAATCACTTGTAGTTCCAAGAAAGAACTTAATCTCTCCGAACATAGACATTTCAAATTCCTTTTGCATTTCATCAGTAAATGCCTTGCATACAAGATCTGAGCCTCCAAAAATAATATCATCAACAAATATTTGAGCAATGATAATAGTATTATCAGTATCACCTTTCACATACAGATTGCTATTTTCACTTGTCCTAACAAATCCTATACTTAACAAATAAGTATGCAGTCTTTCATACCATGCTCTCGGTGCTTGCTTCAATCCATATAAACCTTTATGTAATCTACATACCATGTCTTTATTGTCGGGATCAACAAATCCTTCAAGTTGTTCAATGTAGACCTCTTCTTCAAGTATACCATTTAAAAATGTTGACTTTACATCCATTTGATAGACTTTGAATTTCTTATGTGCAACATATGCAAGTAGCATTCTAACTCCTTCTAATCTAGCAACAGGTGCAAATGTTTCACCATAGTCAATGCCTTCTTCCTGTGCATATCCCTTGCATACCAATCTAGCTTTATTTCTTGTGACTTCACCATTTTCATTCAATTTATTCTTGTATATCCACTTAGTACCGATAACATTCTTATCTTTTGGTTAGGGTACTAAGGACCAGGTTTTGTTCTTCTCTATTTTCTCTATTTCCTCCTTCATTGCATTAACCCATTCTTCATTCTCTAATGCAACTTTCACAGTTTTAGGTTCAATTTCACAAATTAGACATGTACCTTGTCTTGTTTTGCTCCTAGTCTGCATTCCAGCATGTCTGTCTCCAATGATTTGTGTCTCTGGATGATGTCTTCAGACAAAACTAGCCATAACTTGATTTCTCCTTTCTTCATTCATCATGTTCAGGGTCATTCTCTTCCTCGGTAGCTTCTTCATTTTCATCGGTTTGTGGTACATTGTAAGTGAATCTACCATTGTCTTCTAGTTCCTTTGTACTTTCCTCTGTGTACTTGTCATCAAACTCATCAACATGAACATTAGCACTTTCAACTATCTTATTTGTAACCTTATTCAAACATTTGTATGCTTTACTTGTAGTGGAATATCCCAGAAATATCCCTTCATCTCCTTTAGAATCAAATTTACCATTTCTTTCATCTTTCAAAATAAAGCATTTACTCCCAAAATTTTTGAAATAACTTACAGTAGGTTTGTGTCCAAACCATAGTTCATAAGGTGTTCGGTTGGAGTCCTTCTTCAATTGTACTCGGTTAAGAACATACACAGCTGTACTGACAGCTTCCCTCCAATATGTCTGAGCAACATTCTTCTATATCATCAATGTTCTAGCACAGTCAATTATAGACCTATTCCTTCTTTCAGCAATGCCATTTTGCTGAGGTGTCCTTGGTGTAGATACCTATATTTTGATTCCATGCTCATTACAAAAATTAGTAAATTCATCAGAGATAAATTCACCTCCTCTATCAGATCTTAAACATTTTATTTCCTTTCTAGTTTCTTTCTCTAGCTTAGCTTTATACCACTTAAACATTTTAAAAGCTTCAGATTTCTCTTTCAGGAACATGACAGTCATCAGTCTAGTATAATCATCAACAAAAAGAATAAAATATCTATCACCAGAACAACTCTGAGTTCTCGTAGGACCACATAAGTCGGTAAGAACCAACTCAAGTATGTTCTTTGTTGAATAGTCTTTGCTTTTAAAACTAGACTTAGTCATCTTACCTCTCTGACATTCATGGCACATGGCATGATCAAGTTTTGTCAATTTAGGCAATCCTATAACTCTTTTCTTTCTACTAATCTTGATCATGTTGTCAAAGTTCACATGGCATAACCTTCTGTGCCACAACTAAGCATCTTCATCCTTTATTAATAAACAAGAAGATTGATCCATATCAAGATAGAATAGATTACCTCTGGATTGTGTACTAGTTCTGACAAGTCTTCCTCCATCATCATAGATCTTCACCTTTTTTCTCTCAAAAGCCAGTCGGTGGCCTGAATTGTTCAGCTGAGCCACACTTAACAAATTATAGTTCAATCCATCTACCCAGTATGCATTTTCACATTGTAGTCTATCATTGGTCATCACTAAGCCTTTACCTCTTACCATACATGGTGCATCATTTCCCATTCTCATAGATCCTCCATTATATTCAACAAGATGATCAAACTTTTCTACATCACCAGTCATATGATGTGTACAACCACTGTCTATGATCCATGTATCATTTCTGCTTACTTTAGAGATTAGTGTTGTCTCTTCATGTTTCTCTTCCTCCTTTGAGTCATCTTTCATAGCAAAAAATACAACTTCTATATCATCATTAGAATCAGATTCAGTTTCAATATCTTCGGCTATGTTACATACCTTTTTGCCTTTTTCATCTCGGTTGTCTATGTTGTTGTATCGGCAGCCTCTGTTGACTCTTCTCCCATAGCTTCCTTCAGATTGGTCTTTGGATCTATCATCATCTTTCTTCTAAGGACATCTAGCAGTGATGTGACTGACTTCTTTATAGTTAAAGCATGCCAAAGGTAGCTTGCCTCTATACCTTCCTTTTCCTTTGGGCAATCTTCTGGCCATAAGTGCTTCAAGCTCATCAAGTTCATTATCGGTATCACCATCACTATCACAATTCTTACTATTCCTACTAGATTT
Source organism: Chamaecyparis obtusa (assembly GCA_027943335.1). NCBI lineage: Eukaryota > Viridiplantae > Streptophyta > Pinopsida > Cupressales > Cupressaceae > Chamaecyparis > Chamaecyparis obtusa. The sequence goes on along the minus strand of BSBK01009572.1, from coordinate 197,476 downwards.
TCCAATCTTCAAAGAGGACATGAAAGTGGATTCAATAGAAGGAACAACATTGTTATCAAAGTTGTTTAATTCAAAAGTTGTAAGTTTACCAATCAGAGTGTCAAGAGTAAGATTGGATGTAGCTCTTGTTTCATGAATTGCAAAAATCCTGATTGCATAAACTGGTAGCAAAGTTTTGAGAATCTTGCTTATCACTATTTCATCATCAATCACTCCATCAGATGCTCTAATAGCATGTACTACCTCTTTGATTCTATTTGAATATTGGACAATGTTCTCACCTTCTTTCATTCTCATATCATCAAATCTGCCTCTCAGGCTTTCAGCTCGAGCTCTTTTGACATTTAGATCTCCACTATATATTTGTGTTAATTTATCCCACATTCCTTTGGAAGTTGTGCAAGTCTTAATATATTCAAATTCAGCATCGGTACATGCAGCAACAAGTTCCATCATAATAACATTGTGTTCATGCTTGTCCTTCAGTTGATCAATAGTTAAGGGACCAGTGGGCGGTTGTATGTAGCCATTTTCCATCAGATCTAGTGTTGAGTTCCCAATTCCAGATATGTGCAGCTTTATTCCACTTTGTCATACTGCGAAGTTCTCTTTGTTCAGTTTTGGTACTTCCCTCTTATACATCTTGAGACCTTTATGCTTAAGTGCTTAAAACTCTGTTCCAAGCAACCAATGCTCTGATACCAATTGTTACAATAACAAAGAGGGGGGGGGGTGAATTAGTTATCCAATGCCCCAAAAAAAAATGTATAATTCTAAACAACTTCTCTAATTTCTACTCATCGGTAAACAATAATAACTCTCACTGTCTGTACTTTTACTGATTACCAGTGTAATACTGTAATAGTTTACTGATCAAATCTAACATGTAATATGAAAAGTATGATAACTGTTATACACTAAGTTTGCACCCTTGTCTGAAGCTCTCATAGTCTTGATAACCTAGTATGACATGGGAATCATCTCCAGGTTGTGGGACCTATGCTAATTGAGATGAGACCTCTAGATTATAGGCTAGTTTATCTTGGATAATCACCTTAATTTTCTTCTAGACATGAAAAGTAAACCTTTTGAGGGAAAGGGATAGAAGGAATGCTTGAAAGGGAAATGACTGAAAGCAAACTACCTACTAGGTGATGCACCAAAATTAGGGTTTGGATCTCAGTATAGAGGAATGGAATCAATGAAAGGCTTAGGTCTAGTAGGTCATAACTTACTGAATAGGCTTGCATAAGTGTTTCATAGGAGGGTCTAAACATAAGACACAACCAATGACTTGCAAACAGACATTCACTTCTACAACTCGGTGTAGGAATGAGACAAGACTATTAGGGGGTTGAAGTATACCCACAAAATAATCTAAATGAGATCAAACACAATAACACACAGAGTTACAAAAAGTAAGAGGGATCAGGAACCCTAAGATACCACTGAAAACATCATATACTCCAATTCAATAAGAGATGACCCAAACAAGGAAGCATAGGGACATGAAGGATTGTCACAAAATACCTCTGCAATGTTTGAACTCATCAATGGGAGAAATACAACTATATAAGCCAGAGGGTAGAGATGATGCCATAGATGACCCTTAAGAGAATGAAATTCTTTTTACAATTGTCCAACTCTAAGCCGGAAAGCTCTAAAAAAAATATATACATACTCAATTGCATGGAGGCAGGAGTCAAAAATCTAACTAGGGTTTCATGGATTTTACATTAAAATAATATTAAAACCCTAATTGCCATCAAATCTGATCATAAATACATCTCTGTAATACTATGGATGATCAGATATTATGTGCCCATCTCTGTACTGCATCAACTTGCAAACAAGCAACCTGGATTCATCTACTTTCCTGCACAAAGTCTCACCATGAATGCTCAAGCTGGTACTTTTCTTAGACAAGAATTGACCCATGATGGCCACCCAGACTTCCTCATCATCTTCTTTCAACTGCAAATGTCCTGGAGACATAAATTTTTTGAGCTACCTCACCGCTTGCGGCCTGCAAATCAAATACTGGCAAAAAACCTCTTAGAACTTTTTGAATTTGAAAACTTAACGGCTAGCCGGTCATTTTTAAATGTGACCATTGATATCCTTTATCTCCCAGCAAATGAATGGCTCAGATTAACTTTGAAATGGTTGTGAAACCCTTTAAAAAATTTGAGTCCATATCAGCGATACAAGGAGGAATGAAATTTTAGCATGTCAGCACGTTTGGACCCACCTCGAGTTTTCCTCCTTCAAGTCATTCAGTGACTACGTGACTGAAGAATTCTAAGTTGCAAGATCCTTTGGCTTAGACTATCTTCAACAAGGATGATGAAGTCAAGAAAAATAAAGCTGGCCTGGTAGTCCAGTAAGAACATTGTGTTGAACTAGAGTTGGAACCAGGTAAGAGCCTACAATTTGGAAAAGTGAACATTGAAGTGGAAAAGCAAGCTTATACCCAATTTTTCAAGGAATTTAGTGATGTTTTTGCATGGCAATATGAGGATCTCAAAGGTTTTGATCCAACCCTTGCTAAGCACACTATTGAATTAGAGCCTAATGCCAAAACAGTAAGATAGAAACAAAGGCCTGTTAATCCTAAGCTTGAGCCACTTATGCATAATGAAGTACTCAAACTAATAGAAAGTGGTATCATCTACCCCATCAAGCATACTAGTTGGGTTTCCAACCTTGTTCCTGTCAGGAAGAAGAATTGGGAGTAGAGGTTATGTGTTGACTTTAGGGATCTTAATAGGGCCTCATTAAAGGACCACCATCCATTACCCTCCATGGAAAAAATCTTACAATGTGTCTCTGGATCTGAGAGATTTTCATTATCGGATGGCTATTCAGGATACACTCAGATCTTAGTGAATGAAGAGGATCAATACAAGACTGTATTTACAACCAAGTGGGGAACCATGGCTTATCAAAAGATGCCATTTGGTTTGTCAAATGCAGGTGCTACATTTCAAAGGGCAATGGATATGGCCTTTAAAAGCCTTATGTAAAAGTTTGTGTTGGTCTACTTAGATGACATAACTATCTATTCTAAACATGCAGTAGATCACATCAAACATTTGAGGAAGATTTTTGAAAGGTGTAGAGAATTTGGGATATCTCTTAATCCCAATAAATGTGTATTTGCAGTTCATGAAGGAAAATTGTTGGGATATGTAGTATCCAAAGAAGGAATTATAGTGGATCCTAAGAGAATTGTAGCTATCCTAGAGCTACCCCTACCACATCACAAGAAAAGTCTTCAATCTTTCATAGGAAAGATTAATTTTTTTAGGAGGTTCTTGCCTAACATTGCAGATTTACTCAAGCCTTTGACAGCCATGCTAAAGAAGAGTTTAGCTTTCAGTTGGACCAAAGAAGGGAGAGTCAATTTCCAAGCTATCAAAGAGGCATTAATAGAAGCCCCTACTCTCCTAAATCCAAATTTTAGTAAGAATTTTATCCTTTATGCTTATGGGGGTCATGATGCTATATTTGCAATGCTGACCCAAGAAAATCCAGATGGATAGAGGCAATTGCTTTAAAAGAGGCCAATGAGAGTGTTGTCCTAAGCTTTTATGATGATATAGTTCATAGGTTTGGCACTCTTGATTCCATAATTTTAGATAATGCATTGGCATTCATAGGCCTTAAAGTCTCAGAGTGGGCAATCAGAAATGGCATCTATCTGAATACTAGTTCCAATTACTACCCTCAAGGCAATGGCTTGGCAGAATCAACAAACAAGAATTTGATTAGGATAATCAAAAAGACTCTACAAGACAATCAGAGGGATTGGCATACTAAACTCAGGTCTGCAGTGTGTTTAGACATAATCACCCCAAAGAAAATCATTGGGAATTCTCCTTATATGCTAGTATATGGTAGAGAGGCCAAGTTGTCTATCTCAGTTGAATTTCCAGCTCTGGACTTAGCCACTTAGTATGCCCTATTTGAAGAAGGAGATCCTTTGCAGATCAAATATGCTCAGTTGATGGAATTGGAAGAAATCAGAGACAAATCAATGTAGGACATGGAGTCCCATCAGATTTAGACAAAGAAAAGTTATGATAAGAGAGCCAGAGTCAAAAATTTCAAGGTTGGGGATGTAGTCCTCAAATGGGATGAATTTAGATCCAGACCTGGTAGGCATGCAAAATTTGATTCATTTTGGGGTGGACCATTTTTTATAACAAAATGCAAGGGGCCTAATGCTTTTTAGCTATCAACTCTTGAAGGAGATGCCTTGCCAATATCAGTGAATGGATTCCACTTGAAGCCCTGCTTTGAGGTTAATCCCTCTCTGTAAATTTTGTAAAAATGCTTCCCAGATTTCTTCCTATTTTCTAGTTTAGTTTCCTACTTTCCAAGAAGTGCTTGTGCACAAGTTTGTCTCTCCAGTTCTAGTTCTATCTCCCTATGAGAATTTTGAGTTTTGGTAGCCCCATGCCCAATGGATATGTCAGGGCCACTAATCCATGTCTAGCAGGCTGACATCTAGTAGAAATCACCAAAATGTTACCCTAATTTCCATGTACATGAAAATTTGGCTAAACCTATCCCCAAGTCTCTATTTTCACCTTGCTAGGCATCCCTAAAATTTTCATGAATTTATCTCTTATTTCCTAGCCTCTGCAATCTTTTCACTCTCTGGTCTATAGGTCAAAAAGTTCTTAAAACTAGCTGTTGGTGTTCAAAAAACCCTAAGAGACCCTAGCCTTGTTATAATTTATTGTTGCTTTATCAGAAAATTAAAATCCCAATTTCCATGTGCACTTTATTTTTTCCGTCAGTCACCAGTTCTCTAAGTCTTCTGGCAGTTACCTTTTTCTCTCGGTGAACTGGCAACTATAGTGTTTTTCTTAGTCACAAGATAAATTGGCGGTGCCCTTAAGTATTTAGCGACTCCATGGATTGCCTTTTAGTTGGGCATTCGCTAACTAAAACCTCAGGTTGGACTAAACACTCAATGATTCTGTGAAAAGCTTTATTCACGTATTCTCCAAACCTAACTGAGGTTAAGATTTTTATTCAGCGATTGAGCGATTCTTCCTTTTGGTCACGCATTCACTAAGGCTTTTGGAGTTAATTTTAGTGGGGTCCCAGTTGATCAGATCAACGGTTGTTGTAAGATCTCATAGCATGTGTTAGAGGCTTGCGATCTTACGACAACCGTCGATCTTCCTTTTTCCTCAGCGCTTCATGCCTTTGTGGGTCCATTGCCATGGTGTCCTATGTGGAGGTATTTCATTAGTCGAAAGGAGATGACTTGTAATTTGTCAGTGGGCTTGGTTTTCAGTCCTCTTTTGATCTAACGGCTGGCGTATTTTCTCATGAAAAGTGTTAGAAGCTTGCGAACTTAAGATAGCCATTGATTTCTCTTGGTGACACAAATCTTCATTCAGGTGGGTCCACTACTATGTGTATACAAACATCTGCTTCTAATTGGTCCACATAATGGTGATTAGGTGCATGTCAGTGGGTCCTAATCTTTTCAGGAGGTTAAAGTATAGCAAGATCTTGTGGTTGTCGCTATGCCACTGGGATAAGATGTAGACTATTTAAGTCAATGGTTTAGTGACAACCATTCGATGCTCTTTCTGTAGGTTGTGGGTCCGAGTCTGCCAAGTGTGCTAACTTGCTCAAATGTAATTGGTTGCTAGGTGCTGATGAGGATTTCCAGGTGGGTCCATTTGTCAAAAGGGGGTTCCAGCTTAAAAGAGATCAGTGGCTGGCGCATAATCTGAAAGGATATTCGAGGGCCATGAGCTCATGCATCCGCTATTGGATCAGAATCTTATCTTTAGTGGGTCCATCATTAGAAGGCTTGCCAGGGTGTCTTCTGATGGGGCGGTCGAGAACAAATAGAAGATTGACATGTGGAGATGGGCCCAGGGTTAACAAAGTTTTGGCGGCTCTGATAAGTTCCTTTTGGTCACATATTTGTGTGATAAAATAGCAATGCTCCAATCAATCTACCGAATGCACGAATGTGTGTATCTACAAAATCTCAGAATTAATTAGTGAAGCCCTAAAGTTCTTAGCGACCTAGTGATTGTCTTTGGTCACTAGTTCACCAAATGTAGGTTAAATTATCATAAATGGTTAAGGAGGTATTCTGTGATTCAGCGACCAAAGGTTTTCTCATGTTTGCTTAATGTAACCAGGGTTATTAAAAAGACCTACCGATTCAGTGAAAAGCCTTGTTCGTTGAATCGCTTAACTAGACCATGGTAAGCCAAAGGATCTTGTGACTTAGAATTCTTCAGTCACATAGTCACTGAATGACTTGAAGGAGGAAAACTCGAGGTGGGTCCAAATGTGCTAACGTGCTAAAATTTCATTGGTCCTCATATCGTTGATATGGACTCAAATTTTTTAAAGGGTTTCATGACCGTTTAAAAGTTAATCTAAGCTGTTCATTTGTCGAGAGATAAAGGATATCGATGGTCGCATTTTAAAATGACCAGCTAGCCGTTAAGTTTTCAAATTCAAAAAGTTCTAAGAGGGGTTTTGCCAGTATTTGATTTGTAGGCCGCAAGCAGCAAGGTAGCTCAAAAAATTTATGTCTCCAAGACATTTGTAGTTGAAAGAAGATGATGAGGAAGTCTGGGTGGCCATCATGGGTCGATTCTTGTCTAAGAAAAGTACCAGCTTGAGCATTCATGGTGAGACTTTGTGCAAGAAAGTAGTTGAATCTAGGTTGCTTATCCGCGAGTTGATGCAGTACAGAGATGGGCACATAATATCTGATTGGCCATAGTATTACAGAGATGTATTTATGATCAGATTTGATGGCCGTTAGGGTTTTAATATTATTTTAATGTAAAATCCATGAAACCCTAGTTAGGTTTTTAACTCCTGCCTACGTGCAGTTGAGTATGTATATATTGTTTTTTGGAGCTTTCAGGCTCAAAGTTGGACAATTGTAAAAAGAATTTCATTCTCTTAAGGGTCATCTATGGTATCATCTCTACCCTCTAGCTTATACAGTTGTATTTCTCCCATTGATGAGTTCAAACATTGTAGAGGTATTTTGTGACAATCCTTCATGTCCCTATGCTTCCTTGTTTGGGTCATCTCTTATTGAATTGAAGTATATGATGTTTTCAGTGGTATCTTAGGGTTCCTGATCCCTCTTACTTTCTATAACTATGTGTGTTATTTTGTTTGATCTAATTTAGATGCTTTTGTGGGTATACTTCAGCCCCCTAATAGTCTTGTCTCATTCCTACACCGAGTTGCAGAAGTGAATGTCTGTTTGTAGGTCATTGGTTCTGTCTTATGTTCAGACCCTCCTATGAAACACTTATGCAAGCCTATTTAGTAAGTTGTGACCTACTGGACCTAAGCCTTTCATTGATTCCATTCCTCTATACTGAGATCCAAACCCTAATTTTGGTGCATCACCTATTAGATAGTTTGCTTTCAGTCATTTCCCTTTCAAGCATTCCTTCTATCCCTTTCCCTCAAAAGGTTTACTTTTCATGTCTAGAAGCAAAATAAGGTGATTATCCAAGAGGAACTAGCCTAGAACCTAGAGGTCTCATCTTAGTTAGCATAGGTCCCACAACCTGGAGATGATTCCCATGTTATACTAGGTTATCAAGACTATGAGAGCTTGAGACAAGGGTGAAAACTTAGTGTTTAACAATAACAAACAAATATCATAATCAACACATAACACAAGAGATTTAACGTGGAGACCCTATAAAGGGGAAAACCACCTGGGACTGGCAACCCAAAATTGTTCACTCTTTTGAAGTGAGGTCGGTTAAGACCCAACCCTATTAAAGGTTACAAACACACTGTCAGGTGTGACCTTGTTAGAGGATTTTAGACTAGAAGTTATCATCCAACCAACATTCACTATGGGGTTGACAGGATAACAATGTTCTTTCTATGAATGATACATCATAAGATTTTCAGAGTCCACTCGATTAAGAGATTTAAACTGTATACAATGGTTAAATTTGTAACAGTAAATGATCTGAATTAATACAACTTCAATTGGAGATTACAGATCAATATTTAGTCCATATAAATCCTTCTGACCAATATTTCACTTCAGTTTCAATACTATATCAACTTACTGTCTGTCGATAATTGCTCTTTGTAGCTTGGTAACTATTCTGCATCTCAGTTCTTACTAACCAGTATGATTAGAATGCATGAAAACCTTGTTCACATGAAATTCCTGTAGCTTCTTCTTCTTCTGGCCTTTTTCATAATGAAATTCTATTCTCTTATATAGACGAGTAAATCATTTTCTTCTCCACCATCAGATTTTTCCGCTTAACCACATTCATAGATTTTTCCACTTCAAAATTTCTCGATACTTATGTCAATAACACGTTTCAATCTACTCCGTTAGATCTTTCTTGAATTTCGTTAGCTATAAATCTGTGTAACAAACATTTTCTGTTACCTCGATGTTATACTCTTGCTAGCTCATCAATCTTATGGGCTAAACTAATCATTTGATTCATTCTATTCCACTCGGTTAACAAAGAAATGTGTCGGTGAACACTGCTTGGTTAATACTAAAATGGGTATACACTACCCTCCGTTAGTGTATACTAGAAAGGCTTCATTTACCAACAACATTGCTTTGTGTCTTTCAGCTCTATACTTCATCATAGATGAATGCAACATAATAAAGTCAATATCATCAAGTCATAGACTCATCAACAAGTTACTCAATGTGTTCCTTATCCTCATCTGTCATGTACATCTTTCCCATGTAGATTTCTCTGTTCTTCATCTCTTTCACCTTTCTTCAGATGTCTCGGTATAGTAACTTATAAGATAAGTACTGTCAAACTAGTCGACATCAATGACAACATAATACTGATTTAATCATATTACATATCTAATCAGAAACTCCTCAGTGATCTTGTAATCATAGATTCTTCAATCAGATTCCAAATCAGTTGTAGTCCGACAATAGTTTGTACTAGCAGAGCTAGTGGTTTGCATGCTTGGAGACAAGGAGATTTCCTGGAGGCTTGCGACCTCAAGTTCAGATCTGCCTTAGGGTTTCCATCAATTGTTGATTTGTTTCAGAGCTGGACTAGCTGAGAGATTGCAGAAATACTTCTGATTGTATTTGGCCCTAACCTAGAAGGCCTTATAGCTGGGCATGTTAATGAAAATTCTGTTGAAAAAATTGTCTCATTGTGTAATTCTGCATTGTGGTGTTTGGTTGCTTGTTTGGAATTTCCTTAATTGGATCCTCGTTACTGATCCTACGTCAACTACTTATTCCATTTAATATTTTCATGGAAATTTGAATGTAATTATTTCTTCTAGTTTTCTCAAGTAGATCAAATTGAAACACCTTAAATTACCACACAATCTCTTTGTGGCACACTAGCAAATCAGAATTCATCTTTTAATACATGTTCCTAATATTGTTTGATGAAATTTCATACATTTTCTTCACTATTAGTAAGGTTTACTCTCTTGCACACTATTATAGTTAACCATTCACAAGACATAGTTGGTTCTATACAACCCAAGTGATAACTTTACATATTCCATTAATCATCAACTCTTTCTTCATAATCTTTACTTGACCTATTCAATGTTTTAATTAAAAGACATATTTGATCAAATTCCTTAGGAAACATTCCCTAATTGCACTCTAAACAATCTTGCACACACACTTACTTATGGTGTTGATTGTCTAGATATGTTGATAAAAGTCAAAGTATTAGAGGTGGAACTTATTATCTTGGATTTTGATTGGTTACATGGTCAAGTAAGAAGCAATATTTTATATCATTATCTACTGTTGAAGATGAATACATTGTAGCATCTTCATGTTGCACTCAAGTACTATGGATGAAAACAAATATGAAGTACATTGCCATAACATTTGATGAGATGATCTAAATTAGGTATGATAACATTAGTTCTCTAAATATTTCCAAGAATTCGGTACAAGACTCAATAACCAAACATATATCTATCAAATATCATTTCTTAAGAGAGAAGGTTTTGGTCAATGAGGTAATAGTCAAATTTGTACCTACAAAAGAGAAGATTCAATATAACTTTACAAAACCATTGTGCATGGATACTTTTGAGTATCTTAGGTAGAAGTTGTTCGTTCTACCAGTTCCTAGTGTATAGTAAATGCATCGGTGTGTGTGCATTCGTATAGGGTATTATATGCTCATTTTTTTTCTAGATTGATGCTTGGTGGTTTCCTCTCAGGGGGAGTAGAGTAAGTTTGTTAGGGGGAGTTTTTCCCTTTGTCATTATTTTCAAAGGGGGACAAGATTAGAGGTTTTGATACTAATATTATTTGATATTGATTTTTTTTCTTTGTTACTGATGAATTTTGCAATCAATAAAAAAGGGGTGATTGTTGGAATGTGATGGTGATACTATTATTATTGTTGTAATTAGTGGTTTTCAATGATTTCACCATATCTTGGTTATTTGGATGTGGATTTGATAATTTGGTGATTCAGTGTAGTGTGATCTAGATGATGTGCTATGAAGACCTATCTTTGGTTGCACTTTTCCTACTCTCATTTATATTGCAAAATGGTGTGGTTCACCCCTTTGGGTCTAGACAAATTTTTGAAACTGGTTAATGTACTTTGGAACAAGTTTTTGCATTATAATTAACATGCAATTGGTTCTGAATATCATGATGAATATATAATGTGTTTATTTGAGTGAGGAGGTTCTATGTGGTCCAAGTTTCATTCCCCACCACTAGGAAACTATTTTATGTTGACCTATTTAAAATTGTGTTAGGTCAATTTAGAAGTTTATATGGAATTGGATGGTATAAAGAAGTGATGATTGTATTTGATGCTAAAGTGTAGGTATGTTCTTAGTAATTATTGAATCTAACAAGGAAAGATATGTGTATTGTTAAATATGCCAAATTTTGCAACCAGTAGTAGACAAAAAACTTATTTCATTATTGTTGTTATTAGTGACAATTATTTCAATGGTGGATTCCCTTTCATTATTCTTATTTCCATGTAGTTAGCTCAACTAATAGCTACCCTTACATATAGTGAGAAAACTAGTACTAAGGCTTTGTGAAAATTACCTTAATTAGTATCTCCTTAACCATTATTTGTATTCATGAGAATTAGCTTCTCCTTGGTTTTTCCCATCTCGGGTATCCACATAAATTATGTTGTTTGTGGTGTGTGGTGTTTGTATGCTTTTAGGTTCATATCTATTTTAATGATTTTATTTCTTTAAGTTTTCTCGAAATTAATTAAGGTTAAGAAAATTGTTCTATGATAACTAATTAACATATTAGAATGTGAAGTTTATGATATTCATTTTTTTTCATTAATGGTAGTCATTGATGTCAACATATCCTATGTATTTTCTTTTTTTGGTTGTATTAGTTGATGTGAACCAATAGTATGATTGGTATCGGTATTTGTACCGATAGTATGTAGATTTCAATAGTTTTATCAACCAAAAGATGTACTTCAGATATTTATCCTTATCCATTTTTGTTGGTGGTTCTACTTTATGTGCAACACATGGTGGATTAGATTTTCGGGGTTGATCCTATCTAGAGAATTTTTGTTTATGTTTTGATCCTAGTAATTATTATGTAACATGTTAATCATGTTCATTGGAGCTGATGGATACATACATGGTGTTTCATGTTGGCATGTGTAAGGAAAGTTGTAGTGATTGACGTGGTCCAAATTTCATTCATTACCATTGCGAGAATGCCTTAGTGTGACCTATTTCAAATTTTTTTGGTTGACATGGATGATGACATCAATCTATATAAGAAGAGTGAGGATTTTAGTTGTTAGTGTGACTTATGCATATCCTATATGAGAAGTGATTATGAATATGTGTTCAAAAGATCAATGTGTTGATGATAGTGTGCATGGATGAAATCATTGGAAGATTGTTTGTAGAGTGTTAATGATAGTAGTCTGAGTGGTGGATTCAATCCCTTTTCATATATTCTAGAAGTGGTCATATTTATACTGGCAGTGAGCCTTTTTGTATTGGCAATGAGCCTATTCATATTTAAAGGCATTTAGCCTAACCAGCAATGAGACTACTTGTAGTGAGAAAAACTAGTAGTGGGCCTTTAAAAATTCACATTAACTAGTGTCACCCTAAAAGGTGTTCCATTTCATGAGAATTGGATTCTTTGTAGTTTTTCCCAATTTGGATTTCCACATAAATCTTGGTGTTCTTTGTGGTGTTTATGCTCTTTGATGTTTACATCTACTATGAATGTTTAATGTGATTAATTGATAGATCAAATTTTGTTACTGTTGTTGTTTAATAGTTTATTGACAAAGAATTTTTTTTATAAAGTGTGTAGAAATAAGTGATTCACCCCCCCACTCACTTATTTGGCTTGTTCAACATAACCCGCCCCCCGTTATCTAGACTATTCAACCTCTTCTATACCTAAGACTTTAGAACTATAGGGTTTGACAAGATTTTTGAGTACCTTTTGTGCAACATCATTTTCTTCCAGATTTCCACCAAGAATTCTAATTGCATTCACCACATCATCATTCTTCTATAGGTAGCTAGTTATATTATTATCTTCTTCCATCCACAAGCTCTCATGCTTGGCTTTAGCATTCTATAGCTTAGATTATTTGATGATATCATTCTTTCATAGAAACTTCTTAAATTTCCATACACTTCATGAGGAGTTTCCAAATATATAACTTTGGTTAATTAAGCTTTCAATATAAGGAACTAAAAATTGCATACCTTTCTATTTCATTATCTTCATATTCCTCAATTTCATTTGAATTGTTTAGATCATTTTCTAATTTCACAAAATATTCTTTAACAATATTCCAAGTGTTGTAAATGAGAAAGCCCAAGTATTCTGACATGTACACTTTCCAATAAGAATGGTCAAATATATAAAATGTAGGTAATATTAGTTTATACACCATCAAGATCTCCATAATAAATTAATCTCTTCTTTAAGGAACCTCAACTTTGATACAAATTGTTTATTATGAATGATAATTGAGAGGGGGGTGTGAATCAGTTGTCTAAAAATTATAACTTTAAAAACCTTTAATTAGTTCTGTAAAACTTATAAATACTAAATATATGAATATAAAAAGCATAGAAATCATGAACACATGAAACACCAAATTTATGTGGAAAACCTTGTTAAGGGAGAAACCATGGAGAAGATTAAATTCTAAAAAATATAAGCCTTAATTAAGGTGAATTAAATAAAGGCTCACTAATGGAGGCATACTATTAGAAGAAGGATACTTAAGCACCCCTCTAATCAATGTTTTGGCCCAAATCGAAACCTTTTAGCTCGTAATTTATATTAGTAGAAATTTTTAACTATATAAATATAATCAAGATAAAATCCCACATTTTGAGACACAATAAATCCAATTCAAGCTCTCAACTACAATTTTGCATTTTTCAAATCCTAACTTAAAAGATCAGCAATCCAAGGCATTAAAAACAAGGAGGAATTTGAAAATTTATACACTTGTAAAGACATCTTGTTAAATGTTAAAGATAATTAAAAGGAATGGTGAATCAGTTGTCTATAGATTAAAACTTTAAAAACCCTTAATCAAATCCTTCAAACTTTTGATTAGCAAAAGGTAAGAACATTAAAATCACAACAACCATAAACACATGAAAAACTAGATTTATGTGGAAAACCCAATATAGGGAAATACTCTAGAGAATATTACTCTTAATTATATGAACATTGGTTAAGGTGGATTCAAAAAAAATATTACTACCAAAGTGTTCATTGCAGAAGAATTATTATTTCTAGAGGGTTTACTGCCCAAATAAAGAAGGATAAGAGAGAACAGATCCACTAGTGACCTACAACCATAACAAAATTGAAATATTTGTAGTCTGCTTTGGCTCAACTTCTGGTATCTAACATATTAAATTTCATGCTATTACACACCATAATACATACTCAAATTATATAATCATGAAGACAAATCCACTTTCATACATCTTTATCACACATATACATACTTGCACAACTTTTGTACAAATAAATGCTTATGCCACACATGTCACTCATGTCACGCTCAAAATGATAATGATTTATCTTTTATATATACCAATCTTTGAATTGAGAATTCTCCCTGTATAGGCCATGCATGTAGTTGAACAAAATTTTGAATTAGGTTGGCACAAAACATTTCCTTAGTGGGGAGAATTGAGAAGTGAACCAAAACATTCCATAAATAAGAACAAAATATATCATCATACACGTTACATATCTTCTTGCATACACCAAGACAAATAAGTGAATTTCAAACACTAGGAGTTTTTAAAACCTAGGGTATAAACACCATGAACTTTGAAACCCAGTCTATGAAGCCCAAAATCTCGTGCCAACTAAAATGAGTGAAGATAAGCATATTATTATATTATTACCAAAAATGCACTATCAAAAATCATTATGCAAATAAATGTGAAGTATGCATTCCATAGATAAAAAACTATCACTCAGAATCACACTAAAATAAATATCAAATTCACCACACTGCACTCTGGACCATAAAAACTTGAATTCAATACCTCCAAACTATACTAAAAAAACATATCAAAATATCACCAACATATTTTCAATATAAAAAATATGATGAGAAAATCCTACATCACCACTACATACAAAATATGTTGACATTAATGCAACATTGTGTTGAAATCAATGACAATCATACTAAATTCCTACTCATCCAAACTCACTCATTCTTCTTAAAACTAAAACACTTCAATGGTCTTTCTATCCTAAAGTAAATTTCAAGTCAATATCAAGCACGTTGATAAGTATTTTGACATCAAGAAGGTTTATGAAGGTACACACATTCTATTTTTCACATATAGCCTCTACTTTAAGGTTTAATTTATTTCTAATTCAACATTAATTCCTAAATTATGGTTTGACATAGGAAAAACCCCTTTCTACATAATATTTTCCTTCTTTTATGTTTGCATGTATAGGAAGAAAATTCACAAAATGAGATACCATTTGATCAAGAGGAGAGATACAAACTATAATTTATCTAATAAGAAACATTGGCAAGAAGATTGAGTAGGGTGCCCTAGTCTATGGAGCAAGATAACCTGGGTGCACTAGTTCCTCTACTTTATCCTATAATGAAATGTTTTTAATGTTGAATATGGATGTAATAAGATTCACATGTTTATGCGTGAAAAAAGGAATTTATCTCAAACACATTCCCTTAACATATTACATTGGAAGGAAAATTAGCCACTAGGTGTCAAGGAGGAGGAGATAGAAAGAAGGATTATAAGGAGAAGACCATTGAAACCAATATTCAAAGAAAGAGGAGAAAAAAAGATAAGAAATAAGCTAGAGATTAAAAAATTAATCCAACAATAACTCAAAAAAATTAAAACCATAGAGATATGAAAAGTTTCCTCAAACTCTTTTTTACATAATAAATGTCTATTAATGATAGACACGCCCTCTTACATATATTATCAATAGTGAGGTTTTTATTTTGGGCATTGATCAAGAAAAATATGTTTATCTTGGGAGTCAACTTAGAGTTTCAAACCAATGCCCAAAAGGGTTGGGGAGAGAACAACTCAATTTGAAACTTAAAAGAATTGGAAACTAAGGAGGATCCATTGGTAGAATCTACCCAAATAATTGAGTTTTCACTTGTTGATTAGTAGGAATAATAAACTTTTAAAGTCACTCACAAAGGAGAGAAAGAGTTATATCAATTAAAGAGAGATACACCCAACTATTGCCCAAAATATAATCAACAACCCAACAACCATACATCTTGATACAAATATCCCTAAATTCAGTTAATCAAGGTAAATAGGAAAGGGGAACATTAACAAACCAAAAATAATCCCCCAAAAAGTATAATTTCACCATTTCTAAGGAACCACCATAATTATTTTGAAATAATAAATTTAGGGATTGATGTCGAGTTCCAAAAGGTAGAACTAGAATTCATAGCCTCGTTATCTTACAAAAGTCTTAAAATTGATTATACCCAATGAGATATTTTTTAGTGATAATAGAAGTCCATTCAAACTTCTCCTTGAAGCTTCTCCACAACTATTTATCCAATATAGCTTGGCAAAACTCCTTAATCTTCCTAATATCAAAATTTTCAAGCCTTTTAGGGAGGCATACCTTTCTGAGGCCACAAAATGTAGTCTATTCCTTGTCTCATATCTAATCCAATGAAATTTCCACTCAATTTATTAATATTAACTTAGAATTTCACTGAGCCATGTAAAAGACTCATGGAAAAGACAAGTAGATTCTAAAGGGATGCCTTTATCATTTTCAACTTACCTACTTGAATTAATAGAGAACCCTTCTAGCTGACAAGCTTAGATTATAATTTTTCAGGAAGCCTCGTCCAAAAGGAGTCAAGGATTGGACTAGAGAAAAGGGGAAATATAAGATAAATTGAGAGAATATTCACTATAGAACATTGCACAATAGAAGCAATTCTGATTAGTTACCTCTGAAGAGTATTAGAAAATAAAATAGATCTCTTATAGAGGCTAATTTTCTATCCTAAAGCTTGTTTATATTTTAAAAAAATACTCTTTAAATTCTTATCTTTAGAGATAGATCCCTCACTCAAAATAATAGTATCATTAAGAAATTATTGATGTGAACATTGTTGGGATTATGGAAAGATAAGTACTGAGAGAGGAGGGGTGAATTAGTACCATCAAAAACTTTTAAGACTTAAAACTTTGCAATAGTAGATCTTACTTAACCGACTGATTCCATTGTTTGAAACATACATTCATATAAATGAAAATGTAAAGTGCATGTAAGAAAAATAATAAATCATCCAAGAAAATTCATACTCATGACACATATATTTTGGTTACGCAAAAACCCCTATTAGAAGGTAAAAACAACAGTGGGGATGACACCCACAAATCTTCACTACAGCAGCAATAAAGTATGTCGGTTAAGGCTTACAAGTTGTGATCACTTCTGATGATCTTACCCTATTAGGAGTAACAAAAATATTGACTAGATCTACTTGGTTAGATGATTTTAACAAAACAAAGTATGTGTGTACTCGGTTAAGAGATTTAAACAAGAACTGTTATGTCCACTCTGTTAAGAGATTTTGATCTGCTACAATGGTTAAATTGATAACAGTAAAGTATTTGTAAATAAAAACTTATGCTTGTCTGATTCAGATCTATGAAGTATCAAATAAATATCACCTTAGTATGATGCATGTGATCTTCTATTCTGCTCGGTAGCCTTGTATGTGTTCTAAAAATTGATTGCCTCTATCATAAACCTTCTGTCATAAACCCTATGTCTGATCTCCTGATGTCCTTAATGTGGCTACTACTTCATGATACATGATCATAATGACATATTTACAATTATATATCAAACTAACTTGACCTGATTAGGGTTTACAATATCTTAGAAAACCTAAGATCAACGGTGTACAAAAATAACCTAGATCTAAAATTACATAGGAATCATCACAAAATTTAATGATTACATCCATATTAAATATGTCTTGGTCTTGGTAAACCATTTTTTGATCGGTGTAAACCATTTGCATAGATATATGTGCCATTCCTGATTACTATGGCATTTCCTCTTTTACTCAGTAATCATTGCATTCACCATTCATTTAATTACTGATGCATGGTTCATATGAATGATCAATGATCATTATCTTGGTACTCGATAATTTCTAATGCTCGGTATGTGTGCTCGGTCAAACCTGTATTCAGATAACTTGAAGTTCAACCTTTTCTTTACTTAGTGTGAAGGCTTTGTACACTTCACAGACTGACTTGTTTGTCTCCTTATTCCAACCTTTATTGACTGAATAAATGATTGATACTAATGGCAATGCATTAATGCTCAAATAGAGATAAAAATCTCCCCCTTTGGCTTTAGTATCAAAATGTCATGCCCAAAAATCTAGGGCAAAACACATCCAATAATTTTTTATTTTTAAGCACAACATATCAACAAGGTTGCACACTAAGGTACACTAAAACTAGAAAAACATAATACATCGACCATCACATATCAACGCTCAAGGGGAATCATGGCACACACTTGCTTGCCAACATCCCTTGTTTGTTAGTGCATTAGTCGGCGAAAATCCTAACTAAGGTTAGACATACAAGGATACTAGAGGGTTTAATCCTAAGTCGATAATTCAAATATGTCATATAATAAAGTCCACAATGAGGTCATCAAACCTAGCAGATTCCGTGGAGGATACACAATCCCCATAAGATTAAATTGCAACCCTATTTCCCCAATGATTGTCAGGTGGCCCTTTAGGGCCTAAGGCATAAATCAATTTGATGGGTTAGATGGGATAATGTGGTCGTGCAATAATCCCTAAGGTTAACTGATTAGTAGCACTTAGAATATAATTAGGTATGAATAATTAGAGTAACATTATTATATTCAAAGGATAGTATTAATTTCAATTAATGATCACTATTCATAAAAGTTAATCCACCTAAGGAACTAGAATGTTGACCCAATACTATAATTACTAAATTAAACTTTAGTGTTATTAGGAAAAATAAATCACCTAGGACCCTCCTAGGAATTATAAAATTATTTATCCCCTAATAATTTCAATATATAAAGTAAATGATGGGGATTATTTAAATATTAATAATCCTTTGTTACCCCAAACTTTAATAAATTATCACTAAAGTTCAAATATAAATTAAAATATAATAATTTAATAAAATTTCAAAAATCAAATCTAAAATCAATAACAAATAATATAGAGTTCCTTTAAATATAAATTACATTTAAAAGCTCAAATTAAATCATACAACATTTAATGACCATTTGTTTAATAATTCCATAAATCACCACAAATCTTGAGATTCCAAAAAGCTCAATAAAATACTATTTTTTAAAAATAAGGTTTTGAAAAAAAGAGGAGGGGAAGAAAATGAAACTCAACAATATTAAATATAAAAGTCAAAATTTAATTAATGATTTTCAAGGAAAAATATAATAATATTTTTTTGGCTCCATTGCCCAACCCTAACCCTAATTCGAAATTAGGGCTTGCCCTAAAAATAAAACATGGTAGAAACCCTAATTTCTTCATTTGGGGTGTTGCAGGTTGGGCCAAGAGTTTAGAGGATGAGGAATGTAGAGATGAGTATACACCCAAGTATACGTGGGTGTATATACACAAAAAAGTGTGTGTGTATATACCCCCATTTATATTTGGGTATATACAATGACAAGAGACCTTCATCAATGGAGGAAACCAGATTTCCTCACAGCATCACCTCATTTCTTTAAGTATAGAAATCTGCTTGTTTAATAAGATACTCCCAGTTTACGATTTCATCTTTAGGGTATTATAACTATTTATTTGTTTCTAGATTATCATAAATTTGTTCTTATTTAATTATTTTATTACGTTCCATGTATATTTCTATCCAACATGGTATAGATGTGGTAATCTTAGCTATTATAAGTATTCACTCTACCCAGGTAATATTTATTGGCATCTCAAGCCAGTAAATATTTCATTTGAAATTGAAGTTTCTTATTGTTTTCTTTTTCTTTTCTTATTTTTAAACAATCCGGTCACTGGATTGCATTTTATTATTTTCTTATAAATGATGTTCTTATACATTATCTGGTGTATCATTTTATTATACTCACAGGTCGAGAAATTTTTAGTGGCTCTGTGCAAGATATGAGTACAGTTTTATTTTCTTTATTATAGTTATATGTTTTTTGATGAATAGTTCCTTTTCTATTAAAAGAATATTAAAGTTACATATCCATAAAAAGGGGCCAGGGGACATAAAAATCACCATGCAGAGATCACATGGCAAAGCCGAAAATGGTTAACAACTATTCATAAAAAAAAAAAAGGCATAAAGCCATTAAGCAGCAAGAGAAGTGCCAGAAGGAGGAGGATCTTTAACATCAGAACCCTAGACATCATTGGGGTTAATAGGAGGGTCAAGAAGTGACCATCCATCATCTTCAGCTTCATTCTTATCTTTCTCTTCCACCCTGGGTGGAGAAATGCCTAGAGCCAAGCGGGGAAACTTGGAAGAAGTGGCAAGATACCAATCAGAGCCACAATGAGAACCAGGAGCATCAGAAGGGGCAGATTGAGCTAGAGCTATAGACCACCCAAAGGTATAGCAAGGTGGAGAAGTCAAGCGGCACCACCAACCATCATCGCCACCTCTAGGAGAGTGGTGGCGGGGTGCCTGAGACTGTGGGGTATGTGAGTGTCTCACCGAGGAGCTACGCACATGGTGGTGACTTCTGGGAGGAGTACCTTCAGTAGAAATGGCATAAGGGGGAACCCTGGCAATAGTGCAAGGAGCATTTCCCCAATGAATGAGAAGCTCCCACAGGTGAGCCACTTCCAGAGCCACTTTATTAGCTTGAACGTGAATCTGCATCATAAAATTATTACATATGCAAACCTTGTTATACAGAGCAACATTCGTATCAAGAAAGCTGTGAGAAAAAATAATAGCATTCCTATCTTTCCACAAAGTGAACAAAATATCCATCCTGAAAGTATGCTAAATCTTGGTAAACTTGGAAGGAAGTCTAGGAGAATCTCCTAAGACAATCACGTGCCAGGAAAGAGGCTTAGGCTGAAAAGGTTTGATGAAATCATGAATCCATTGCCAATACTGTTGAGCTCTCCTACAAAACCAGAATATGTGCAAGAAAGTCTCAAGGTGACCATAGAAAGGACATCGATTTTTATGAACACCCAGATGTTTGGGCCTAGGTCCCACTGGGAGCCCTTGAAAAAGTAAACACCAAGCAAAAAGAGCCATCTTGGGCTTTGTAATGGTAGCCCAGACGGTCTAAAAGTGAGAGCTCCAGTGAGAAGTGGAAGAATGGAGATGCCATCTCTGATTAAGAGTATCCACCATCAAAAGATGGGGAGACAACCACCTATAACCCAGCCTTGGTTTATAATTGCTGAAAGGTGTGGCAGGATACCATTTCCAATCCTTCCACCAAGGCCTAACATCACGAATACCAATCTTATGAAACAAGTTAGCAGGAATCGTAGAAACCAACAGATCAAATGTTTGATGATCTGAGCAGCCAAATGATACTGAACTTGCATATCCTCCCAGGAATAGAGTGTTGGGACTCAAAAATACAACATGGGTTTTTGAGTACCATGTTATTATTTTGCAGTTTGAAGCCCTTTAATTGCTTTTCATGCATATGTACCCGAGTGTCATTTTGAAGCCTATGAGGTGTTCCAGGTGTTTATCACACTCCATTTAGTTTATGCATGCATTCTACGATGTAATTTTATCATTCTGAATCATTCGGTGAAGTCCCATTTTGAGCAAGTGTCAAATTGCACAATTCTGCCAAGTGTCAAATAGAGTACAGTAGCCCAATTTTCCTTTGAATATCCTACGTCCAGAAATGTTTCTTGACCTACCACTTTGAGGATGTTTAGTATGCATATCAAAGAACCTATGTTCCAATTTTCAAGTCATTTCGAATCCGTTTGGTTAGGTTTCGAACCTCTCAAAGTTGGTAGTTTGTTGTTGTCATGCATTTATGTAATGGTTCATAATTTTGGAAGGGCCTGTTTGACCAGTCATATCTTTGACCCAGTTGACCCTATTGAGAAAATTCCTTTTGCATCATATTCCAGGGGTCAAATGCTTCCTATGTTTCAATTTTGAGGTCATGATGAATCTATTTTCTCAATTTGCAAATGCGATTCCAAATGCAACTTCTATTGTTTTACAAGTTGTGAAATGTGCAGATTGATCTGTACCCCTATTCGTGATGTAATAACTTTTGATCTATGATTGATGAACCTAAACAAGTTGTACCACTATGTTCTACTCTAACAGTACTACAAGTATGTAAAGTTAGAAGTCTTGATGAATCTTTTAGCATGCTTTCCCAAGGTCATTCCATATGCACAAATCACTATTTTACTATGTTTCCCAGTTTGCAATTCTGAGAGCCTATCTTTGCCTGATTGCCAAATGCACCCTGTTATTCGTCATGAGCCCTAATTGTGGAGTTATACTCTTTGTATGAAAAATAATAAATGCCCCTATTTTTGGATCCCGATGTCATGTTTAGCCTAGTTTTCAAAGTCGAATCCGAACCCAGTTTCTATGATTTTCACTGTTTTATATCCTGATTTTTACTAATGACTTGACTTTGGTGATTAATTGTAAGCGGCCATTTGATCTTTTTGGAAAATTTGTTACAGATTCATGTTCTTTGTTTGGGGGTGAATCAATGCCCAAGTTTTTGGTCTCTGAAAGTTTCATTTGGTCAGTTTTAAAAGCCAGTTCCAGAGGTAGCTTTAGTGGTTCTAGTGGTGCAGATAGACAACGTTTTTAAGTGGCCGTGTTTGGTTATGAATATATTTTGGCTCGAATTTTTTTGAACAATATCCTTTGGCGAGCATACTACAGTATTGAAAGTGAACTCGTGTTCTCAGTGGCATTTTCATTATTGGGCCATTTTGTCAGTTTTTCTGGCCAATTCTGGAGGCTAGTTGGTGTTGTTTGGCTATCTTGCAGAGATGTGAAGAACTTTGAATTGTATGATTAAATCTCGATGCACCGTGATTTGTTTCCACTAGCTGGTTACTATTGGATGAATGAAAGTGTTTTCCTTGCCTTTCCTTCTGAGATGTTGCACTCATTTATCCAGTGATGAACGTGTTGTGTTCTGTAAGATGGTAGGTACACTGTCAAACTACCATGTAAAAGTGGTGTGTGCATCGTTGTATGGCATGTGCAAAGAAGAAATGCCACATGTCTAGGTGAAGGCTGCTAATTGCCAAAGGGAAAATCAAAGCATATCCATTAACTGGCAGCCGGTTAACACAAAGGAGGCATCGAGCATAGAAGGTATCGAGGAGGCAAGTCATAGTTTGAAAGTACAACATTATGAAGTGATTGCCTTAAGGAAAAAGGGGCATGTTAAACAAATGAATATGACCAGTGTATCCATGAGGAAGGTTTGATCTGGTTGCTAGTGATTCTAAGTATTTTCCAAATGGTGGGAAATGGGATGGCATGCCATGGCTACAGTGGTTGCAGCATTGTCGGATTTTGAAAATTCACCCAAAACGTAATTATATCATCTTAAAATGGAAGCACTTCCATCTTGATAGGTTTAGCACCCTCTTTTAATACATTTATCATGATATACATGCATTTAAGATGCATTTTGCACTCATCTTCCTCATTCTAAGTGAAATTAGGGTTAGGATCCTGAGGATTCTCCTTAATTCCCCTCTTTCATGGCTCTATTTTCTAGGTAGGATTTAGAAATGGATCCTCTTGGCCTTCATCATGATAAATATAGGATTTTATGTCTATCCCTAACATTTTGTTCTGTTCTGGCATCAGTTCTAGGTTTCTGGACATCCTTGGGACCTCTTGACTTGGTTCTAAGTCAACTTAGGATCAGGGTCAATGTCTTAGGTCGACCCTGACTAGGTCAAGGTCTTAGGTTGACCTTGACTAGGTCAGGGTCAACCTCGACATTGACCCTTTTCTCCAAATTTTCAAGATTCTTAATTTCTGAGCTTCGGGCTTTCAGGAAATTTATTTTCCCGCCTCCGGGTCGGCCATTTCAGGTTTCGGGATGGTATTTCCTTTAATTGCATTTAATCTAGGTATATTTTCTAAAGGTGAGGACCTAATTGGGATTTAATTCTCCAAGGTGGCCCATCTAGAGGAGTGTGCCCTAGATCACTATAAAAGGAGGCCTTCCTCTCTCATTTTTACATCAAGTTTTCATATCTCATCTCAAGCAATTGCAAGCTCTCAAGTGCAAGCAAGAATTCAAGCAAGGAAGGAATAGTGAAGGTGCAAGTTAGCAAGAGGAAGATATAGAAGATCAAGCCATTGTTGACATCAAGCATCTTTGTAGAGTCATATTTGGAGCAAGAGAGATCCTTTCTTCCTTGATCCACCATTATCAACTTTCAAGCATTCAATCATGGAGTAGCAATTACGAATTGTGAGTTTGGTAGAAGTACTTTAGCCTTGGGGGCTTGGTATGCTTTTCTATCTCATTCAAATCTATGCATTGTTATTTCATACATATTCATGCTAGGGTTGTTGATCTATAGGATTAGATCTTGGCATTACACTTTCAATACATACACACACACATTTTACTTCAATTGGCTATTCGTGGAGGTGGAGACCACCAAAATGGGGGTTTGACTAAGGCAAAACCCTATATAGCGACCCCAAAACTCCCCTTTTCAGATATCTATAGTTGTTGTTTTAAGGATCAGAGGACAGATCTGAGTACACTATTCGCCAAACTTCTAGGATTTGCGGATAGAATTTGAATCGGACTTCAAATAAAGAATGTGGTATTTGACCTTTTATGAGGGTCAAACCTGAGCTAAGCTATTTCATAAAAAGATTTATGGGTTTTCTTCGTCTCAGCATTTCTAGTTCAAATCAGGTTTTGGATTTTTCTGAAAGTGTGCACAGACTTCAGTTTATAGATATTTATGAATCAATTTCATGATGAGGTATGTATCTTGACCTAATTGATTTTCAAGTATTTTCAGATTTACTTATGCTACTTCAATTCCAAATTCAATTTCAAATGAATATGTGTTGAATGTTAGGTACATTACTATGTTTCCATTTTAACCATATTCAATAATTCATTGCACAAATCCATATCAAGTTATTAAAGAAGGCATTGGTAGTGGTAGGATGCTCGTGACAGATTGAAACCTTAGTAGAGACAGAAGAGTTCATTAATAAGATAGTAGGAGATGGTCATTGATGCATTCGGTTGCTTGTGCAAGGAGGAGATTAGAGAACAATAGGGTAGAAGATTGTTCCTAATTGGGGAAGAACATACCATTAATGCTATGAAGTTAAATATGATGGAAGAACCATGCAATGAAACCGGCAATTTACAAATTTGTATATGCTGCTTGAGCATGCCATTGGGTCCCTCTGATGTTCAGATGTCACCATGTGCACAATTTAAATAGGGAAGATTCACGCTTAATAAAGTGGGCATGAGTTTTTAAAGGGGGCCAGCGTAAAATAACAAGGGACTACCATTTTGATTGATGGCTTACCGCTATGTAAGCACTGCATCAATGCAAGAGGGACTCACATGTTTCCTTGTGAGTGGCATGATTGTGGGAACCAATAGGAGATTGCTACGTGAGACTAGTGGGTATGGGATGCACAAATTATAGAAGAAACTCACGGGAGTTGCCAGGAAAAGAGGTAAGACTAGGGCTCATGCATGATATAGTGTGGCCATCATAATAGAGCCAGTGCGTGAGTTGCACAGATGCACTCAATTCACCTTCTATGTAGAGTGCGTGATACACATAATAAAGGCACATGCAACGCATGAAGCCTGTTAGACCATCCAATGCAAAGTGTCTGAAGGGTGTATGCTGATAGTCAATAGAATGGAGGCCCCACACATTTTTAAAGGAATGTGCCAGCATCCACAAGTAAAGAAAGCATGTAATGTGCTTAGACAATACACAGGATGTTGCACAAATGTTAGCAAAGAGCTGCCTGCACACAATGGAGGTTTGTGCAAGTTTAGAAAGAGAGACCCACACAATGATTTGGGGCCAGTTTCAGAGCAAGCTGCTCACGCAATGTCAAGTTGGAGAATACTAGTAGGTGAGTGAATGCTACATGGGCAGCCAGTCACAAAGAGTCACGCACCACTTGCAATGACATGTTTTGAAATAGAGGAGACTAGCAACTAGAGTGCTCATGCACAGGCATGTAAAATAATGTGCAGATGTGAAGTAGAGCTTTGTGCAATGCAAAGAGGATATTTGCCAATAAACATACTGGGGATTTATCCCACATGCAGCAGGAATGGGGCTTTTATAGTGTTTTTATACACCGACACTTACATGGTATGGTAAGTAAAAGCCAAGAGGCTTTTGGCAGGCCCTTGGCTGGAGGAATGCAGTGTGCAGCGAGCCCCGTATATTTTGAATGGAAGTGCTGAGAAGGTTTTAAAAACTATGAAAACCAATATCCCACATTGATCTCATAAATGAGCTTCGAAGTGTTTATAACCAATTCCACATACAATGAAGGTAGATCAAATGGAGGAGGCTCTGCTCACGCAAGCCTGTGCAGCTGCCTTGGTTTCTATGTCGGTGGGCCCAAAAGATAATTTTGCAGATGAAGAGCACTGAGGTGGCCAGGGGTGACACGTGGCAACCCTTTGCCAAATCTTAGAACAAGCTGGCGGTTAGAGAGAAAATTCAGAGAATTGGAGAATACATGCAGTCGCCCATTCTCCCAATCCTAGTGGTCATGTTCTTAAAATTTAGAGAACAAGAGAACACTCATTCGCCTGTTCTCTAAGTCTTGGCAGTTACTGCAGATGCATCTAGAGAATTGGAAATATAAGCTAGTCACCAGTTCTCTAAGTCCCAGCAGTTAGTGGAGATTAATTCGAAGAATTGGAGAATGGGCTTAGTCGCCCATTCTCTAGATGTTAACCCAAGGTCAAGTCCCATTCCAAGAATTAGAGAATAACTATTTC
The DNA here is from genome assembly GCA_027943335.1 of Chamaecyparis obtusa. Classification (NCBI taxonomy): domain Eukaryota; kingdom Viridiplantae; phylum Streptophyta; class Pinopsida; order Cupressales; family Cupressaceae; genus Chamaecyparis; species Chamaecyparis obtusa. The sequence continues at coordinate 170,871 of BSBK01009572.1, read as the reverse complement.
ACGTGATCGCTGAGTTTAACCATAGTTAGTGGGTTGATTCAGAGACTTGGAGAATACAAGCCATTCGCTAGATCTCCGAATCAGGGGTTAGCCCATGGTTAGTTTGAGAACCCAATCAGATGATAACACTTGGCAGATTTTGTTGCATTCTGTGGCTAAAATTGCAAAATAATATAAAATGATAAATTTAAAAGTGTAGAAAAGATTTAGAAAAATGACATAGTCTAGACTATAGGGCATAAATTCAAAAATTTAAATGACATGCCTGTTCACGGAAAAATGTCCTGGGAATTCATTTTTTATGCAAACATGCAAGTGTTATATGTTTTCGAAAATGATAAGAAATGAGGAATCCAATGGCAATGATGATTTTTAGTTTCAGTGAAGTGGATGAGAGCAGTTCGGGTTCAAATTCTGAGGACAAGAATTAGAATCAGATCAGTTTGGAAATGATTGTGGAATGTGTTTCAGTTTGGAGAATCAGTTGCAGGTCATGGTGGAGAGGAATTATGGAGATATTTTGTGCTAAATGGACAGCTATCAGTGGGTTTTTAATTGACTCAATTCTGCTATATCTCTAGTTTTCTTCTCATTTGTAAGGGATGTTGAACATTTATGCTACTAGGTAGTATTCAGGCCTTTTTCTTGTTTTCTCTGTGTTTCTTGGTCTTGTAAATATGTTGAACCAGATGAATTTTCAATGAAAAATAATGGAATCCCTGTTCACTTCTTGTTGATGTCTTTGTGTATCTGGTATTAATTCTTGTGTATCAGTTTGTAAGGCATTTTGATGCACTGGTTATAAGGTAGCTGTGATCTTGTTTTTAAGTTTCTTTCAAGGAGAGAGTCAATCTTGAATGCAAGTTCTGAGAATTTAAGATTTATACGTGAATTTGATGTCTAGGAATTGGAATGAGAAGAGTGATTTGTAATGCACTTCACTTGGTTTCTTTGAGTTTGGAGTTAGGTTTTTTTGGGAATGCATGTTTGTTTGACTCTGATGCCCAATAGATAAGGTACTGGTCTCTTGCTTGTCCTGCAGTTTCATCATCAAATCTTTAAATCAATCCATCTTTAATTTCATGTTAGAGAGTATTCATGTTTATAACTTGTGTTTCCTGAATACAAGTTTTGTTAGTGATTCTTTGAAGAAATGAATCCATGGGTTAGCCTGCCTAAGCTCAAAGCTCAAAGAGAAGAAGGAGTTTATCCTTGTTGTCACATTGGCCATTTTCCTAGTTCTTAGCAGATCATACATGTGGGATCCTGTATAAGATTGGTTGAGTTGAACTCCCATGTTTTATAAGTCTGAGAACTATCCATTGATTTTCATATCTGCATAAAAGGTTTTAGTGAGTAAGTGTTTATGTATGCAGATTTAGTATGTTTTAGGTGTACCCACCTAAGTGTGTGGAACTCAAAGCAAAAGGAGGATCAAATCCTCATTAATTAGTCTTTTCTTGCCCCTTAGTTTGCATGAACAAGTAGATTTGTGTTGCTGGACAAAGATCCCCGGGTCTAGTTTTCATATTTCTCTTTTAGAGTTGAGGGATACAAGAAAAATAGCTAACAAATTGGTGATTCTAATAGGGAAGAGATAAATGACAGTAAGTTTAAGATGCTCAATTCCTTGCTTGGCTGAATCATCCTAGAGCCTGGTTAAGTGATCATAGAGTCAAGTTCTTTTCAAAAATTGTTATATTCTCTCATTGAATGTGAGTGATGACTTCGAGTCTCTGTTTGATCAATGTTTTGTAAGATGAAATTGTAATTTATTTTATGATCCTGACAAACAAAAATCTTGTGAAGTTGGTTTGTGTTTGCTAGTTTGGTAATGAAGGTTCAAATTTGAGATTAGATCTCTCAGCTGATTTAGAAGTTGTCCTCTGAGAAGAGGTGGCGACTCTACGAAGTTTTGGAAAGTGATTTGAAAAATACTTTAAATCAGTGTTTACATACATCAACAACACTTCCAGGTAATCCTATTTTTACCAAGCGAAAATGGTCCCTTAATACGTGAACAAGTCACTGAGAAAAGGGAAAAATAATTTTAAGAAGTTGGAGTCATATTTCTGAATTTAAAGTTTTCATTCATTGTAGCGAGTATCAGAAATATGCAATGGTTATGTGAGGTTAATGGTTGTATAAAGTCAGATAGAAATCTCTGTGACAGAATATGATGTGTTGATCAAATAAGTGGTTAAAATGGAAATTCCAGCATTCATAAAGTGAGATATATTTTTTAAATCTAAAGTTTATGAGCAGCATCTTGGAAATGCTAATATAGAAAAAGATACTGCATTGAGTTGGCAAAGAGTTCGAGAGAAAGCCTTATTGATTTTGAGAAAAATAGTAGGAGAAAGGAAAGAAGAGTCAACATATTCATTTTATAAAAGGTCTTCTAGTATAGTTGATAAGCTTATAATGGATATTGATTTCCCAGAATTAGAATGGGTGCAATTATTTGTAGAGCTTTGTGTGCCAGAATCCTATGATTGGTCAGTTTCTTGTATAGAAGAAACATCTAAATGTGTTAGAAGATGGATAAATGAAATTGAAAATGTTGAATTTGAACTTAGTTGTGCTGATGATGAGTCTACTTGTGCTAGTAGTGTTGACTATAATGCCGACAATGAAGTCTATGAAGAACAAGACAATGAGAAAGAATCTGTAACTGGAAGTGATACCGTTGAGTTTTTAGAGTTCCCTTATTCTCAACATGTAGATGATGACTTCTTATTTCAACTTGGGAATGATTCATGTGAACAACAAGAGTTTGAATACGATGCAAATGAAAGTGATACTGAATCTTTTGCACAAAATGATATAAATCAAGAAGTCTTGTCTCTTGTTTCCAACAAGGAAGATGTATTCAACATTGAGCAGGAGATGAAAGAAAATGGACAATAGGTTCAACGCTCGCTAAGTAGTGAGAAGATTTCAGAACTCTTAGATGCTGATTTTCAGAGGTATGCACACACATTTGATTCTAGATTTTCATGCTCGACAGACATATGTTTTGATAAATAGAGTATTAGCAGGGGCATGAAATGTGAACAATATGATGGATTTCTTTCTCCTATTTTTGAAGTTCATGACATGCAAGTTATGAGTACATATGATTGTGATGAATTTGCTACTGTCATGTATGATGAGTATGAGGATTTATGTACTAGTGTAGATTCAGATTTTCATGAACCTAGTCTCACTCATTCTTGTTTGAACCATGATGCTAAAGAGAAAGACAAATCTGAATGTGTGTTTTTAGATTTACAAGTAAATGATGCACCATTATTTGATAATGCTATCCCATGTTTACAAGATGCTAGTAGGAGTTATGATTAGTAGGATTTCTTTGATTTTGTGCAATCGATTTTTTGTTTAGAGGCATTCTATTTTAGTTTGCAAACTGATGTAAAAGAAGCTTATCCTATAGTGCAAACTAATGTTCAGAATGTGGATGTTTCTTGCCATGAGAGTGAGCTGGAATGTTTCTTTTTCCAGCAAGTCAACAATAGGGAAGGGTGTGATGATGTGATCTCACACAATGATCAACATTCACAGTATTTTGGTGACTTTTTTTTGCCAAGTGATGATGAGTTTGTTGATTGTCTTTTGTTTGATGTGCTAAAGGTGAACGACAGTGTTTTTGATCAAACACATGGAAGCAATAATTTGAGTTTACCTCTGATGCATGGAGATGAAAATAAGATGTTTGATAGAGTTAAGAACTGAATCCAGTTGTGTGGCTTTGGCCCTTTGTAAATAAGCTTCGTGTTTGTACAATTGCTTTATTTCCCTTCAGTTGTGTGTCATCTTTTCTTTCAATAAAGGGTTTCCAGATTTCAAAGAAAGAGAGAGGTTCCCGGTTTGGAGTTTTGTGAAGTTGAAAAGAATGAAAGTGTTCAAGCTGATTTTCTTTGTGTGGTCTACTTCTATCATGACATTATGCAGTTCTCTACATGCCCACATGGGGCACGTGTCCACAGTCAGAGCCACTGTTGGAACTCAAAAATACAACTTGGGTTTTTGAGTACCATGTTATTATTTTGCAGTTTGAAGCCCTTTAATTGCTTTTCATGCATATGTACCCAACTATCATTTTGAAGCCTATGAGGTGTTCTAGGCTTTTAGCACACTCCATTCAGTTTATGCATGCATCCTATGATGTAATTTTATCATTCCGAATCATTCGGTGAAGTCCCATTTTGAGCAAGTGTCAAATTGCACAATTCTACCTAAGTGTCAAACAGAGTATAGTAGCCCAGTTTGCCTTTCAGTATCTTGTGTCTAGAAATGTTTAATGACCCGCCACTTTGAGGATGTTTAGTATGCATATCAAAGAACCTATGTTCCAATTTTCAAGTCATTTCAAATTTGGTTGGTTAGGTTTCGAACCTCTCAAAGTTGGTAATTTGTTGTTGTCATGCATTTATGTAATGGTTCAGAATTCTGGAAGGGCCTGTTTGACCAGTCATATCTTTGACCCAGTTGACCCTATTGAGAAAATTCCTTTTGCATCATATTCCAGGGGTCAAATTCTTCCTATGTTTCAATTTTGAGGTCATGATGAATCTGTTTGCTCAGTTTGCAAATGTGATTCCAAATGCAACTTCTGTTGTTTTACAAGTTGTGAAATGTGCAGATTGATTTGTACCCCTATTTGTGATGTTATAAATTTTGATCTGTGATTGATGAACTTGAATGGGTTGTACCACTATGTTCTAGTCTAACAGTACTACAAGTATGCCAAGTTAGAAGTCTCAATGAATCTTTTAGCATGCTTTCCCAGGGTCATTCCGTATGCACAAATCACTGTTTTACTATGTTTCCCAGTTTGCAATTTTGAGAGCCTATCTTTGACTGAATCCCAAATGCACCCTATTATTCGTCATGAGCCCTAATTTTGGAATTATACTCTTTGTATGACAAAGAATAAATGCCCCTATTTTCAGATCCAGATGTCATGTTTAGCCTAGTTTTCAAAGTCAAACCCGAACCCAGTATCTATGATTTTCACTGTTTTATATCTTTATTTTTACTAACGAGCTAACTTTGGTGATTAATTGTAAGCGGCCATTTGATCTTTTTGGAAAATTTGTTACGGATTCATGTTCTTTGTTCAAGGGTGAATCAATGCCCAAGTTTCTGGTCTCTGAAAGTTCTGTTCGGTCAGTTTTAAAAGCCAGTTCCGGAGGCAACTTTAGTGGTTCTGGCGGTGCGAACAAACAATGTTTTTAAGTGGCCATGTTTGGTTATGAATATCTTTTGGCTCAAATTTTTTTGAACAATATCCTTTGGCGAGCATACTGCAGTATTGAAAGTGAACTCATGTTCTCAGTGGCATTTTCCTGATTCAGCCATTTTGTCAATTTTTCTGGCCAATTCTGGAGGCCAGTTGGTGTTGTTTGGCTATCTTGCAAAGATGTGAAGAATTTTGAATTGTATGATTAAATCTCGATGCACCGTGATGTGTTTCCACTAGGTGGTTACTGTTGGATGAATGAAAGTGTTTGCCTTGCCTTTCTTTCTGAGATGCTACACTCATTTATCCAATGATGAACGGGCTGTGTTTTGTAAGATGATAGGTACACTGAATCAAACTGCCATGTTTTGAGAGATTAAACTGCCATGTAAAAGTGGTGTGTGCACCGTTGTATGGCATGTGCAAAGAAGAAATGCCACATGTCTAGGTGAAGGCTGTTAATTTCCAAAGGGAAAATCAAAGTATATCCATTAACTGGCAGCCAGTTAATACAAAGGAGGCACTGAGCATTGAAGGTATCGAGGAGGCAAGTCACAGTTTGAAAGTACAACATTATGAAGTGATTGCCTTAAGGAAAAAGGGGCATGTTAAACAAATGAATATGACCAGTGTATCCACGAGGAAGGTTGGATCTAGTTGCTGGTGATTCTAAGTATTTTCCAAACGGTGGGAAATGGGATGGCATGCCATGGCTGCAGTGGTTGCAATATTGTCGGGTTTTGAAAATTCACCCAAAATGTAATTAATTGCACAAATCCATATCAAGTTATTAAAGAAGGCATTGGCAGTGGTAGGATGCTCGTGACAGATTGAAACCTTAATAGAGACAAAAGAGTTCATTAATACGATAGAAGGAGATGGTCATCGATGCATTCGACTACTTGTGCAAGGAGGAGATCGGAGAACAACAGTGTAGAAGATTGTTCCTAATTGGGGAAGAAAATACCATTAATGCTATGAAGTTAAATATGATGGAAGACCCACGCAATGAAACTAAAAATTTACAAATTTGTATGTGTTGCCTCAGTATGTCATTGGGTGCCTATGATGTTCAGACATCACCATGTGCATGTCAAATAGGGAAGATTCATGCTTAATAAAGTGGGCATGAGTTTTCAAAGGGGGCCAACGTAAAATAAAAAGCAACTACCATTTTGAGAGATGGCTTACCGCTATGTAAGCACCGTGTGAATGCAAGAGGGACTCACACGTTGCCTTGTGAGTGGCATGATTGGGGGAAGCAATAGGAGACTGCTACGTGAGACTAGCGGGTATGGGATGCGCAAATTAAAGAAGAAACTCACGGGAGCTACCAGGAAAAGAGGTAAGACTAGGGCTCATGCATGATATAGTGTGGCCATCACAATGGAGCCAGTGCGTGAGTTGCACAAACACACTCAATTCACCTTCTATGTAGAGTGTGTGATACACATAATAAAGGCACAGGCAATGCATGAAGCCTGTTAGACCATCCAATCCAAAGAGTCCGAAGGGTGTATGCTGATAGTTAATAGAATGGAGGCCCCATGCATTTTTAAAGGAATGTGCCAGCATCCGCAAGTAAAACAAGCATGTAATGTGCTCACACAATACACAGGATGTTGCGCAAATGTTAACAAAGAGCTGCCTGCACATAATGGAGGTTTGCGCAAGTTTAGAAAGAGAGACCTACATAGTGATTTGGGGCCAGTTTCAGAGCAAGCTACTCATGCAATGTCAAGTTGGAGAATACTAGTAGGTGAGTGAATGCTGCATGGGCAGCCAGTCACAAAGAGTCATGCACCACTTGCAATGACATGTTTTGAAATAGAGGAGACTAGCAACTAGAGTGCTCATGCACAGACATGTAAAATAATTTGCAGATGTGAAGTAGAGCTTTGTGCAATGCAAAGAGGATATTTGCCAATAAACATACTGGGGATTTATCCCACATGCAGCGGGAATGGGGCTTTTATAGAATTTTTATACACCAACACTTACATGGTATGGTAAGTAAAAACCAAGAGGCTTTTGGCCGGCCCTTGGCTGGAGGAATGTAGTGTGCGGCGAGCCCCATATATTTTGAATGGAAGGGCTGAGAAGGTTTTAAAAACTGTGAAAACCAATATCCCACATTGATGCCGCAAATGAGCTTCGAAGTGTTTATAACGAATTCCTCATACAATGAAGGTAGATCAAATGGAGGAGGCTTTGCTCACACAAGTTTGTGTGGTTGCCTTAGTTTTGTGTTGGCAGGCCCAAAAGTTAATTTTGCAGATGAAGAACACTAAGGTGGCTAGGGGTGACACGTGGAATCCACTCACTGAATCTTAGAACAAGCTAGTGGTTAGAGAGAAAATTTAGAGAATTGGAGAATACATGTAGTCGCCCATTCTCCCAATCCTTGTGGTCATGTTCTTAACATTTAGAGAACAAGAGAACACTCATTCACCAGTTCTCTAAGTCTTGGCGGTTAGTGCAGATGCATCTGAAGAATTGGAGATATAAGCCAGTCGCCAGTTCTCTAAGTCCCAGCAATTAGTGGAGATTAATTTAGAGAATTAGAGAATGGGCTTAGTCGCCCATTCTCCAGATGTTAACCCAAGGTCAAGTCCCATTCTGAGAATTGGAGAATAACTATTTCGTGTGATCGCTGAGTTTAACCGTGGTTAGTGGGTTGATTCAGAGACTTGGAGAATACAAGCCATTTTCCAAATCTCCCAATTAGGGGTTAGCCCATGGCTATTCCGAGCACCCAATCAGATGATGACACTTGGTAGATTCTGGTGCATTCTGTGGCTAAAATTGCAGAATAATATAAAATGATAAATTTAAAAGTACAGAAAAGATTTAGAAAAATGACATAGTCTCGACTATAGGGCATAAATTCAAAAATTTAAATGACATGCCTGTTCATGGAAAAATGTCCTGGGAATTCATTTTTTATCCAAACATGCAAGTGTTATATGTTTCCGAAAATGGCAAAGAATGAGGAATCCAATGGCAATGATGATTTTTGGTTTTAGTGAAGTGCATGAGAGCAGTTTGGGTTCAAATTATGAGGACAAGAATCAAAATCAGATCAGTTTGGAAATGATTGCACAATGTGTTTCAGTCTGGAGAATCAGTTGCAGGTCATGGTGGAGAGGAATTATGGAGATATTTTGTGCTAAATGGTCAGTTGTCAGTGGGTTTTTAAATGACTCAATTCTTCTATATCTCTATTTTTCTTCTCATTTGTAAGGGATGTTGAAAATTTATGTTGCTAGGTAGTTTTCAAGCCTTTTTCTTGTTTTCTTTGTGTTTCTTGGTCTTGTAAATATGTTGAACCAGATGAATTTTCAATGAAAAACAATGGAATCCTTGTTCACTTCTTGTTGATGTCTTTGTGTATCTAGTCTTAATTCTTATGTATCAGTTTGTAAGGCATTTTGATGCACTGGTTATAAGGTAGCTGTGATCTTATTTTTAAGTTTCTTTCAAGGAGAGAGTCAATCTTGAATGCAGGTTCTGAGAATTTAAGATTTATACGTGAATTTGATGTCTAGGAATTAGAATGAGAAGAGTGATTTGTAAGGCACTTCACTTGGTTTCTTTGAGTTTGGATTTAGGTTTTTCTAGGAATGCATGTTTGTTTGAATCTGATGCCCAATAGTTAAGGCACAGGTCTCTTTCTTGTCCTGTAGTTTCATCATCAAATCTTTAAATCAATCCATCTTTAATTTCATGTTAGAGAGCATTCATGTTTATAACTTGTGTTTCTTGAATACAAGTGTTGTTAGTGATTCTTTGAAGAAATGAATCCATGGGTTAGCCTACCTGAGCTCAAAGCTCAAAGAGAAGGAGTTTATCCTTGTTGTCACATTGGTCATTTTCCTAGTTCTTAGTAGATCATACATGTGGGATCCTGTATAAGACTGGTTGAGTTGAACTCCCATGTTTTATAAGTCTGAGAACTATCCACTAATTTTCATATCTGAATAAAAGGTTTTAGTGAGTAAGTGTTTATGTATGTATATTTAGTATGTTTTAGGTGTACCCGCCTGAGTGTGTGGAACTCAAAGTAGAAGGAGGATCAAATCCTCATCAATTAGTCTTTTCTTGCCCCTCAATTTGCAAGAACAAGTAGATTTGTGTTGCTGGACAAAGATCCTCAGGTCTGGTTTTCATATTTCTCTTTTAGAGTTGAGGGATACAAGAAAAATAGCTAACACAGAGACCCATAGAGGCCCTAGAGAAAAGGTCCTTGGGAGTTCGGATGCCATGTTTGAAAAAATGCAGAGCACTAGTCCCTTGAGTCTTTGCTAGGGGGATGCCTTGAATAGAGAACAAAGGAGACCACCAGAGGCTCTGCTGATTGAAAGGAAGCCCATTCTGAAAGGCATCACCATCCCAGTGGAGCCAGGGCTTAATAGCTTCCCAGGATTTCCAAATGCTCTTGATGATGAAAGTATCTTGGATCTGAACAGGTTTTTTCACAGTGAGAAAGGTTTGGAGACCAAGGCCCTTCCAAACTGGCCTGTGAACAGGGAATCCTAAAGAGATGCAATGCCTAACAAGAATTTTCTAGGCCTCATCACCAGTAAGAGCAAGAATAATTCACTTGGCATAGAGAGCATGCCCTTGCTTATGAGTGGAGAGAAGGCCAAGACCTCCAGAATCACGAGGAAGGCAACATAACTCCTAGGCAACCCTGTGAAACCCATGGCTGTCAGCTCTAGAGGCCCAAAGAAAGTATCTGAGGAGACGCTCCAGCTTTAGGTAAGAAGCCTTAGGAGGATCCCAACATGAAGAGTAGTAGACATGAGTAGCAACCAACACTTTGGAGCAAATTTGAAATTTTCCAGCAAGAGAGAGAGGCTTGCAAATCCAATATTGCAAATTTTTTTCAATCTTGGCAATCACAACATTCCATAAATCCATAGAGGATCCATGGAAACCAAAGGGAATGCCCAGGAAGCGGAAGACTTTTGTAATGCCCCACGAGGGAACCCAAGAGAAGTTAACCTAAAACATGCTACTAAGTTTGGTGAATAATTTTTTTTTTCTAAAGTTAACAAACAAGATAAACAATAGTGTGGAAGCAATTACCATTTACTCACATTAAAACAACATCCAACACAAATTACAAAACTCGAGGGTCTCATGACGTAGAATTACTTAAGAACAAAACACAACTAAAAAATGATAACAAAAGATTCCATAACTTAAATATGATTTCAATAACATCATACATCAATAAATTACCATCCTCATGGACAACCATGATATAATTAAACTAACATCCACTACACATGTCACAGGGTATGTGGTAATCAATCTAACTATTAAAATAATACAATGTTTAGATTAGGTATCACATGCGATACACTAATACAAGATAACAAATAATGAAGATATGATAAGAAACATCAATGAAGCATCATAAGGAATCCATCCACAAAATCACCTATGAGCACTGGCACCAGGACATCGAATCTCAAATGGTAAAGAATCACTACCACCTATTCGTGTAGAACCACAAAGCCCTACCCCACCATGCTGAGGAGATAACAACAAACCCAAACAAATAACCAATACAAAAAAAGGATAAAGCCCCTAAGCAGAAGGATCCTAAAAGCACTCTAACTCAAGGTAAACAAGATAAAGTAACATGAACAACTCACTAATCTAGAGGCAACCGACACATGAGTAACCAGACTATGCATAGGAAGGTGTCATCATGTACGTCTAACCCTTGAGTTTTGTCCTGGTAATCTCTCTGGATCCTGACACCAAAGTGACCATACAAGACATCAATGACCTCTCGTACTGACAAAGTCATCTACTATGCCAACTCATCCCTTTAAAGGGGGCTAGTCATCTTCTCAACACCATCTTAGTCTGTACTAGCACTCAAGCATGGGTGAGGACTCTTGTCTTTTTAGGTTCATTTAAATACCTGTTAATTATATTACATTATCACTTGATTACTGATACTTACAATAAGTGATCCTGGCAGCCACTTGTGGGCCCTGGTGCTTCTTGTAAGCCACCTCCTACTACATATCTAGGTAAACTACCCTAGGCTCACATATCTTTCCTAGATCTAGTCAGGTATACAACTAGGTAACCTCATATCTAGATTCACACAAAAGAACTAGATATGGTTACAAAGATACCACAAACAAAATACAATACATCGTGACCCCAATGGTCAAACAAGAGTAATAATGAGATAAAGTACACTCAAACCAAACATAGTTGAAAAAGAAACATTTGACACATACCCCAGCCTCTGTATCCTCCTAGGTCTTCTAGTACCCAACAACCGATAATGTAAAAGAAGACATGAAGAATACAAACACTCACACTATTTCTAACTGAAACAAAACCATAATCAAATACGTTCTATAATCATCATATTTGAATTTCAAGAATAAGGTCTACTAGGAAATTTTGAAAATAATCATTGCAATAATAACATAAGTAAAGCAAATTTCCTAAAGAATACCTAAGAATCGAACATAATGAAAATGCCCAATTTTAGTAGAAAAACACAAATGTTACTCTATGAATGTCATTGGATTATAATTTGCAACGTTTGAATTTAATTACCCTACAAGACATTCCATCATTTAATTGATTAGTGAATAAATAATAATTTATAAAGGACTATATAAGGTAATAGTACAAATTTTCCCTTTAACAAATACCTAAGTACGTGAATACATAATAGGAATAAATTGCACAATTAAAACCCTATCACTCATTTGCTAATTAATTTAAAAATTTACTCATAATTAACTATCAAACAAATAGAATTAAGAGTTAAAAATAAACTACAAATCTAAGAGGTTAAATATCAATTAAAACATCAATTTCATAAAATAAGAAATACACAATATAAAATATAATTTATATATATATGTATATATATGTATATATATATATATATATATGTATATATATATATATATATATGTATGTATATATATATGTATGTATATATATATGTATGTATATATATATATATATATGTATATATATATATGTATGTATATATATATATATGTATGTATATATATATGTATGTATATATATATATACATGTATATACATATATATATATATGTATATACATATATATATATATGTATATACATATATATATATGTATGTATATATATATATATATATGTATATATATATATATATATATGTATATATATATATATATATATACATATGTATGTATACATATACATACATATGTATGTATATGTATACATACATATGTATATATACATATCTATGTATATATACATATATATATATATATATATATATATATATATATATATATATATATATATATATATATATATATGCATATATATATGTATATATACATAGATATGTATATATACATATGTATGTGTATGTATATATACATACATATGTATATATACATATATATGTATATATACATATATATGTATATGTATATATATACATATGTATATATACATATATATGTGTATATATATATATACATATGTATATATACATATGTATGTGTATATATATATATACATATGTATATATACATATGTATGTGTATATATATACACATACATATGTATATATACATATGTATGTGTATATATATACACATACATATGTATATATACATATGTATGTGTATATATACACATACATATGTATATATACATATGTATGTGTATATATATATATATACATATGTATATATACATATGTATATATACATATGTATATATATATATATACACATACATATGTATATATACATATGTATATATACATTCTATACATATGTATATATACATATATATCTATATGTATATATACATACATATATATACATATGTATATATATGTATATATACATATGTATACATACATATGTATACATATGTATATATACATATCTATATATATATGTATATATATATATATATGTATATATACATGTATATACATATATATATATGTATATATACATGTATATACATATATATATATGTATATATACATATATATACATATATACATATATATATATACATATATATACATTATACATACATATACATATATACATACATATACATATATACATACATATACATATATATATATATATATCATAAATTATATATATATTATACAATATATAAATATAAATTTATTTAATTATAAATTAAACTTTTTATAAAATTAAAATTTACAAATTAAAAATTTATTAATAACCAAAATTTTAAATAAACTAAAAAAATAAATTATTTTTAATTAAAAAAAAAAACCTCTTATTCGGTGGAACCCTGCGACCCCACGCCCCACTCCTCTAGCACTAACGACAGCCTAGACTACTTCACAACAGTCTAAGTACTGCCATGGCAGTACCTAGCCTGCTGTGTGGTAGGTAGGACTGTCGTGCGACAACCTTTGATCTGCCGCATGGGGGTTGGGGGGAGTTGGTGGCCTCCGCCCCCATACTTATATTTTTTAAAATTAATTTTTAAAAAAAATTTGAAACAAAATAACAATATACCATTTTTATATTTTTTTTTAAATTATATTTTAAAAACTTTTCAAATCTACCACTTGCATTTTATAATATACAGATATATTTTTATTGCTAATTATTTTTTTAACACTTAAATACAAGTGTAAATTTTGACAAAAGCTTCCATTTTTTAAAAGCAAATTTAATATTTCTGAAAATGGAAATAATAGGCTTGTGTACTTTTTTTCCAGAAAAAGGAAATATGACTAATTTTCAAAATCTCATAGCAATTTTGTCTCTTTCCTTAAACTATCTTTTTCTTTATTTGTTTGCAATTACATTTCCAATTTACTAATGTAATTTTTGTCTTTTGTAAGCTAATAAATTTTCTACTGTGGTAATTTTGTTTTTGATTGACAGAGATTGTGTTTTTTACCCAGATTGCATTTTTTCTTACCAAAATTGATTTTTTCAACAACCCATTTATTTATTTCTCCTATTTAATAGTTTGAACTATAGCCAGTTTAATTTTTCCATTTTCTAAGGGTTTTGTATTGAATTTTCTCTCAAAATTTCGACAACATAACCCTACTATGCACAGTCATAATATAAACTAAAAGCTATGAATCTAAGGGTTTATTAACACCCAAATTGAAAGCAAAAAGTGAAAATAGATCTATAACAATAAATCAAATCAAGCATATGAAAATACTAAAAATTCTACAGATAAAATTATAGGAAGGTTTCTTCAAACCCTACCTCAATTCCAATGCTAGAAACTGTAATATAAAACCTATAGAATGAAGAAACTCCCAGATCTGTCAACAGAAGAACTCAACCTTGCAGATCTGAAACACAGTGTATGTAAAACCCAATTCCAAATGCAAGCAATCTTCACCCAAAAACACTCAAGCACACACACAAAACTCAAGAATCACAAAATTGTCTAATATTCTCCAAAAACTCTCTGCACAAATCTCCAACAACCTAATTCCCTCCAAATGAATGAAAATTCCCCCTATTAGGGATTCAACTCCACCATTCATGGAAACCCTAGATGACTCACAATACAACTCCTAATCAAACTCACCCTCTTAAGTTGAAAGAAATTACCAATTATTAATTAAAAGTATCTTTTAATTGTTCACAACTCAACTTAGACTCCTAAAGATAAGTTGTCACCTTTTTGAAACAAATAACATTCAAACTCAATAAAGCACATGTTATTATTATAAAACCTCATTAAATAATTTAATATTTCAAACATAATTAAATCATGCAATTTAATAATTTAATATCTAATGGACAATATTAATCCTATTTTCCCATAGTTAATTAATTAAAACCAAATATCCTAATATTTAATTTTTAATTAATTAATAATCATACTATTTTAAAAAATAGATTTATTTTAAACTCCATAAATCACCACAAATCTTGAGATTCCAAAAAGCTCAATAAAATACTATTTTTTAAAAACAGGGTTTTCAAAAAAAGAGGAGGGGAAGGAAATGAAACTCAACAATATTAAATATAATAGTCAAAATTTAATTAATGATTTTCAAGGAAAAATATAATAATATTTTTTTGGCTCCATTGCCCAACCCTAACCCTAATTCAAAATTAGGGCTTGGCCTAACAATAAAACATGGCACAAACCCTATTTTCTTCATTTGGGGTGTTGCAAGTTGCGCCAAGAGTTTAGAGGATGAGGAATGTAGAGATGAGTATACACCCAAGTATACATGGGTGTATATACACACACAAGTGTGTGTATATACCCCCATATATATTTGGGTATATACAATGACAAGAGGCCTTCATCTATGGAGGAAACTAGATTTCCTCATAGCATCACCTCATTTCTTTAATTATACAAATCTTCTTGTTTAATAAGATACTTTGAGTTTACGATTTCATCTTTAGGGTATTATAACTATTTATTTGTTTCTAGATTATCATAACTCCGTTCTTCTTTTATTTTATTATGTTCCATGTATAGATCTATCCAACATAGTACAGATGTGGTAATCTTAGCTATTATAAGTATTCACTCTGCCTAGATTTTTGGTTAAGAAAGCGGCTAATATTTATTAGCGTCTCAAGCCAATAAATATTTCATTTGAAACTGAAGTGTCTTATTGTTTTCTTTTCCTTTTTTAATTTATAAACAATTTGGTCACTGGATTGCATTTTATTATTTTCTTATAAATGATGTTCTTATACATTATCTGGTGTATCATTTTATTATACTCACAGGCCGAGAAATTTTTAGTTGCTCTGTGCAAGATATGAGTACAGTTTTATTTTCTTTATTATAGTTATATGTTTTTTGATGAATAGTTCCTTTTCTATTAAAAAAATATTAAAGTTACATATCCACAAAAAAGGGCTGGGGGACATAAAAATTATCCCACAGAGTTCACATGGCAAAGAT
Organism: Chamaecyparis obtusa; assembly: GCA_027943335.1. Taxonomy (NCBI): domain Eukaryota; kingdom Viridiplantae; phylum Streptophyta; class Pinopsida; order Cupressales; family Cupressaceae; genus Chamaecyparis; species Chamaecyparis obtusa. The sequence continues at coordinate 154,659 of BSBK01009572.1, read as the reverse complement.
GGAAATGATTAATAACTATTCATAAAAAAAAAAGGCATAAAGCCATTAAGCAGCAAGAGCAGTGCCAGAAGGAAGAGGATCTTTATCATCAGAACCCCAAACATCATTGGGGTTAATAGGAGGGTTGGGAAACAACCATCCATCATCTTCAGCTTCATTCTTATGTTTCTCTTCTTCCTTGGGTGGAGAAATGGCCAAAGCCAGGTGGGGAAACTTGGAAGAAGTGGCAGGATGCCAATTAGAGCCACGACGAGAACCAGAAGCATCAGAAGGGGTAGACTAAGCTAGAGTTGGAGACCACCCAGAGGTAAAAAAAGGAAGAGAAACCAAATGGCACCACCAACCATCATTGCCACCTTTAGGAGAGTGGTGGTGGGGTGCCTGAGACCGCGGGGTACATGAGCGGCGCACTGAGGAGCTGCACACATGGCGACGGCCTCTGGGAGGAGTACCTTCAGTAGAAATGGCATCAGGGGGAACCCTAGCAATAGTGCAAGGAACATTTCCCCAATGAATAAGAAGCTCCTACACATGAGCCACTTCCAGAGCCACTTTATTAGCTTTAACTTGAATATGCATCATAACATTATTACATATGCAAGCCTTGTTATACAGAGCAACATTCATATCAAGAAAGCTGTGAGAAAAAATAACAGCATTCCTATCTTTCCACAAAGTGAACAAAATATCCATCCTGAAAGTATGCCAAATCTAGGTAAACTTGGAAGGAAGTCTAGGAGAATCTCCTAAGACAATCATGTGCCAAGAAAGAGGCTCAGGCCTAAAAGGTTTGAAGAAATCATGAATCCACTGCCAATACTATTGAGCTCTCCTACAGAACCAGAATATGTGCAAGAAAGTCTCAGGATGAACACAGGAAAGGACATTGAGGGTCATGAACACACATATGTTTGAGCCTATGTCCCACTGGGAGCCCTTGAAAAAGTAAACACCAAGCAAAAAGAGCCATCTTGGGCTCTGTAATGGAAGCCCAGATGGTCTGAAAGTGAGATCTCTAGTGAGAAGTGGAAGAATGAAGATGTCATCTCTGATTAAGAGTATCCACCATCAGAAGATGGGGAGACAACCACTTGTAACCTAGCCTTGGTTTGTAATTGTTGAAAGGCATGGCCGGATACCATTTCCAATCCTTCCACCAGGGCCTAACAGCCTGAATACCAATCTTATGAAGCAAGTTAGCAGGAATCACAGAAACCAATAGATCAAAAGTCTAATGATCTGAGCGGGCCAAATAATACTGAACTTGCATATCCTCCTAGGAACAGAGACACATAGAGGCACTAGAGAAAAGGTCCTTGGGAGTCTGGATGCTAAGTTTGAAAAAATGTAGAACACTAGTCCCTTGAGTCTTGGCCAGGGGGATGCCTTGAATAGAGAACAACAGAGACCACCAAAGGCTCTTCTGATTGAAAGAAATCCCATTGTGAAAGGTATCACCATCCCAGCAGAGCCAGGGCTTAATAGCTTCCCAAACTTTACAAATGCTCTTGATGATGAAAGTACCCTAGATCTGAACAGTTTCTTTCATAGTGAGAAAGGTTTGGAGACCAAGGCCCTTCCAAGCTGGCTTGTGAACAGGGAATCCTGAAGAGATGCAATGCCTGAAAAGAATTTTCTAGGCCTCATCACTAGTAAGATCAAGAATAATCCACTTAGCACAGAGAGCATGCCCTTGCTTCTGAGTGGAGAGAAGGCCAAGACCTCCAGAATCATGAGGAAGGCAACATAACTCCCAGGCAACCTTGTGAAACCCATGGCTATCAGCTCTACAGGCCCAAAGAAAGTATTTGAGGAGACACTCTAGCTTTAGGTAAGAAGCCTTAGAAGGAGCCCAACATGAAGAGTAGTAGACATGAGTACCAACCAGCACTTTGGAGCAAATTTGAAATTTCCCAGAAAGAGAGAGAGGCTTGAAAATCCAATATTGCAACTTTTTTTCAATCTTGGCAATCGCAACATTCCATAAATCCACAAAGGATCCATGGAAAGCAAAGGGAATGCCCAGTAAGCGGAAGACTTCTACAATGCCCCACTAGGGAACCCAAGAGAAGTTAACCTAAAACATGCTACTAAGTTTGGTGAATATTTTTTTTTTTCTAAAGTTAACAAACAAGATAAACAATAGTGCGGAAGCAATTACCATTTACTCACATTAAAACAATAGCCAACACATATTACAAAACTTGAGGGTCCCATGATGTAGAATTACTTACGAACAAAACACAACTAAAGAATGATAAAAAAAGATTCCATAACATAAATATAATTTCAATAACATCATACATCAATAAATTACCATCCTCATGGACATCCATGATATAATTAAACTGACATCCACTGCACATGTCGCAGGGTATGTAGTAACCAATCTAACTATAAAAGTAATACAATGTCTAGATTAGGTATCACATGTGATACACTAATACAGCATAACAAATAACGAAGATATGATAAGAAACATCAATGAAGCATCATAAGGAATCCATCCACAAAATCACCTACGAGCACCGGCACTAGGACATCAAATCTCAAATGGTAAAGAATCACTATCACCCGTCCATCTAGAACCACAAAGCCCTACCCCACCGTGCTGAGGAGATAACAACAAATCCCAATCGGATAACCAATACAAAATAAGGATAAATCCCTAAGTAGAAAGATCCTGAAAACACTCTAACTCAAGGTAAACAAGATAAAGTAACAAGAACAACTCACTAATCCAAAGGCAACCAACACATGTAGAATAACCAGACTATGCATAAGGTGTCATCATGTACGTCTAACCCTTGAGTTTTGTCCTAGTAATCTCTTTGGATCTCAACACCCAAGTGACCATACATCACATCAATGACCTCTCATACTGACAAAGTCATCAACTATGCCAACTCATCTCTTTAAAGGGGGCTAGTCATCTTCTCAACACCATCTTAGTCTGTACTAGCACTCAAGCATGGGTGAGGACTCTTGTCTTTTTAGGTTCATTTAAATACCTGTTAATTATATTACGTTATCACTTGATTACTGATACTTACAATAAGTGATCTTGGTAGCCACTTGTGGGCCCTGACACTTATTGCAAGCCACCTTCTACTACATATCTAGGTAAACTACCCTAGGCTCATAGATCTTTCCTAGATCTAGTCAGGTATACAACTAGGTAACCTCATATCTAGATTCAAACAAAAGAACTAGATATAGTTATAGAGATACCACAAATAGAATACAATATATCATGAGCCCAATTGTCAAACAGGAGTGATAATCAGATAAAGTACACTCACACCAAACATAGCTGAAAAAGAAACATCTGACACATACCCCAGCCTTTGTATCCTCCTAGGTCTTCTAGTACCCGACAACCCATAATGTAAAAGAAGACATGAAGAATACAACACTCACACCATTTCTAACTGAAACAAAACCATAATCAATTATGCTCCATAATCATCATATTTGAATTTCATGAATAAGGTCTACTAGGAAATTTTGAAAATAGTCATTCCAATAATAACATAAGTAAAGCAAATTTCCTAAAGAATACCTAAGAATCCAACATAATGAAAATGCCCAATTTCAGTAGAAAAACACAAATGTTGCTCTATGAATCTCATTGGATTATAATTTGCAATGTTTGAATTTAATTACCCTACAAGGACATTCCATTATTTAATTGATTAGTGAATAAATAATAATTTATAAAGGACTATATAAGGTAATAGTACAAATTTTCCCTTTAACAAATAACTAACTTAGTCCGTCAATACATAATAGGAACAAATTGCACAATTAAAACCCTATCACTCATTTGCTAATTAATTTTAAAAAATTAATTTAAAAATTTGCTCATAATTAACTATCAAACAAACAAAATTAAGAGTTAAAAATAAACTACAAATCTAAGAGGTTAAATATCAATTAAAACATCAATTTCATAAAATAAGAAATACACAATATAAAATATAATTTATATTATATAAAATATAAAATAAATAAATAAATAAATAAATATATATATATATATATATATATATATATATATATATATATATATATATATATATATATATATATATATATATATATATATATATATATATATATATATATATATATATATATATATATATATATATATATATATATATATATATATATATATATATATATATATATATATTATACGATATATAAATTAAATTTTTATAAAATTAAAATTTACAAATTAAAAATTTATTAATAAACAAAATTTTAAATAAACTAAAAAACAAAAATTATTTTTAATTAATAAAAAAAAAAACTCTTATTGGGGGGAACCCTGCGGCCCCACGCCCCACTCCTCTAGCACTAACGACGGCCTAGACTGCTTCACGACAGCCTAGGTACTGCTGTGGTAGTACCTAGCCTGCTGTGCGATAGCCTTTGAATTGCCGCATGGGGGTTGGGGGGAGTTGGTGGCCCCCGCCCCCATACTTATATTTTTTAAAATTAATTTTTTTAAAAAATTTGAAACAAAATAACAATATACCATTTTTATATTTTTTTTAAAATTATATTTTTAAACTTTTCAAATCAACCACTTGCATTGTATAATATACACATATATTTTTATTGCTAATTTTGTTTTTTAACAATTAAATACAAGTGTAAATTTTGACAAAAGCTTCCATTTTTTAAAAGCAAATTTAATATTTCTGAAAATGGAAATAACAGGCCTGTGTACTTTTTTTCTAGAAAAAGGAAATATGACTAATTTTCAAAATCTCATAGCAATTTTGTCTCTTTCCTTAAACTATCTTTTTCTTTATTTGTTTGCAATTACATTTCCAATTTACTAATGTAATTTTTGTCTTTTGTAAGCCAATAAATTTTCTACTGTGGTAATTTTGTTTTTGACTGACAAAGATTGGGTTTTTTACCCAGATTGCATTTTTTCTTACCAAAATTGATTTTTCTCAACAACCCATTTATTTATCTCTCCTATTCAATAGTTTGAACTATAGCCAGTTTAATTTTTTCATTTTCTAAGGGTTTTGTATTGAATTTTCTCTCAAAATTTTGACAACATAACCTTACTATGCACAGTCATAATATAAACTAAAAGCTATGAATCTAAGGGTTTATTAACACCCAAATTGAAAGAAAAAATTGAAAACAGATCTATAACAATAAATCAAATCAAGTATATGAAAATACTAAAACTTTTACAGATAAAATTACAGGAAGGTTTCTTCAAACCCTACCTCAATTCCAATGCTAGAAACTGTAATAGAAAACATGTAGAATGAAGAAACTCCCAGATCTGTCAACAAAAGAACTCAACCCTATAGATCTGAAACACAGTGTGTGGAAAGCCCGATTCCAGATGCAAGCAATCTTCACCTAGAAACACTCAAGCACACACACAAAACTTAAGAATCACAAAATTGTCTAAAATTCTCCAAAAGCTCTCTCCACAAATCTCCAACAACCAGATTCCCTCCAAATGAATGCAAATTCCCCCTATTAGGGATTCAACTCCACCATTCATGAAAACCCTAGATGACTCATAATACAACTCCTAATCAAACTCACCCTCTTAAGTTGAAAGAAATTACCAATTATTAATTAAAAATATCTTTTAATTGTGCACAACTCAACTTAGACTCCTAAAGACAAGTTGTCACCTTTTTTAAACAAATAACATTCAAACTCAATAAAGCACATGTTATTATTATAAAACCTCATTAAATAATTTAATATTCCAAACACCATTAAATCATGCAATTTAATAATTTAATATCTAATGGACAATATTAATCCTATTTTCACATAGTTAATTAATTAAAACCAAATATCCTAATATTTAATTTTTAATTAATTAATAATCATAAAAAATATAAGAATTAAATTTAATATTATTTCCAACTATAATATTAATTTCTATGACTATAGAAAATCATATACACAAAAAGCAATAAATCAAGATCATCATATAATTATACAAGCTCAAAGAAGGAATCCATGAACTTTGTCAACCTGACAAATTCAGGTAGGGTAGTCATCAGATACTTATCCAACACTTAGGATAAATAGGGTTAGGATAGGGTTTTGGGTCTGTATATTATCTCCCCTCTTTACCATTGAGATGAATGTTTGCAGGCATGCTCACTCCTACCAATTCAGGGAAGACGAAGCCTTGTACCTATAATCCTGTCATCAGAAGATGAAGCATGTACATATAATAATATATAGCAGACAATGATAGGGTATGGTCGGTCATGTGGATCTCGACTATGCAAGTAACTATGCCTCTATCCTCTACCACACAAACACGTCAAACAAGATGCACTCACATGATAACCATACACATGCCAGTATGGGGTCAGTACCATAAACCAATATAAAACATAAACATAACATCATAAAGATATCAACATTTGATCTATGCAATAACATGATACACATACAATGAACAATAATTTCATAATCATCATTTATTGAAACAATAACCGATCACAACAAAACGTGACCTAAAAGAATTCGGTCAAACAACTGAAATAGAAAGAAAACTAAAAGAATACTACGGGTGGGGTACTACATCCACCCCCCCTAGGATTAGGCTTACTCTTGGAAGCCTAGAACAAGTAGGGATGTAAGTCCCATAAACCTCGTTACACTAAAAAGAAAACTAACACAAGGATCACTGAGTAGGTTGCATCGGACCCTTTCCTGCCTTAGGGTTCAAACTCTGAGGATCGTTCCCTACTGCAAAGGCCCTATGAGATCTACCCACATCTCCAACTATAGACTCAGAAACTAATAGCCTCTATCCTGAATGTTGAACTGAAAACTGGGGACAATTGTATGATTTATGACCGGGTTGGCCACAAGTGAAACAATCTCCCTTGAAAACTCTCCTTGCTACAGGAGTACTGACCTACTGAAAACTACCTCCACTAAGATCCTGATGTGAACTCTAAACTGGTGGATCCTCCCGATTGCACACACTATGCTGCCAATTCTGACAGTTCTTTGATCGAGAACCACCACCATTACCATTGAAGAATTTCTTGTCCTATTGATTCTGATTACCTTTTGAAAAGGTAGAAGGATCCTCAAAATTCCCATTCCTCTGAGACTGATTCCCCTTTGAACCACTAGGTTGAACACCTCTCTGACCACTATAACCTAATGCTAGATTCACCTCTGTAAGGGTAGCCTTAATGACTGCTTCCTGGAGGGTCTTAGGCTCAAAGAGTAGGACCTCCCCAATAATGCATGCATTAAGTCCCCTCACAAAGTGCTGAACTAGGAGAGCTATATCCCGTTTGAAGCTAGCATATTGTTTGAGCTCAAAAAATTGGCGCTCGCACTCTCCCACTGACAAGTTCAACTATCTTAGATTGTGGAACTCATCTACTCTCTGTCACCTCCACTGATCTAATAGGAAGTGCTCTTGGAAGTGTTCCAGAAACAACTCCCAAGTGATAGTATCTATTTGAAACCCTAACGTCTCCTCCTCTATCTTCCAATATATAGCTGCAAAATCTATAAGCTGCATAACCGCATACCTAGCTTTAGTATTTCTACTAAAGGGATGCATGGTAAAACTCTGCTCTAAAGCTATCAGCGAAGTCTCTACCTCTAATCTGGTACCTTTCCCATCAAAGGGAATGGTTCATCCCCTCATGAGGTCCCTCATATGGTTCACTGCCACAACTGTAGGGTCCATAGTGAAGTTCCTCCTTAGAGGGCTCCTAGATCTCTCTCTAGCCCACTCTACTCTATCCTGCTCAGGACCAAGATGATTAATAATCGCTTGCAGAAGCTGTCTCATATCAGGACCATCCTAACAATCCTCTCTCTACTCACCCCTAGACTACTGGTGGTTACTCTCTTGACTGACACTTGTAGAAGGGCTAGGTTGTCTACCCCTTCCATAGTTACTAGCATGACCTCTACCATGACCTCTAGTGGATCTAGTCATAGCCATAATTCCTGCAACATATAGTGATCCAACAAATCTCAACAAAGCTTGAAACAAAACAAAAGGAAACATAATCATAAGGCAATGGTCTAAAAATAAAATGTTATATGTCTAAGTTTAGTTTCAAGTTTAGACTACACAAAACCTAATAGGCGTACATACCCAGAGTTCCCAGTGTAGAAACTTCGCTCTGATACCAGATGTAATGCCTCGCTAGGGAACCCAAGAGAAGTTAACCTAAAACATGCTACTAATTTTGGTGAATAATTTTTTTTTTTCTAAAGTTAACAAACAAGATAAATAATAGTGTAGAAACAATTACCATTTACTCACATTAAAACAACATCCAACACAGATTACAAAACTGGAGGGTCCCATGACATAGAATTACTTAAGAACAAAACACAACTAAAGAATGATAACAAAAGATTCTATAACATAAATATAATTTCAATAACATCATACATCAATAAATTACCATCCTCATGGACATCCATGATATAATTAAACTGACATCCATTGCACATGTCGCAGGGTATGTAGCAATCAATCTAACTATTAAAATAATACAATGTCCAAATTAGGTATCACATGCGATACACTAATATAGGATAACAAATAATGAAGATATGATAAGAAACATCAATGAAGCATCATAAGAAATCCATCCAAAAAATCACCTATGAGCACCGACACTAGGACATCGAATCTCAAATGGTAAAGAATCACTACCACTCGTCCATGTAGAACCATAAAGCCCTACCCCACCGTGCTGAGGAGATAACAACAAACCCCAATCAGATAACCAATACAAAACAAGGATAAATCCCTAAGTAGAAGGATCTTGAAAGAAAAGGGAATGCCCAAGAAGCAGAAGACTTCCCCATGCTGAACCCACTTCCTGTCAAATTTATCAAGCCAGGGAGGGGCTGGAAGAAAAGACTATCTGAAACAAAGGGTTTTAGACCATTGGATAGCAGATTCAGAGGCTTGACAAAAGGTGTCCAGGCACTGCAAGGCATTAGAGATGTTCTCCTCATCCTCAATAAGAGTGAGAAAGGATTCATCAACAAAGTGACCATTAACAAGCTGGGAAGAGGAATCATGAAGGGAAATGCCACAAACCAAACTAGAGGAAATAGAATTGGCAAGAAAACACCCAAAGCCTTCAGCAACAGACACATATAAAGAAGGAGCCAATGAACAACCTTGCCAAATGGATCTAAAAATCCCAAAAGTATTAGATTGAGACCCATTGATGGTAATGCATGTAGAGGCATCACCAAAAAGCATTTTCACAGACTCCAAGAAGTGAGGACCGAACCCAAGAGCTTGAAGCATAGCAAGAATGAAAGGCCATTCAATGTGGTCATAGGCTTTAGCAAAATCAATTTTAAGGAATAGGGTAGCCTGTTTAGATTGATGAGCCCATTCCATCCCTTCCTAGAAAACAATAATGTTGTCAAGAATATACCTGGATTTAATAAAGCTAGTTTCTTCAGGGCGAACAATAAGATGAAGGAGATGTATGATTTTGAGAGCTAAAGCTTTAGCAATTATCTTGTAGGAAATGTTCAACAAAGTGATGGGCCTCCAATTGCAGATATCCTGAGGATCACCAGACTTAGGTATGAATTTGAAATTCCCTTTATTAATTAAGGTACCCAAACTTTTATTGTGAAAGGCCTCGAGGTAAACTTTGTGTAGGTCAGGACCAACAACATCCCAAAGGTGTTTGTAGAATTCATAGGGGAAGCCATCACATCCTGGTGATTTATCATCAGCCATAGAAAAAGATGTTTCTTTAAGATCACTGATGGTAAGCATTTTCTCACAAAAGTCACGCTGCTCGACCGCTACATGGTTTGGTGTAACAGTAATACAAGCCTTAAGAGCCTCCTCCCTCACAATAGAATTACCCTGTGAAGAAAACACTTTCTCATAGTGCTGAACAAAAGCCTGGAGAATGGAAGGAAGCTCAGTAAGGGTTTTAGATGCTTGTTTGATTTTTTGAATACCAACATTGGTATGCCGGGCTTTAAGAGCATGAAAAAACTTGTTAGAGGCTTTATCACCCACCTCCAACCAGTGGAGGCGAGAGTTGATTTGAGCTCCATGAGCAGCATAGGCATCAACAATTTTCTTCTCATGTTGAAGTTGGGCCAGCTTAAGCTAAAGATCAGAATCAAAGGGGTTCAACGCAAGCACATCAAAAGCTTTATGAAGAGCCTTGGTGTTAGCTTCATAAGCACGCTTCCTATAGGAGGCTAACTGTTGATCGTAAATGTGAAGAAATCTTGCAGTACGGGTGATGGCATCATTCCACCATTGAATCCAACCAAGATGACTGTGGGGCCAAGGCTCTAAATTCCAAACTTGAAGAATATGAGCTATACTGGAAGCATGGGTTAGCACGGACATGTTGAGGTAAAATTGCATCTCAACAGCTTGCCTAGAAGAAGAATGCCAAGTGATGGAAAAATAAATGGGGAAGTGATTTGAAAAGGTCACATCTGTCAGAGGAATGACAGGTAGGCCTTGATCTTCAAAAAAAGAGAAAAAATATTGAGCTATTATCATAGCACAATCTAATCTCTTAAATATGCAGTCAGAGCTAGCTCTAAAATTAGACCAAGTATGCCAAATCCCACCCTACTGGCGGCGGTTAGCATTGGGATAAAAAAAGCCCAATTTATTGTGCATATGGTACCAAGCTTCTCTTTCCCCAGCTATCTAGCGAAAAGGCAAAATCCCTTCCTTGTCAAAGGCCAGCTCAACCATATTAAAATCCCCACACATAACCCAAGTATCAGGAGGTAAATTATTTGCCAGCCACCACAAAAGTTGAGATCTTTCTACAGCATCATAGGGAGCATAAACATTAATGATACCAAAAGAATGGTTATGAAAAGATAGAAAAATCCAAGAGACATGCTGCATCAGATCAGAGCCATGAGCAATAACAAAAGAATAAAGGCAAGGTGATAGAATAGTAATGACACCACCTTTACCAACTTCATGCTGAGAAAAAAAATAATGTCATCCGACCAAATGACACGACATGCAGAATTAAGCAGGAACCCATAAATTTTCAATTCCTGTAAACATAAAACATCCAGACTATGAAGTCTGTGATGAGTATCATGAACATACTACTTTATGGGGAGGTCAGTTAGACCTCACACATTCTAGGACAAAAAATTCATAAAAAATCTTGCATGGTTTCCTCATCCCCTAGAGAGGAGAAACTATTCTGCAAGAAAGATGGTACAGAGCCAAAGATGGGGAGTAAATCTCTAGAAGAGATAAACCGCCTTTCTTTTGGGTCATCCATGCATCCATTAGGACTGCGAGACTGATGCAAAGACTAGGAGGAAATTGAAGAAACCACTGGCGACGCGAGCACCACCTCAGAGGTGGAAGGCCTTGCAGCTGAATTTTTCCTCTAGATAGAAGGGTTTGAATTAAGCGGCACCACAAGTGGCACTTCAGCGGAAGGAGGAATTTCTCCAACCGAAGGTTCTGAAGATGACATAGCTGTAGAAGTAGCATGTGTCATCTTGGAGCCTGAGGCATTCCCACCTTTTCATGAAATTGTAGTCCATTCTTCTTTTTTTCCAGCTTCCACATTTTTGACCAGCACTTCCTTTGGCGATGGCTTCACCTGAGGGGTAACCAACAGGTAGTCCTTAATCTTGTGCTCTGCTGATTGACACCTATAATAGGTGTTGGGAAGGTTCAAATAAAGCACTTTTTGAGAAATGGTAAGAGAACCAACTTGGATTTCATCAGTGTCTTTGAGGTCCCTAGAAAGGTTGACCTCAACACAAACACACTTCTGGGGATGAGCATTGAAAAATTTGTCATGCTCCATGACAATGACCTTACCAAGGGTTTTAGCAATGGACTCAATAAATGACCAGTATGGAAAAGGGAGACCAGGAAACTCAACCCAAATAGGGACCCTAAGATTCTTGTCATCTGAGACAGTGAAGTCTCGAGACCATCTCTGGAAAATAAGCAAGGATGACCTAACAGTCCAAGGCCCATGGCTAAAAATAGCTTCTACTTGGGAAGGGTTAGCAAAATGAAAAAGAAAAAAACCTTTGGTAAGGTTTTGCCCATCGTCAAGGCGGACCCCATGAGGGGTCCAACTCTTGTTTACCCAATCTTTGAGGATAGTTTTAGGAGGAGTACGATCCACAAAATATCCAATCAGAGTATGCTTTTCTAACCATTCATAGGCAAAATCAAATTCTTGCAGATTAAGAACAATATCAGGGTTACCTTGTGAAAAACCTTCAGGACAAACTTGCGAGGACATTTTTCAGAGGAGGCACCATGGCATTCCGAAGCTTCAACTCTTGCACTAGCATCAACTACTGAGCCAAACTTGGCTGCAACCATACTAAAAGCTAACCCTAATGTAAAAATCCTGTAGTAAATGTGGTATGAGAGATGAAAATCTTAGAGCAAAGACAGACAAGAAGTCGTACGCATGAAACCCTAGCAGAATAGTTATATGTTTTTACCCATACCATAGAGTTATTATTTATTAATAATCTGGGTATGTTTATTTTATTTGTTACATAAGAGATAAGGTTAATATTGAATATGCTGGTGTTTCTTTTAAAATTTTTAATTTAATGTTGCAATGACGCCTTTGCGCGTACAAAACCAAGTGCATGCAAACGTAGGGGGTCCCTATGCTCACCCGCACCAATGGGTTTGCGGGAGACACAGTCGACCTGCACTCATTGGGTGGTGGTGTGGCTACCCTCCACTTCCCCAAGGGGTGGTAGGTGATAGTAATACTGTTCCCCAATGGGGTGGTGACTATGCCACTGTATATCCGTTATGGGGTATCGATGGTACAACCACAAAAAAAGAACTGCAGTGATTTTTTTTTATAATTTATAATTTTAAAATTTTAAAATTTATTTAAAATATTTCATTTACAATAAAGTTAATAATAGATTTCAATTTGGGGGTCCATTTAAAATATTAAAAGTGCATTATGTAATATATATATTAATATATATATATATATATATATATATATATATATATATATATATATATATATATATATATATATATATATATATATATATATATATATATTCAGTGTAAGATTATATAGGTAAATACATAAAAAGAACAAAATTAAATAGTTATTAAAATCTTAAATAAATTCTCTCAAGAACATAAGGAAGAGAAGCATAGCTACTCATGCTTTAATATTTTTTCTAAAAATGAACATGTATGTAAATAATTTTATATACAATTGTATATATAGTTATATATTAAATATAAATGTATATTTATTTTTATATATATAAGAATACATATCTCTATGGGAGTTTAATTTATGATGGTTATTCACTTAAAAAGAGGTTAATTTTTTTAAAAAAATCATATATAGTAATGATGCAAATTTTTCTTTTCCAAATATCATATTGAGACAACATGCTAACACTAAATACATGATCTCTATTTTTTTCTTTTATTACTTGCATCTCTAATGAAAGAGAAATCTGTGCTTCTAGTTTCTCATAACATATATGATACCCCTTTTTTTAAAATCAAAACAACAACATTATATTTCTATTTAAAGCACTAAGATTTCCATTTCATAATCTTTTCCTACACTAAGTACAAGGAGATAAGAATAAAACATTTCTACAATAAGTTACATACAAATTACAAGCCTGCCTCATGCTTATGGCTTTCTAAAAGCCTTCTTGAATAAACTATTACATAAGAAATTACACAAGATGAAGTATTACACCAAGATCTCTCCTTTTTTTATCAACTATTCAAGTTCCTCCATAGGCATTATTAACTCCAAGACTTCATATTTCTTCAACTCAACATTCATACAACCTGCAAAACAAGGGCACTTTAAACAAGACAATGGAGGCTCACCTCGCAGCATAGGCCATTACATGGCCACCCCTGAGTTAGGGGAAACAAGACTGGATAGGTGACATGCATTCCAACTCACACAAATATCAACAAACAACAAACACAAAAAAAAACTCCCAATAACCATGGCTAAGACAAAGGATCAACTTGGATTCAAATATGGGTGAAGGTGGAAAATGTACCCAATAGGAGAATGCCACAAACAAAATATAATTTCTCAGAACCACAACCATGCCTCTTCAAGGCTGAATTTTACAACACAACTTTCTTAATTCATGAATCCAAAAATTTCCCATTTCACAATACACAAATTTCACCCCTTATGACCCACAAAGTATAGAACAAAAAATGTGGAGGCATGGAGCCCATACATCCATGCCACATCCCCTTCCTCCAAGAGGAAGGACTCTGCACTAAAGGGCATTCCCAACTAAACCCTTAACCATCAAGTCTCTCTTCCCTCCCAAGGGTGAGTATAGCCTTGCACTCCCATAACATACATAAAATCCAAACAAAGAAACAAGGAAATTTCTATGAAACAATACTTGTTTTAAACACAACACTAATGCAACTTGAATTTACAAAATCACAACAAACATTTGAACATAGTAAAATCCTTTCATAGAAGATGCACTAACCTTTTACTAAGTAAAAATGGCAAGTGTAGTTGAAGAGGAGCCATAGTCCTTCCACATCTTTTCTCCTTGGCCCCAATTCTTCTCTACCTTCCTCTCACAAGAACTAGAAGTCTCTTCCTAAAAACCAAGAATGAAGTGTGTATGTCCTCTCTTCTCAAGAAAATTTTGTTAATAGGGAAAACATTCTCCCAACCACTACCCCTCAATCCTAATGAGAAGGAATTTCTTGGAAAGTGATTCCCTTCCCTTTTGTCCCCTATTTGAGAATGAGGAGAAAACCAAGGAATGGGGAGAAGGGATTGTCTTGAACCTCTCTCCCATTTTCGCCACTTTTAAGAAGGCAGTTTTTGAGAGGCCATATACAAGTCTTGGGAATTAAAATTGTAAAAAATTGACCCATAACCCAATGTACCATCATGCGGATAGATTATTTTACCCTTAACCACTCCCTAGGGCTCATTTTAACTTCCCAAAAACCCATGTGAAGTTTACCTATGAAAATGGACATGATGGGACTCATCTCTTAGTTTCCTAAACAAGTAACCCTACATGGAAACTCAACAAGGTGACTCTAGGGTAGTGTCAAATCCCACTAACCCATTTGGGCATGCCAACACACATGAATACGTGTCAAGTGACACAACATAAAAATAACACATCACTACACATCACTTTTACACATGTCATGCCAAATGGATAAATCACAATTACAATTAAAAAAATACTTTTCATCCAAATATTCATATTTACAATTACAAAATACATTACACCCATATATCACATTTATGAAATAAAAACATGTAACAACAAGGTTACTTCTCTTCATAGCGTTAACCTTGGCCTTTTACAATTTTCACATAAATCCATCCTTGTTTCCCCACATTAGAACCATTTTCATAACCCTGCATAGTCGATCAAATCATCAGTATCTCATGAATATACAAAACAAAAAAACATATATAAATAAAGTAGTGCAGGATCCATGATAACATACAAACACATACATACTAGCAAACTGTATTTCACGATTTCATCACAATTTTTGAAACAACATTTATAATCTATTTCCATATACAACATATATGTAACTTTAACTTAATTTCTACTTTCTCAATTAACCCTAATTCATTTGTAGACTCAATTTGTAAGACAATTAGTATCCTGATCATTTCAATTTCTATTTCATAGGTCAATGTACATCAAAATGTAAGATTAAGAATTTAATTATCCTTCTATATCATATAATCAGGATCTACATATAAAGATATATCTAACATCATCATCTGCATAATCATATAAAAATCATCACATAAAGTCTAAAGATATGAAATCACTATCAGAGTATGTCTAATGTATTTGAATGGTGGAACATCCAGACCTAGCAATTCAACTTACAACAAATTCATGTCTCAACCTGATATAAACTTAAATGCTCATTTGCATGAGCATACATATCCAATTATGACATCTCAAATTATAAAGTGTGCATTTCTACCTACACAATTCATGACTCTTCACACCCTTCCTACTACATTTATGTTTAAGAAATTACATACACAAGGAAACAACATTTAACTTCTTTAAAACCTACATTTTGCCTTATTATTATTTAATGTGCCTTGTTCCAATTTAATTTCCTCAAAAAAGGTGCTCCATTGTGCTAACATACAAATCAAATGAATATAATTAACCCTATTAAAAACACATTGCATCAAAGAATCATAGAATCATGCATAAAAGAAACAAGAAAAAGAGTACATCACAAGGTCGACTCATTCCAATGACTATGGAACATCAAAAAACAATTCAATACCACATCTAATGACCCCAATTTACTCAAGGCATCAAGAATGTGTTCTAAGTTTAGATCCTCCTAGTGGTACATCCTTACATGGGACCAATACGATCTTACTCAACGAGTGTGAGGGTCAAAACCACACCATCAGGATGCTCATGTTAAGAGTCAAATGAGGGAAGCACTACATCATCCCCCCCAAGGACTAGGCTTACTCACGGAAGCCAACAAGTCAAGTTGGAGGGAAATGCTACATGGGTGTGGTCCACTGTCCTAGAATAAGAATACTTACTAGACCCCTCAACAACACAATTTTTTGATTAACCAATTCAACAACTACTCGAGGGATCCATCCTATAAAATAAATCATTGATGAATCTCACAAATCCCTTCCTTCATGGGTTAGAATCAGAAAGGTGATCACATCTAAACATTTCCTTATCCGCAAATGGAGGGACTCTTCCTCTAAAACTACACATGAGGCACTCAAAATCTATCATTTCCTTCCAAGATCTCTAGTGTTGAGACTCCAAGAGCTTCAAGTTATCATCTTGGTAACACGGGACAATTTCATTTTTCTAATATTGTTCTCCTTAAAGGAATGCTACACCTTAGTTGAATGAAGCAAGGTCATATCTCAAAGGATTTCCTCTCGCAAGCAAGGACTTTCCCGAAATAGGGGCCCATTGATGCACCCTTCCCATCTAAAGGATAAAATAGAGTTCCTTAAGATAATCTACAACAGTAGGATCAATATGTTTCCATGATGATGAGTGATCACATAACCTTGGGGTAAAGGGTCTTTTAACCCATAGTATCATAGTCCTACCACAAGGTGGTCAACGAGTCCAAAAATGGATGACCCCATACACTCATCCACAATTCCCAAACTTTAAATGAATAATGAGCTTAAGAATCCATTACCTTCTAGCCAAGCCTAGGGATACCTCACATCAAGCCATCCTCTAGCAACCCCTGTAATTAACAATAAGTCTCCCAAAGAGGGATCAACTTGATAGACATGATAGCATGACTAAAACATACTCATAAAGGGATGTAAAAAACCACCAAAATATCGGGACCATAAAGGCCCACCACATGGATCACATCTCCAAAGTAGGCTAAGTCACACCTAACAGTCCATCATAACCAAGATAAGAAGAGGAAAGTTTCCTAGTTTTCCAAAACACATCATTGGATCAAGGAGGATTCCTATTAAGCATACATTCTAGTTTCCCAAGGGGAAAGGAAAGGTTCATGCATCATCATGTAAGCCATGGAAGGACTAAAATACAAGTGACATATTTCCATTGATTCACATTATTTCCAAATGAGGTATGCCCATCCTCCAGTCATTTGTTTAATGTTACAAACCAACCTTAGCCCTCACCTTCATGATATGGTCTAACCAATATAGGTTTCAATGTAGGTAGTAGCTCCCACACAAGGGAAACTTCCTAACTATGCTCTTAAACAACAATAATCTCAGCATGCATCCACTATGTTACTGTCATGCACCACATCTTTATCATAACAAGGGTACAATAAAGTGTGTCCTTCCTAGTGTTCCCCTTTATATATATTGTCAATGATCCATAATGAATTGGATAGATCACAACACAAGGTCTAGCCAGCAAGTCAAAAACATTTGGTATAGTCACCGAGAACCAAAAGAAAGGTAAATCCTAATGGGATACCCATTAATTTCAATAGTAAATTAAAAAATGAGCTCATTTCAACAATAAATGGAATGTGTTATAAGTCATAGAAAGATAGATTTGGTGACCATTTCCAAGCATAAAATAACCAAAATGTGCTAGCCCACACAACATGAGGAAAGTTCCTCCGCAATAGATAATCAAAATAAAAGAATAATAATTAAATCAAAGAGTCATTCCCAAAGCATTGCAACTAAAATCAATCATGTAAGAGGGATGAATCACCATAGGACAATGAGGGCACCACTTCACATCCACTTAGAGAACAGATCCACCACATACGATTCATAGATATAAGCATTACTAAAATACTCATAGTTGCAACCATACCCTTACCCTTAAAAATATTCTCTTCCACCTTGTTGTAGTAATCCTTATAATGATGTAAATTCATCTAGATGAAATCCCTCAACCACCCACAAATTACACAGAGAGATCCAATCAAATTCGTAACATGGACCTTGAACTCTTGAGGGAGGGGTTTCTTTGTGTTCCTTGAACATATTTGAATCCATCACGAGGTTCTTCCCCATAGCTAGGGTACGCACATCTTGTGCTACGTACCTAGAAAAGGGTTTATGCATTAAGACATCACTTCAAGGTGTGGTAGGAATCTCCACGCAATATAAATGATAATAAAAATTTGACACACAAGAGGCTTAGAAGGACAAGTGGCAGGGCATAAGTATGTTTCTTAAGGTCTTAATACTAGGTACCCATGTTACACAACAAGAAACAACCTATATAAGATATCACACTCCCACAAAAATGACACACTCTTCTACTAGAGATCACAATATCCATGAGAAATCTTGGATCCTGAGCCATTATCCTAAGGCTTAACACGAAAATTCTTCATCACATTCTCGTGATGCCATTAAAATATAGCATAAATGCATTACCCCCTGCAAAGTGAAAGTTAACAGTTTCCCCTACCAAACATGGACACCGATCCTTATTTTGACCTCCCACGGTCACGCTAGCAAGAGAACCGCTACTGGGCTACCAAGTGCATTAGGGAACTCAAATAAACATACACAAACAACCATGTCCACCTAGTGACATCACTACCCTGGTTGCCAAGCTAACCACACTATAGATCACGAATGGATTTTTAGGCATTCAAAACTAAGGACAATATAAAACATCCTAGGAGGTGCTCCTTCCTAAAGTACACATTACTTGGGTAAGTTTTCTCAAAAATCCCCCAAGATACTATACAAGGGCACCAAGATTCAATCCATCTACAAGCTTTCAAAGCTATAAAAATGAGGCCACATAACAAGAGATCGAGGTGGTCAAGCATGGGCTTGGTCTAGAACCTTCCTCCGAGGTAGTTACTATGTTCTGGTACAGGGTCATGAGTTGTTCAGGAAGAGGGATCATGATTTCCTTCATGTATCTTTGACTCCCTGCACCACTTCCCGTGTCTTGAGATGCACATCTAAGGCATTTCTATTTTCACACGCTTATCATGCTTCAAGTAGAAATCTTATAGTTTTTAATTTAAATTGGGGAAACACAATGGTTTAAGGTTCCAAGTGTAGAAATTGTGCTCTGATACCAGAATGTCATGCCCAAAAATATAG
Organism: Chamaecyparis obtusa; assembly: GCA_027943335.1. Classification (NCBI taxonomy): domain Eukaryota; kingdom Viridiplantae; phylum Streptophyta; class Pinopsida; order Cupressales; family Cupressaceae; genus Chamaecyparis; species Chamaecyparis obtusa. The sequence goes on along the minus strand of BSBK01009572.1, from coordinate 135,004 downwards.
GGCAAAACACACCTAGTTTTTTTTTTAAAGCACAACATATCAACAAGGTTTCACACTAAGGTACACTAAAACTCGAAAAACATAATACATTGACCATCACATATCAACGCACAAGGGGAATCATGGCACATGCTTGCTTGCCAACATCCCTTGTTTTTAAGTGCAATAGTCGACGAAAATCCTAACTAAGGTTAGACATAAAAGGATACGAGAGGGTTTAATCCTAAGTCAATAATTCAAATATGTTATATAATAAAGTCCGTAATTAGGTCATCAAACCTAGGGGATTCCATGGAGGATACACAATCCCCATAAGATTAAATCGCAACACTATTTCCCTAATGATTACCAGGTGGCCATTTAGGACCTAAGGCATAAATCAATTCAATGGGTTAGATGGGATAATGTGGTCATGCATTAATCCCTATGGTTAACTCATTAGTAGCACTTAGAATATAATTAGGTATGAATAATTAGAGTAACATTATTGTATTCGAAGGATAGTATTAATTTCAATTAATGATCACTATTCATAAAAGTTAATCCACCTAAGGAATTAGAATGTTGACCCAATACTATAATTACTAAATTAAATTTTAGTGTTATTAGGAAAAATAAATCACCTAGGACCCTCCTAGGATCATAAAATTATTTATCCCCAAATAATTGCAATATATAAAGTAAATGATGGGGATCATTTAAATATTAATAATCCTTTGTTACCCCAAACTTTAATAAATTATCACTAAAGTTTAAATATAAATTAAAATTTAATAATTTAATAAAATTTCAAAAATCAAATCTAAAATCAATAACAAATAATATAGAGGTCTTTTAAATATAAATTACATTTAAAAGCTCAAATTAAGTTGTACAACATGTAATGACCATTTGTTTAATAATTCCATAAATCACCACAAATCTTGAGATTCCAAAAAGTTCAATAGAATACTATTTTTAAAAATAGATTTATTTTAAATTCCATAAATCACCACAAATCTTGAGATTCCAAAAATCTCAATAAAATACTATTTTTAAAAACATATTTATTTTAAACTCCATAAATCACCACGAATCTTGAGATTCCAAAAATCTCAATAAAATACTATTTTTTGAAAATAGGGTTTTCAAAAAAAGAGGAGGGGAAGAAAATGAAACTCAACAATATTAAATATAAAAGTCAGAATTTAATTAATGATTTTCAAGGAAAAATATTATAATGTTTTTTTGGTTCCATTGCCTAATGCTAACCCTAATTCAAAATTAGGGTTTGGCCTAACAATAAAACATGACACAAATTCTAATTTCTTCATTTGGGGTGTTGCAGGTTGGGCCAAGAGCTTAGAGGATGAGGAATGTAGAGATGAGTATACACCCAAGTATACATGAGTGTATACACACACACAAGTGTGTGTATATACCCCCATATATATTTGGGTATATACAATAACAAGAGGCCTTCATCAATGGAGGAAACTAGATTTCCTCATAGCATCACCTCATTTTTGTAAGTATAGAAATCTTCTTGTTTAATAAGATACTCAGAGTTTACGTTTTCATCTTTAGGGTATTATACCTATTTATTTGTTTCTAGATTATCATAACTCTGTTCTTCTTTTATTTTATTACATTCCATGTATAGACCTACCCAACATGGTACATATGTGGTAATCTCAGCTATTATAAGTATTCACTATACCCAAATTTTTGGTTAAGAAAGTGGCTAATATTTATTGGCGTCTCAAGCCAGTAAATATTTCCTCTGAAGCTGAAGTTTCTTATTGTTTTCCTTTTCTTTTCTTATTTTTAAAGAATTTGGTCATTGGATTGCATTTTATTATTTTCTTATAAATGATGTTCTTATACATTATTTGTTGTATCATTTTATTATACTCATAGGCCGAGAAATTTTTAGTGGCTCTGTGCAAGATATGAGAACAGTTTTATTTTCTTTATTATAGTTATATGTTTTTACCCATACCACAGAGTTATTATTTATTAATAATCTAGGTATGTTTATTTTATTTGTTACACAAGAGATAAGGTTAATCTTGAATATGCTGGTGTTTCTTTTAAAAATTTTAATTTGATGTTGCAGCGGCGGCTATATGCGTACAACAACAAGTGCATGTGAACATAGGGGGTCCCTATGCTCAACCGTATGAAGGGGCTTGTGGGAGACACAGTCCACCCGCACTCATTGGGTGGCGGCGTGGGTACCCTCCGCTTCCCAAAGGGGCGGCGGGTGACAGTCACATCATTCCCCAATGGGGTGGTGACTGTACCACTGCATATCCTCTATAGGGTATTGGTGGTACAACCACCCAAAAAAAAATTGCAGTGAATTTTTTTTTAAAATTTTTAATTTTAAAATTTTAAAATTTATTTAAAATATTTCGTTTACAATAAAGTTAGCGATCTTCTATAATTAATTGCAGCAGTCCTATTTAGTTTAATTACTCTGTACTCAGCTTGATTTTCTAGTACGAAGGCACTTGTGTGAAATATTTCCTATAAGGTAATTGATTTCTGAGCATGCGAAGAGTCTGATTATATCATTTTATACTCATTTTTCAAGCATTTATCTGCAGTTCCTTTCGTCATATATGTAAGGGGAGTTGATCTTCCTTTCTCTTAAATGATTGTATATTAACTATGCTCTGAATGCTTATATATACTTCACAGGAGCCTTTTTGTTGCCTTACAGTTGAATTTTGCATTATTTTGCTTTGCATAAATCAGTTCTTCTAATGGCTTTGCATAGATATGTTGATGAGTTTCGACCACTTAATCTTCGAGATTATTGGTGATGCTATTTTATCTCCACATTTCAAAAGGATTTTATTTCCTTCACAAGTTGTTTCAGTTTTCTGCTCTAACATTCTTGATTTATCACAGTCATGGTCTCTGTTAGAAGCAATTGCTAGATGGTGTATTAGGCCACACTTTTTACATGATAATGCTCTATTGTTGGCTGTTCAAAAATATAATTTTTGGTTGCAGGACGCTCATGTGGTAAGTGTGTTCCCTTGGCACTTATTGTTCAATTTTGATAAAGCTTCCGCTGACAGATTATGGAACTCCTTGTTCTTGTCTCCTCCTTCGGGGAATTTCATAAGCAAGGTCGACTATCTTTTGAAGACATTCAGGACATGCTTTCACAAGATCCTTTTCTTCAATGATCACCAAATGCTATTTTTGTTCCTTCTTAAATGTCTACATTGTAACAAGCATATTTATGCAAATAATGTAATGTTCCTAGATTAGGTTGGGTTGGGGTATATTTCTTGTCTATAGTTCAAAACTTCTATGTAATTGGGCTCCTACACTTTTTTAAATTTGTGTAGGCCTTTTTGTAATCGGTCATTTTTGATCGTCAGAGATTGGGGTTGTAATTAATGACATGAGGACATCTGAGCATTCTAGCTCCTTTTGTAATGTAATGGGTAACGAACGGAGTTTTTTTATCTGGTTCTTTCTCCAGGAGCCCTTTTGAACCAGATTAATATAAATAAAATATTAAATTTTACCAAAAAAAATAAAAAAAAGTTAGCGATAGATTTCAATTTTGGGGTCCATTTAAAATATTAAAAGTGCATTATGTAATATAGTAATAAATATATTTATTACTATATATACATATATATATATTATATATATATATATATATATATATATATATATATATATATATATATATATATATATATATATATATATATATATATATATATATATATATATATATATATATATATATATATATATATATATATATATATATATATATATATATATATATATATATATATATATATATATATATATATATATATATATATATATATATATATATATTCAGTGTAAGATTACATAGGTAAATATATAAAAAGGACAGAATTAAATAGTTATTAAAATCTTAAATAAATTCTCTCAAGAACATAAGGAAGAGAATAACTTCTCATGCTTTAATATTTTTTTTTAAATGAACATGTATGTAAATTCTTTTATATACAGATGTATATACAGGTATATATTACATATAAATGTATATTTATTTATATATATATATAAGAATACATATCTCTATGGGAGTTTAACTTACGATGGTTATTCACTTAAAAAGAGGTTAACTTTAAAAAAAAAATCATAGATAGTAATGATGCAAATTTTTCTTTTCCAAATACCATATTGAGACAACATGCTAACACTAAATACATGATCTCTTTTTTTTTCTTTTTTTCTTTTATTACTAGCATCTCTAGTGAAAGAGAAATATGTGCTTCTAGTTGCTCATAGTAGATATGATACCCCTTTTTTTTAAAATCAAAACAACAACATTACATTCCCATTTAAAGCACTAAGATTGCCATTTCCTAATCTTTTCCTACACTAAGTACAAGGAGATAAGAATAAAACATTTCTACAATAAGTTACATACAAATTACAAGCCTACCTCATGCCTATGGCTTTCTCATTGCCTTCTTGAATAAACTATTACATAAGAAATTACACAAGATGAAGTATTACACAAAGATCTCTCCTTTTTTTTTTATCAATTATTCAAGTTCCTCCATAGGAATTATTAACTCCAAGACTTCAGATGTCTTCAACTCAACATTCATACAACCTACAAAACAAGGGCACTTTAAACAAGACCATGGAGGCTCACCTCCCAGCCTAGGCCATTAAATGGCCACCCCTGAGCTAGGGGAAACAAGAGTGGATAGGTGACATGTGCATTCCAACTCACACAAATATCAACAAACAACAAACACAAAAAAAAACTCCCAATAACCATGGCTTACACAAAGGATCATCTTGGATCCAAATATGGGTGAAGGTGGAAAATGTACCCGATAGGATAATGCCACAAACACAATATAATTTCTCATAACCACAACCATGCCTCTTCAAGGCTGAATTTTACAACACAACTTTCTTACTTCATGAATCCACAAATTTACCATTTCATAATACAAAAATTTCACCCCTTATGACCCCCAAAGTAACAACAAAAATGGTGGCAAGATGGAGCCCATAGAACCATGCCACATCCCCTTCCTCCAAGAGGAAGGACTCTGCACTAAAGGGCATTCCCAACTGACCCCTTCATCCTCAAGACTCTCTTCCCTCCCAAGGGTGAGTATAGCCTTGCATTCCCATAACATACATAAAATCCAAACAAAGAAACAAGGAAATTTCTATGAAACAATACTTGTTTTAAACACAACACTGATGCAACTTGAATTTACAAAATCAAAAAAAACATTTGAACATAGTAAGATCCTTTCATAGAAGATGCACTAACCTTTTACTAAGTAAAAATGACAAGTGTAGTTGAGGAGGAGCCATATTCCTTCCATAGTTTTTCTCCTTGGCCCCAATTCTTCTCTACCTTCCTCTCACAAGAACTAGAAGTCTCTTCCTAAAAACCAAGAATGAAGTGTGTATGTCCTGTCTTCTCAAGAAAATTTTGTTCATAGGAAAACATTCTCCCAACCTCTACCCCTCAATCCTAATGAGAAGGAATTTCTTGGATAGTGATTCCCTTCCCTTTTGTCCCCCATTTGAGTATGAGGAGAAAACCAAGGAATGAGGAGAAGGGATTGTCTTGAACCTCCCATTTTTCGCCACTTCCAAGAAGGCACTTTTTGAGAGGCCATATACAAGTTTTGGGAGTTGAAATGGTAAAAAATTGACCCATAACCCAATGTACCATCATGGGGATAGCTTATTTTACCCTTAACCACTCCCTAGGACTCATTTTAACCTCCCAAAAACCCATGTGAAGTTTACCTACAAAAAAGGACATGATGAGACTCATCTCTTGGTTTCCTAAACAAGTAACCCTACATTGGAACTCAACAAGGTGACTCTAGGGTAGTGTCCAATCCCACTAACCCATTTGGGCATACCAACACACATGAACAAGTGTCAAGTGACACAACATAAAATTAACACATCACTACACATCACTTTTACACATGGCATGCCAAATGGATAAATCACAATTACAATTAACAAAATGCTTTTCATCCGAACATTCATATTTACAATTACAAAATACATTACACCCATACATCACATTTACAAAATAAAAACATGTAACAACGAGGTTACTTCTCTTCATAGAGTTAACCTTGGCCTTTTATAGTTTTCACATAAATCCATCCTTGTTTCCCTACATTAGAACCATGGTCATAACCCTGCATACTCGATCAAATTATCAGTATCTAATGAATATACAAAACAAAAAAACATATATAAATAAAGTAGTGCAGGATCCATGATAACATACAAACACTTACATACTAGCAAATTGTATTTCACAATTTCATCACAATTTTTGAAACAACATTTGTAATCTATTTCCATATGTTGTCAACATATGTAACTTTAACTTAATTTCTACTTTCTTAATTAACCCTAATTCATTTGCAGACTCAATTTGTAAGACAATCAGTATCCTACTCATTTAAATTTCTATTTCATAAGTCAATTTACATCAAAATGTAAGATTCAAAATTTAATTTCAGGATCTACATATAAAGATATATCTAACATCATCATCTGCATAATCATATAAAAATCATCACATAAAGTCTAAAGATATGAAATCACTATCAGAGTAAGTCTAATGTATCTGAATGGTGGAACATCAAGACCTAGAAATTCAACTTACAAAAAATTCACGTCTCAACTTGATATAAACTTAAATGGTTGTTTATGTGAGCATACATATCCAATTGTGACATTTCAACATTCTAAAGTGTGTATTTCTACCTACACATTTCACGACTCTTCACACCCTTCCTACTACATTTATGTTTAAGAAATTACATACATGAGGAAATGACATTTAACTTCTTTAAAATCTACATTTCACCTTATTATTATTTAATGTGCCTTGTTCCAAGTCAATTTCCTCAAAATAGGTCCTCCATTGTGCTAACATACAAATCAGATGAATATAATTAACCCTATTGAAAACATAGTGCATCCTAGAATCATAGACTCGTGCACAAAAGAAACAAGACAAAGAGTACATCACAAGGTTGACTCATTCTAATCACTATGGAACATGAGAAAACAATTCAATACCACATATAATGACCCCAAGTCACTCAAGGCATCAAGAATATGTTCTAAGACCAGATCCTCCTAGTGGTACATCCTTACATGGGACCAATACAATCTTACTCAACGAGTGTGAGGGTCGAAACCACACCATCAGGATGCTAGTGTTAAGAGTCAAATGAGGGAGGCACTAAAAAAAACCTTATGTATATTTACTGATTAACTCAAAAATATACTAACTCCATATATATACAGACTATATATATTGACTCTTTTCTTTATAGACTCCCCCTTTGTGCATGCTCTCAATGGTCTTGGTGATCTGAAGTACATAGTGGCATATACATGACTTTCCCCCTTTTAAAAATTAATGCCAAAACATAAAATGTACTTATAACTTATCAAAAATGTGTTGATGGGTTTTCTTAAGTAATGCCAAGAGGGTCTCCCATTCCTCTTTCAAGTTTTAAAGGCAATGTGCTCTAGACCGACTTGTGCATGCATGTCAAAAATGTTTTCAAGTACAAAGATCTTGGGGGTGGAAACTAATGCTTTTTCCTTCTCTACATGTCTCTCCATGATTTTTAGATGGGGAAGAAGCTCAGCTTGTAGCTTGGTGACCTGGTCACTTATGGTATCTTCCTACTTCTTCAAATCTGATCTCAACTGCCTAAGTTCTTGAACTTTTAATATATGCTTGTGAAAACAATTTGGCTCAGTTGGAGAACAATTAGCACTAACCTTGATTTCTTCATCCAAATTCTTAATCTTTTCACTGACCTCAGCCATGAATTGGTCAAAAGTGCACAATTTAAAAAAAATTTGAATAATTCTATGAATAATAGTTTCTATATCGGTTATTACGTCAAACAGCTTAACCTTATTTACTGCCACTTATTAGCTTATCTTCTCAGCTAGTTTCAGTTGAATCTTTGCTTCAACCCTTTCCTCTATTTGCTTCTCTGTATCAATATCTAGGGCATATATGTGACATGTTAGAGTAGAAAGTTGATCAAGTATGGAATATCCTCATCTACATTGATCTCAGGAACTACTTTCTATAAGACATCTCTAACATCCTCTAGAATTTGTTTTATTTTTCTTTCCTTTTTCATCTTTTCTTGTGCAACCTTCCTTGTGCACAATTCCCCATATTTTATTAGCGCCTCAGGGTCTAATGTTCTAGGGTCATAGTCTAGTATCTCAATTATTTCATCCAATGTAAACGGTCTTTTACTATGTTTCTTTTTCTTCTTCATTGGTGGTGATTTAGTAAATGGAACAAGAGCTTTAGTCTCCATATTTGTCTTCTCGGGCTTGGTAGACACACTTTCTTCCTTAGGTTGCTTGATGTCTAGTGTCTCAGTGGTTTATCCTTGGGTGTCGGTGGTGGTGTCTATTGTAGATTATACAGGTTTAGATTCTTCTGGTGCTTGTGATGTTGCCTCTATTTTCTTAGGCATATTTGAAGTATTATGCTTAGTTGTTCCCTATTCAACTGTCCCATGTTCCTTTGTTGTATCTTTTTTTTCTCAGGGATTGAGCCTTCAGGTTCCTTTTGTGGTATGATCTCAAAAGCTTGTACCAAAATTAGTAAGTCACCTGATATCTCACTTGTTGCTGCCTCGGTGGGTTCATTCTCGTCAGTTGTAACTACAACAATGTTCACATCTTTATCATTGTTGATATCATCAGGATCTCCATTTTTTATGTCTTCAATAAGTACATCATCGGTCCTTGTTATTATCAATTTCTCGAGAGGATCCTTGTACTCTTCTCTATAGCCTGTCAAATAAAAATCAATTGCAATGGTAGTGTCTGGTACCTCAGTATCTGATAAATTAATGGGTTCCTTAGTAGCTAGATCTACATCATTTGAGTGTATACCTTTTGCTTTCTTATTTCTTTTCTTCTCAGGAACTACTAGTGTTGGCATTAAGCAAAATTGCCACTAGTGACAACACTTATTTGCATTCTAAGTGCAAACCAAGCAGAACAGTGCAAACTGAGAAGAACAGTGCAAACTGAGCAAAATAGTGCAAATTGAGTAGAACAGTGCAAACCGAGCAGAACAGTGCAAACCAAGCAAGACAGTGCAAACCGAGCAAGACAGTGCAAACCGAAATAGTGCAAACTAAGCAGGACAGTGTAAACCGAGTAACATTATGTCTACCGAGTCACCAGTATTTACCGAGTTCAAAACCTACCGAGTGGTTAGTATGAACCGTGCCTCCACTTCTACCGAGTGCATGATGATGCCAAGTAATGTAGTGGATGCCAAGTATCAGAAAGTCACCGAGTTAGTTTGCAGGAACTGTGGAACCATACTTGGGCTGACTTAGTGGCACTTATGTTTATTTGTCAAGCTGACTTTGTAATTGTAATTAATTATTTAGACTTGTATATAAACAATGTTGTAAAAATGTCAAGATGTAATAAAATGAGTATGAATGTGAAAAAGAAAGAAAGGCAGAGATAAGCAAATTACAAAGGGCTACAACAATATAGCGAACAACAAAGACAAATTCATCACAGAAGGTGATCAGTACATTAGCGAATCTCAATCAGCAATCCAGTTGCAAAGCAAGAGATCTACTATTTCATCCTAACAGGTGAATCAGTACTAAAATCCTTTAACCAGGTAGACTTAACAGTCTTTTGTAAAATCTCTTTACCGAGTGCATACTTCATTGTATGTTTGTAAATCCTTTAACAGGGTGGATTTAGCAATCCTTATTGCTCCTAGCAGGGCAGATCATTAGAAGTGATCAAATTGTAAGCCTTAACCGGCCAACTTTATTCTGCAGTACTAAAGCTTTGTGGGTTTCATCCCCACCCTAGTTTTACTTTCTTTTTGGAAGGTTTCTAGGTAACCAAATCTATGTGTCATTGTTGTGAATGCTTTTAAGTTTCATGCTTTCTATATGCATAAGGAAAAAGTGAACTATATGTTAATACATCTGTAATTACAAGAAAATTTGGAGTTACCGATTCACCCCTCCCCTCTCAGTAACTCGGTTAATTCTTGAATATTTCCAACAATTGGTATCAGAGTAGAGTTGGTTCTCAAGATAAAGCTTAACTAGCTTGAGCAAAGATCCAGGACAATGGAGGTATTCAAACTGAACAAGGTGATTGAAAATGAAAAGCTAGATCTGGAAATGGCCATACCTAAACTTAAAGAAGAAAAAGAACATCTTTCCCAATCCCTAAGAAGAAGGAAGGAACTTGAAAATCAGATGAATGATCATAATTACATTAAAGAAAAGATTGAAGATCTTTTTCCCTCAAATAGCTCAGATGAAGCAAACAATGCTATCAAAGAACTCCTAGAAAAGAATGGGTCTCTGCAGGAAGAAGTGAGAAAATTAAAAAGAGAACAAGAGCTACACTCAACAAGATTTTGTGAGATCTTAGAATAAAGAAACAAGTTGAAAGATGAATTAGATGGAAGGAACAATGAAGTCCAAAATAAAACCCTTCAGCTAGAAAACCTAATTGATCAGATCTCCCATACAAATGAGGAAATTCTGAATCTAAGATTAGAAATAGAAAGCACAAGAGAAGAACTAAGATCTGAAAAGGAAATCAATCTAAGATTGGTGGATGACCTAAACGCCGAAAAACAAATCAATGAAGGAATGCTGAAAAGCCAAGAAGACTTGAATTAGCTGTATGAGCGAAATCTTCATAGGCAGAAAGGAAAAGCAGGACTTGGATACAAAGGAGAAGGTGAATCTTCTAAGCAAGGTACTCAAAGAAATCAGAAACCTACTTGTAATCATTGTGGTAAAATAGGACATACTTCAAATAAATGTTGGAGCAATGAAAAAGCAGAATTCAATGGAAAATGCTACAACTGCAATCAACATGGTCACAAAGCAAATGAATGCAGGGAAAAACCAAGATTCAGAGGTAATTGTCACAAATGCAACAAACAAGGTCACAAAGCATCCGAGTGCAGATCCAAAACATTCAATCCAGTAGAAAAAATTATGAAAGCAATGTTTGGATGGGACTACAACACCTGGTGTAGATGTCATTACTGTGGAGAATATGGACACATTGGCATGAACTGCATAAAACATCATCTAAGGAAAAGAGATACTACCGTAAGATGCTTCAAATGCACTAAACTCGGTCACATAGCCAGAAACTGCATGAATGCTAGTGAAGTTGAAGATGGAAAGAAGAATGAAGCAACGAAGGTCAGGAAACAGGTGAGACAAAAGTGGATTCCTAAATCTACTGAGAAAACCAGTCCAAGTAATGGAATGGGTGGCTCTACCGACTCAAACTAAATTTCCAAGAAAGGATTGGAGCTGTATTCTCATAGACAAACTTCAAGCAGTTCCAGAACCAAATTAAAAGAAAGATCTAAATCAGCATACAAGATGCAGTAAGATCATAGGAAGGTCGGTATCAGTCTTTATCGAGCAAGGTCGGTATTAGTTTTCACCGAGCAAGGTCGGTACTAGTCTTTACCGAGCGAGGTCGGAGCAATATGAATTCTCGAGTTCGCCGAGTTGCGAAGTCTTTACTGAGCAATTAATTCTTAGTGGGTGACAGTCTGTCAGAATTCATACCCTAATTTGTACTAAGCATTAATGACAGAGTTGTAAACAAAAGGCAAGAAATTGAACTCATTCCTCACCGCGAACTTTAGCACTTTGAGAGCAGAAAAATTTCAAGAGCAATCCAGCGATTCAAATACTTTTGCAAAAAGAATTTTCTGTGAGCTACCATGGCATCATCTAGCACTTCAGTGAAGAAAGGATCAGAAATGTTAGTCCAAGGGGAATGGAGAGCACCAGATTTCAAGATCATGCCCGCAATTGCAGCAGCCCTAGACCCAAACGGAGCTCAATCTCAGATTCCTCCTAAGGTACTAGTTATTAATGATATTCACAATCATTTCAACTGTGTGTGGATGGTATTCTAAAACCTAAGCACAAACATCTGGAAGATAAGGGATTAGTTCACATTGCACATTTACCTCAAAACTTTCAGGAGAAATGGGTTAGATACATTCTCAGCCGTGTACATGATGGCAAGATTTGGCTTGAGCAACCCATAGAGATCACCAAGAAGATGATTCATCAAATCACCGGTCTTCCCATGTTGAACAAAGAAAAAACTACCAAAACCCTAGGTCGGTTGGAACTGGAGAAGAAAACCCTAGCCGAGTGGGATGGTAGAGGCATGAAAGTTAGCAGCATTACTGATGTTGAACTGAAGTTTGGTACACACATAATTTCCCATAAATATACAGTTCAAGTGGACAGAATAGTGTCTCCTGTGAAGCTATTGACCTAGCATACAAAGTGGTCAAGAATAACTTATCATTTGACCTTGTAGATTTATTGTTAAAATAGTTTAACAAGAACATGGAAAGCATTCAAACTTCCAAAAACAATCCATGTAAGTTTGGATCTCTACTGGTTTGTTTATTCTTCTATGTTCAGAAATTCTTCCCTTCCAAAGGAAAAGTTGTATGGAGAAAAGATGTGCCAGTCCTTTATGAGATAAATGAATACACCTCAGAAATGGGTGAAAATTTTGAAAGCGTCATGGATAGTTATTTTGAGTCTTTCAAAGAGAAAATGAATGACAGATTTCGGATTCCACAGAAGTTGGTGGAAGATTATAAGGATGACATTTGTTTCATGGTAGACTATGACAATGTATATATTCAAGCAGCTAAACCGAGGATTGTATATGTAAAACCTCTTCCTTATGAGGTAAATATTGATGAAACCAAGAATATCATTGAAGCCCTTCTTAATCAGCCTGTTAATCCCAAAGATCCATATTTTAGAACATATGATGAAGCAAAGGTGAGAATTGAATTAACCATAAAGCTTCCACAGGCGGTAAACAAAGGAAAGAAGAGGATAGCCAAAATGCAAATGCTAACCGAAGACAAAGGAGAAAATGATGAAGAAGAAGAGGAAAAGGATGAGAAAATAGAGGAACCAGAACCTACAAAGAAGAAAGGAAAGGTATTCATCACTAAGGCACCTAAGCCTCCCACTGTTGTATTTACAAGGAGAAGTGCAAGAGGTAAGGCAGACAAGGCAGACAAGGCAGACAAAGATATAGTATTCAAAAGGCCTCCTCTAAACTTTCAAGAGAGGATCAAACTTTTTAGAGAAGGATTAGGATCTGGAGTAAGTAACATAAAATCTTTTAAATATGAAACCAGATCGGAAATAGAACAGAAGGAAATAGAAGATGCTGTTATTGAAAAGATGGGACAGTGGAAATACTCTCCTGATGAAATAGCCCCACAGGTTCCAGCAGTCTTATTAGATCCAATAAAAATGAGCTGGAGCAATGCAAAGCAAACTATAATAGACATATTTGATCAAACCCTGAGACAGTTAATGCCGAGCTTGAAAAATGATGAAATAAAGAAGGCATTAAAGGAAAATGAAAATAAGATGACACTAAAGTTCAATACTTGTTTGATTCTGATCAACAATATTGAATCGGTTGTGAAGGCTGCAAATGCCACATGGAAGAACATATACCATCTTCACCAACCGAGTATTGAAACAGTAATAATAAAGGATATTGAAGATGACAGTGATGAACAAGAAGAAGCCACTGAGGTAGATGATACTATGAGGATAGCAGCAGAAGTCATTGCATCACTTCCTACCTCTCCAGTAAAAGTTTCTACATCTAGCCCGGAGACACCTTCAAGCATGGTTGTGACAACTTCAAATTTTGTCCAATCACCTATAGCAACAACAGAAGCAACCACCATTTCTTCTACCGAGTTGCAGTCTCCCACTTCATCAAGTTTTCCAGCAGTAAGTATTCCAATTTTTGATTCTACAAGTGTAAATACTTTAAGTTCTCCAGTAGACAGTATGCCAGTCTCTATAGCCAGTCCTACTATGTCTACTGTCACTACTACTAAGGCATTAAGGACAGATAAGCCTAAGGCTCAATCGAGTATAAAATTTTTGGGTAAGAATATAGTAGAGGATATAGACCTAGATGAAGAAATAGAGATTCCAACATTAGATTTTGCAAATCTATCAGCGGACCAAATGCAAAATATAGGTGAAATCCTCCAAAGGAAAGCAAAGCAAAAGAAGCTTAAAGAGGAGAGAGACAAGGAATATCAAATCATTAAGGATGCTAAAGACATTTTGTCTGATGCATTAGGTATTAAAGTAGACTCCTCTCAACATGTTTTGCTACAATTAGCAGAAGCAGTAAATAAATACAATGAGGATTCATCTGGGATAGAAAAGTTAGTTGAAAGAGCTGAGAAGAGATTCAACAATAAAGTGCTTGAGCACATTGCTCAGCACATAGCTATTAATCAAGTGGAATTGTCTTCAGTTTTGTCAAACATTGAATATACCTATTCAAATGTCACCTCTCTTTTGGCTAGACTGTGCAATATTGCCGAGTTCACAAAGGATGTCAAGGATAAAATGAATAAAATGGATGAGGATATGAAGATTAGCATACAGAAGCTGCAACTTGAACCAAGTTCAAGCTCTGCTCATCACATGAAAATCTCATACCTATCAAATATGCAGTCAGATCTACTGAAAGAAGACACAAGGATCCGGTCCACACTGCTAGACATCCAGAACATGATCCTTCCCATCATGAATACAATGTATAAGCACATTGAACATTCCAAAACATTGATTCATGAAAATCAGTTCTCTATAGCAGATCACATGATTGAACTCTCTGCAGAAGTCCAAATTGCAATCCAAACATGCAAGATTCTGCAAGAAAATTGGGACAGAACCCTGGCACTAATAATGAAGGTACATTCTGATTTTCTATCAAATTTTGGATTCTCTCTGTAAATCACTTGTATATACACCTTTGGCATTATCGTCAAAAAGGGGGAGATATGTATGGAAGGAGATATGTATAGAAGAAGATTTGTATAGAAGAAAAAGTTAGCACATTGAAAGGGGGAGATAATGTATAAAGCCCTATGACAAAGACAAATTTTGAAAAAAATCAAAAATAAATCTCAGCATGATTCATGTATATAAGTTTTGGGCAATAAGTGTTTTTGTCACTAATGCCAAAGGGGGAGATTGTTGCCATTAAGCAGAATTGCCACTAGTGACAACACTTATTTGCATTCTGAGTGCAAACCGAGTAGAACAGTGCAAACTGAGAAGAACAGTGCAAACTGAGAAAAATAGTGCAAACTGAGTAGAACAGTGCAAACCGAGTAGAACAGTGCAAACCGAGCAAGACAGTGCAAACCGAGCAAGATAGTGCAAACTGAACAAGATAGTGCAAACCGAGCAGGACAGTGTAAACTGAGTAACATTATGTCTACCGAGTCACCAGTATTTACCAAGTTCAAAACCTACTGAGTGGTTAGTATGAACCATGCCTCCACTTCTACCGAGTGCATGACGATGCTGACTAATGTAGTGGACGCCGAGTATCAGAAAGTCACCGAGTTAGTTTGCAGGAACCGTGTAACCATACTTGGGCCGACTTAGTGGCACTTATGTTTATTTGTCAAGCTGACTTTGTAATTGTAATTAATTGTTTAGACTTGTATATAAACAATGTTGTAGAAATGTCAAGATGTAATAAAATGAGTATGAATGTGAAAAAGAAAGAAAGGCAGAGATAAGCGAATTACAAAGGGCTACAGTAGTATAGGGAACAACAAAGACAAATTCATCATAGAAGGTGATCAGTACATCAATGAATCTCAATCAGCAATCCAGTTGCAAAGCAAGAGATCTACTGTTTCATCCTAACAGGTGAATCAGTACTAAAATCCTTTAACCAGGTAGACTTAACAGTCTTTTGTAAAATCTCTTTACCGAGTGCATACTTCATTGTATGTTTGTAAATCCTTTAACATGGTGGATTTAGCAATCCTTATTGCTCCTAGCAGGGCAGATCATCAGAAGTGATCAAATTGTAAGCCTTAACCGGCCAACTTTATTCTACAGTACTAAAGCTTTGTGGGTTTCATCCCCACCCTAGTTTTACTTTCTTTTTGGAAGGTTTCTGGGTAACCAAATCTATGTGTCATTGTTGTGAATGCTTTTAAGTTTCATGCTTTCTATATGCATAAGGAAAAAGTGAACTATATGTTAATACATCTGTAATTGCAAGAAAATTTGGAGTTACTGATTCACCCCTCCCCTCTTAGTAACTCAGTTAATTCCTGAATATTTCCAACAACTAGCAATGCCAACTTGTCTACTTTTGCTTGGGTAGTAAGAATTGAAGTCCATAGAAGTTGACTGTTCTCATCAACATCCTTAAGCTTTCATGCTAGAATATTTAGTGCTCTACTCTTCACTAGAAATATTTTTGAATATTGTGTCATGAATTCTTCAATTTCAAGAATTGATAGTGTAGGCATAGCCAATATCAGTGAATGTTCCCTCATTTTATTTACAGTGTGCAAGGCATAAGTCCATCTTGCAGACACTTTCTCATACAAACTTTTAGGTACATATTTATAAAATTCAACTGGTACCTTTTTAAATTTGATCATCATCTGTATGATGGTGTCTTCTATCTTTTCATGATCTTCGGTATACATATGTACATACTGACTCATCTTGGGGTTACTAAGACCGCTAGTTTCCTTTATTGTCTCAGCTAATTCATCAACTAATGGATTCTTATTTACAACTACTTTAAATTTATTTTGATCTTCCTCTTCATCTTCTTCATCAACATCATCCTTTTCCCTTATCAATTTCCTCCTCTTCTTAGGTAGCTCGGAGGTATCTTGAGAAACTCTATTTTTCTTTTGATATGTCTTTGTAGGAGTGGGCCTAGAAATTTTCACAACTCCTTTCTTTAGAGGCAAAGAAGCAACTTTTTTAGACCTTGTCCTTTCTCTTGTCGGTACTTCTTCTTGCTTCCTCTTTCCTATGGCCTTGACCGGTGTAGATTGAATTTCTTTATGAGACTCGATCGCCTCCTCGTCATGCTCACTATTACCTATTAGTAATTGTTCCTCGGTTGTCACTTCAACTAGATAAGCCTCAGATGCCTCTTCCTCTTTTGCATCATCTCGGAACTATTTTAGCAATGTTTCCATCATTTTCTTAGACTTCTTAGTAACCTTAACTCTAACTAGATCCATTTTAATTCTTTTTTTGGCCTCTTCATAGGTTCCAAACCTAGTTGCCTGTGGATCTTTGGGCTTGGATAGTAAAACCTTTATTGACCTATAAGCTCGATCAATGTCAATTTCATAGCCCATCGGTGCCAACCATGTTGTTCTTGGATCAAGAGCCTTTATCAAAGTGGTGTTAGTGTCCACTAAGAAATAGATATCATCCTTGTACTACTCAACCAACTGACCTAGTATTCTACTTATTTGGTGCATTCGGTCCTTAAATTGCTCAAAATATACATCCATGATACTAATAAAATTTTATCCCAAACTTTGAATGAAATCATTTATTTTCATAATGACTGGTTGGTTAGTCTCCCAGTCCACATTACCCACTGAGGTGAAATTTTTTTGAACATATAAAAATATGCATATCATTAGTAAACCAAACTTACAGGTATTGGTCCTTGCTGAACTTATGGTTCTCATGTTTTCATCCAATTGTTTCAATAAAATCTCAGTGAGGTCAAATTGAAAGCCTTTCTTCACAATCTTATATGCAATGTCTACTTCTCCACACAGAACACTATTCAGCTTGCTAGATTTAAATATCTTATACCTGACTGCATATGCACTGAACCTAGTCTCGGGATAAAAAAATGGTGTTGATTTCCATGCCCCTACCATCCCATTCATCTCCAATAGCTTTTTAAATCTCATCTCTCAGTGCACTCAATGCTTTTACCTTCTTAGTTATGGGTTAACTGGTGACTATGTGTATTATATCTCTGGTGATTTTAACCGGTTTGTCCAACCATAACTTTCCCTCATGCACATGACTCAACACTACCTTAATCCATTCATTCTTGAAAACCCTTGGGAAGTGCAGTGCATTCACTAAACCCTTCACCTTCAAGTGTGTATGCTCATCCTTGAGCTTTCCATCGGTACACAATTCCTGATAAGTGGATTGGAGCTCAAAATACCTACACCAATTTTTCAATGAATGTATGCCCAGATGTCCTCAACCAGCAAAACCCTAGGTGGAATGCTAAAAAATGCACTAGTTTTATCAAATTGCGAAGCAACCTAGGGATGTAATTTATATTTAGGCTCATTATAGGTTGTAGACTTGATTAAATTAACCTTAGTCTGAGTTCGAGTCTTAGATTTCTCAACTTTTGATGAGGATGCCATTGTTTTTCAAATTAGGACTTCAAGAGATAATTTGTGAAATAGCTCAGTTAACACGAAACTTACTTGTGATTGTGACTAACTTGTTCGGAAACCTTTCAAATTTGTGCTCAACTGCTCTAGAAATTCGCTGCTCAATTCTCGCTTGAAATCTCTACGTTCTTCATGTTCACAATATGAAAAATGATTAAGTCCATGGTGTATTTATAGCCAAAAAAAATTTTCCCACTCAAACTTTTAGATTTAATGCTTTACCTACCACATCTTGGTAGATGTAGTTGCACTCAGTGTATACTTCAAATATCAAAAGCTCGATTAACACTAAGATATCACTCGGTTAATACCATAACTCGGTTAACCTTTCCAATAGTTATTGACTAGTAAATACATGATCCGTCTTTCTTCTACTGACTATATACATTTAAAGCTCAAAACATATAAAACCATAGTTCATCTTTTTTCATGTAGATTTGGTATGAAAACACTAGATATAAGGAGTTGTTTGTTAGATATAACTGATTTGAAATTTAGTTCCATACATACCTTCTATGACTTAGGTGGAGGTGGTGATGTCACCCAATCTAATGGATGAGGTGTCATCGATTGCTGTGCTTGATCTAGTATTATCACTTGATGATTTTCTCCACATTGTGTTTCTTATCCTCATGATTTCCTCAATTATATTTCCATTATCATTTGATTTTTTCTCTGGTGCTCAATCTCTACAATCCTTAAGTGACTAACCTTGTGACAATGTAAACATGCCATACCAATGCTTTTCCAATTGTGAGATCTTTCTTTCCAGTTCTTTCTCATGTAGTTTTATGCAATATGTCCATACCTTCCACATGTTGTGCAGTTAACCCATGTGTTGTAATCCCAAGTGTATGCATTACCTTTCCTTCTTGATTGATATGCTTTGTTCTATTCTTTCAGTGTCCAGACTTGCTTCATCTTTGTCTTGCATTCTTGTGATATGTGTCCATGCATGTTGCAAGTGCGACAATGTTTCTCCATGTAGGGTTTCTTAGGAGTCCTATTCAATTTAGATCTACACTCATGTGATTGATGTCCATAGTTGTTACAGTTATAACAATAACCATTAAACTTAGGGGTGGATTTAGGAATACCTTTTTCTTTTCTCTTGCAAACATTTTTTGTGTGGCCTAGTTTTCCACAATGATAACATGATAGCTTCTTCGGCCTTTGGTTAGTGTAGTCATTATTATTTTCAGCTTTTCTTGATAATTCTCCCTGCTTGGTGTATCCTAAACCGGTAGTGCTGCCAAGTCCTCTTTGAATAATCAAAAATTCATCTATTTTCTTAGTATTATCTTCATCTCTCTTAATCATCTCATTATGTTGTTGTTGCATTTCAACTTCATTTTTCAATATTTCAATTTATTCTCTTAGTTCACCGATGTCTTTGAGTTTCCTTGTAAGCTCACTGTTTACTCGGTTGACTTCCTGACTTATGACAACCATCTAATTGGATATTTCAAAATGATGCTCGGTGAGTCTCATTATCTCAGATTCCTTCTCTTGTAGATTCTAAGTCATTTGTCTCCTATCTTCAATAGCCAAGTTTCTTTCTTGTTCTTCTTGCCTAGCATTGTTCATGACATCAATCATCCTAACCATTTGTGTCTCTTGACTGATCATCAGAGCTTTGACTTGTTTAGTAAGATGTAGGTTCTTTTTAGATAAATCAACTATTGCTCCTTCAAATGCATAAGATATACTACCAGATCTAGATCTGGATGTCTCAAATGGGTCATCTATCTCTTCTTCATGATAATCAGTTTCACTATACCGAATTGCCATATCCTTCCTTTAAATCAATAACTTCTTCAGTTCATCTTTGGCTTGCTTGAATTGTTCAATGAATATTTGCATTTGTATCCTTTGATTCTCAATAGTCTTGTCCAACCTATATCTTTCCATTCTTAGATCTTTTCTCTTCAATGGTTAAACTTCCTTAACAAGAGATCTAGCTCTGATACCAATTGTTGGGATTATGGAAAGATAAGTACTGAGAGGGGAGGGGTGAATCGGTACGCTGAAAAACTTTTAACACTTAAAACTTTGCAATCGTAGATCTTATTTAACCGACTGATTCCATTTTTTGAAACATACATTCATATAACTGAAAATGTAAAGTACATGTAAACAAAACAATAAATCATCCACAAAAATTCATACTCATGACACATATATTTTGGTTATGCAGAAACCCTTGTTATAAGGTAAAAATTACAATGGGGATGACACCCACAAATCTTCACTACTATAGTAATAAAGTATGTTGGTTAAGGCTTACAAGTTGTGATCACTTCTAATGATCTTACCCTGTTACGAGTAACAAAAAGATAAACTAGATCTACCTGGTTAGAGGATTTTAACAACACAAAGTATGTGTGTACTCAATTAAGAGATTTAAAAAAGAATTTTTAAGTCCACTTTGTTAAGAGATTTTGATCTACTACAATGGTTAAAGTAATAATAGTAAAGTATATGTAAATAACAACTTATGCTTGTCTAATTCAGATCTATGAAGTATCAAATAAATATCACCTTAGTGTGATGTATGTGCTCTTTTGTTCTACTCGATAGCCTTGTATGTGTTCTAAAAATTGATTGCCTCTATCATAAACCCCGTGTCTGATCTCCTGATGTCCTTAGTGTGGCTACTTCTTCATGATACATGATCATAATGACATCTTTACAATTATATATCAAACTGACTAATTAGGGTTTACAATATCTTAGAAAACCTAAGATCAACGGTGTACAAAAATAACCTAGATCTAACATTACATAGGAATCATCATAAAATTCAATGGTTACATCCATATTAAATATGTCTCAATCTTGGTAAACTATTTTTGATCGGTGTAATCTATTTGCATAGATATATGTGTCATTCCTTATTACTATGTCATTTCCTGCTTTACTCGGTAATAATTGCATTCACCATTTAGTTAATTACTGATGCTCGGTTTATATGAATGCTCAGTGATCACTATCTCAGTACTCGGTAATTGTCTGACACTTGGGAAGTGTGCTCGGTCAAACTTGTATTAGGGTGACTTGAAGTTTTTCCTTGTCTTTACTCAGTGTGAAGGCTTTGTATGCTTGACCAACTAACTTGTTTTTCTCCTTATTCCAACCTTTACTTACTGGATAGATGATTGATACTAATGAAAATCCATTAATACTCAAATAGAGATAACAAAGGAATAGATGAAGGGGAAAGACTCTTAATATCAAAAGTGCTTACAACTTTTTAAATGAATCTTCCCAGAGCTTCCACCATTAAAATTAAGAGGAAAGGAGAAACAAGACCCACTTGTCTAGAAAGTCCCAAGATCTATTGAAGAAACTAGAAAGAGAACCATTCATAATTATACATGTAATATTAAAGTAAAAATAAAATCATTAACAATCTAGATCAATTACTATTAAAGCCAAAAGAAGAGAGAATTTTTATGAGAATTTGCACCCTATCCAAAGCCGTGTAAAGATAAATATTGAGAAAGAAACCAACCTTCTTCTTAGCTACCAAGGAATTAATTTTTCATGAAATGTGAGAATAGAATCTATAACTCGGTCCCTTGGATCAAACGCATTCTACTGATCAAAAATTAAAATAGAAAGGAATTGCTTGAGGCAACAAACTAATATTTTTGAAAAAAACATAATATACAGGGAATTACAAAGGATAATAGTGTGGAAATATTTGAAATAATTAGTGTTGAACTAAGGGATGAGAATTTTAAAAATGGTTCTCATTTCGTTTAGCAAGGTTCTATATCTAAAAAAATATCTTATATCTTAGATGGAATTTTCAGCCACAATATCTCAATAAATTTGGAAATAGGAAGACATAAAAGAACTAGACCCAAGACTTTATTTCCTTTAAAGGAGAAGACATTTTATCAAACCTTGGCCTCTGAAGGAGTCTCATAAAGGGAAGGTTTAATATCCTTTGAAGCTATGTATGGGATTTCCTTCAGAAAATCCAATTGGCTAGCAATATCCAAGGGTGGATCATTAGAAAGGAGGGAGGAAAAAAAGTCCATGGCCTCTTGCATAATATCTTCATTTTTATCATAAAGAGTTCCATTATAAGAGACGACTTGAATTATGTTAGAGGGTTGTTGCTTTAGAGTGGTTATATTGAAAAACTTAGTATAAAATTATCCATTTTGAAGTCAAATGGCTCTTGATCATTTTATTTTTCCAAAATTACTCTTTAGAAATTATATAATTTAGTTTTGAGAGAATAGAAATGTCTTTATTCACAAGATTAGGGGTAGCTTGATGTTAGTTGTCATTAAGCTCACCTTTAAGATAATTATTAGCATGCAAAATATAACCAAAAGTCAACTTATTCAATTTAATCATATTGGATATATTAGAAGCAATTTTTTTTACAACACAATACATAGTTGTGTCACTATGTTCATTAATATTCCACCATTCTCTAATTCTATTTTTTATATATTGATGAATGGTCCACATCTTCTCAAACTGTATCCCATTATATGCTTCATATAAAAGCACACACGTGATTTCCAAAAGATCATTTAACTTATTTTCTTTGTAAAGATTAAATTTTAGGAAATGTCACCTAGTGAGTCATGCTACTCCTTTCATCCCAAAATATCATTAAAAATATATTGTTTCTAAATCTTTGATAGAGGTCCAATCCAAGAATGGAAAGAAAGAATATTTAACTCTATGAAAAATATTAACATTTAAAATTTTTTACACTATATGAGTTGAAGTAACACATGTTTCATGTTCCTATAAAATCAGTAAAACCAATTTTATTTTGGGTTTAAACTTTGGGTTTCTCAATCTTTAAGGTATATAATAATAATCTTTATACATGTAATCATAGAGACAAATAACACATAGTATGTTCAACTATTGATTCAACAAGACCCTCAATAATGGAAAGGTAGACATCACCTTCAAAAATTTAAATATCTATAATGTGAATATGAAAAAATTTATTAGGTTTATTTTTCATATACTTTTATCATATATAGTATTAGATTTGCATGTCAAATCCTTTTTTTGTTCATCAATATCAATCATTTAAAGTGTGTCAAATTTTTATAAAGTTTGAATGCTAGTTTAGGTTCTTAGAAGCTCACGAGACTAAGGTAGTTAATTTTTCAAAAATGTGAAATCGTTATTTAATAATGTTTCCATCATCAATCCTATAGATAAATATACATATCATCATTTTTAATTTCCAAATTTATTTAATTTTATTTAGCTCTATTTATATAGATTAAATTATTTTTTTACATTTATTTACTCAACCTATATGATTTAAAGAAAACAATGTATGTACTTTACATCTTGGCAAGCTTAATAACTTTAAAAAAAAAAAAAAAAAAAAAAGATTATTTATATGGTCTTATCCAATGCACGTATGTACTTTACATCTTGGAAAGCTTAATATTTTTTTTTTAAAGTAAAAATTTAGATTATTTATATGGTCTTATCCAATGCACTTATTTTATTGGATGACTAGTTGAAGTGTGTCAAGGCCAAATTCTTCTTGAAGAACTCAATAATTATTAAGTTATGAGTAAGACATACAATGAAGCCAAAGTTTGGCATGACACTAAGCACTTAATCTTATAAAAATATTATATAAATATATTTATATATTGGAATATAAATATTTATAATTATGTACGATAAATTCTAAGATTAGTTTTTAAAATAAAAATATAGGTTAATTCTAAGTACACTATACATTTTTAAAATTCTTTATAAATATTCTATTTAATCTTTTCTAACTTTTCCATTGAATTGATCTTGAAATATTCACATGCAATTTTATATTTCAAATACATAATATATAAACAAGTCACAAGTTAACTATATGAAACATTTATCAATAATTATTGATTAATGAAATTTTCATTCAATTAATACAACTGAAATTATTAATTTTAGATCATTACATTGATTAACTTTAAATTGTTGTTAAATGATTAAAAGATAGTCATGATAAAAAAAAATTTATGTTTGGAAATGATAATATACTTTTGTTTTTAAAACTTTGCCTCTTTTGTATGGAAAGTCCACCCTATACCCTCATTCTCCTCAATAGAAATTTCAGCCATACAAATATATATTGCACTAAAAAATAAATGTTAAAAATTTCACTTGAAATTTTGGATTTAAAAAAAATTAAATAAAAAATATTTGAGGAAGTAAAATTGTTAGTGTTTTATTTTTACTAGATCTACCTTTAGTTTATTTTGAATATACTGGAGTAAATTTGTTTCTATTTAAATATATGTTTTATCAACAATTAAATTAATATTATTCTATTTATAACATTAAATTTTTTATTTTTTATTTTTAGTTTTAAAAATCTATTTTTTTGTTGATAATGTAGTTTAGATATGTGATAAGTTAATTAATTTAATTTTCATGATTCAACAATATAAAAAATTTCATCTACAGTTATACAATACCTACACTTTCTTCTAAAAAAATAATATAATATTAAATAAAACATGTAAATTTATGTGAATGTGCTAGAATGTCTTAGAATCTATAAATAGAATTAATTTTTAATTAACAGATATTTAGGAAAGAAAACTTAAGAGAGGTATGATTCTTACCTTCTTATTCTTCGTTGGAGGCTTTCTCATATCTATCTTATGATGTTTATATTTGTAATTTGTATTAGTGTTTTAGATGTGGTTATTTTAGGATATTGTATTATACTTTGTATTTGGTTATTGTTACAACTTTTGAAAAGGATGTTGTTTCATTGTGTATACCTTATAGTAATGGTTGTATCTATGTTTCTTTTATATGAGGTTGTACTTTCTATTCATTTGTATATATGAGATTTTTAATTATATTTAATATAAGATAATTAATTAATGTATACGTAATTCTACACCATGGAAATCTTGAGGGTCATTAACTATAATTGAGTTGTACTTATGTACCTTTTTTTGTAATGTATTCATTATTGTTTGTAAACTCTTAAAAAAAAATTATTCTGTAAACATAGCATCATGTTTTATGTTGAATTCTCATGGATTATCTGGTGGGGAATTACACTTGGTATCAGAGCTTGAGTTTCTACATTGTGAACTTTGGGGATTTGTATTCTAACTAGATGTCTAAACTGTTAAAACTTGAAACAAAACTTATACATATAACTCTTTTGTATTTCAAACTATTGTTTATGAACCTAGAGGTATGATATTAGACTTGTATGTTCAAAATAGATTTTATTGGATTATTGCATTAACATCATTTGTATGAACTTCTCAACTTATTATTTAATGTAAATACAAATGTGTGCTTTATACAATTGATTACTAGATGTTTTCTACAATGATGAATGAATAAATATTAATTAGATCTATTTAAATTGGTAAATAATGAATGATTGGTCACATCTTGTTGGATGTGTATGCAAACTTCAAGTAGGTTTTTGGAGGGTTAAATGAGCCCCTAGGCTATAGTTTAAACCTATTTTAGCTACCCCACTTGGCATACTATGGGTTAGGGGTTAGATGTTGGTCAATTTAAAGCCCATAACTCATTTATGACCATTCAATAGTACCCCTTTAGTCAAGTAACGAAAATTGGGGTTTGGAGTGCCGATATGTACCTATCACACACTGAGAAGCTAGAGGATGACACATATGCAGAATATTTTTTATCCTGTTGGCTACACCAAGAAAGAGGGTACACCAGAGAAGTTAGTAATTATTAGGAATGAAGAAGTCTTAATTGAAGATATCACTGAAGGTGATCCCAATGATGAGGAAAGAGAAGATGAAGATGTTACTATTGCTTCCAAGATCATAGAGGAAGAAAAGACTATCGAGTAAGCCACAATACAAAGATAAGGGTGAAGAAGGAGACAAAGAGAACATCAAGCCTGAAATAAAAGAGGGAGCTGACAAAGGAGCTGAAAATGAACCAAATGTAGATGATTCTACTACTAGTACAAGGCCAGAAGCCCAAGGACCTCATGCCGAGGGAATTGTAAAGGGGCAAGAAAAAGAGGAAAGTGTCTCTCCCGAGTCACCAAAGTCAAATCCAGAGAAGAAAGCTCTAGTTCCATATGGGAAATCTCCTAATTCTAGCAAACATGAGAAGAAAAAGAATAAGAAACATCAAAAAGGTCTGGTCACCTTGGATGAAGTGATAGAAATACCTTCATGTGACCTGAGAACCTTAGACCCCGAAGCTCTCAGAAGGTATGGAGAATTATGCAATAGAAAAGAAGCTCAAGAGAAGCTGAGGCAAGAAAATAAACATAAATAGGTTCTTGAGGATGTGAGAGAAATCCTAATGCAAGTTATACCTAAAGTCAATGTTGATGAGGAAACTCCCATCATTGACCAGCTAGCAACACTTACCGAGCACATCAATTCTCCCAATACCGATGTTGGAAAGAAGATAGAAGAGAGCGAAGAATCCAAAATAAAAATAAAAATCACTAATAAAATCAGCCAATCCATGGCAATACACAAGGTGAATCTATCTAAAATTGTAAGTGAAATTGAAAACCTTATTCAGAAGGTACTCATAATTTTGAAGAAGCTTTGCAAGTTATAGACTCTTTCACTGCAGAAATAAAAGAAAAGCATAAGCAACTAGATGATGATCTGCAGAAGAGTGTAGAAAGCTTAATTACATACCCCCATGCATTTAAATTACATTATTCAAAATTCAAGCATATTCATGGGATAAGAAATGAACTATGGAGAGAAGAAGAGAAGATAAAAGGATCAAACAACCGAGCTACAGGCAGAGTTGTTACCCCACGTTGAGGTGATGCAACGACATGTGAAAAAGTCTAAGGATCTTGTAGCCACTTGCGAGCTATCAGTGGTAGATCACATCTTTGACATGCATGCAAAAATTGGTTTGGAGAAGATTGCATTGGAAAGTATGAAAGAGGAATGGGAAAACCTCTTAACCAACTTGAAGAAAACCCATAAAAACATTTTTGATAGGATGTAAGTATATATTTTTTCAATTATTACCATAAAAGGGGGAAAATATGTATAGTATGTATACTTACCGAGGTATATAGATAGGGGGAGTCTACATTTTTTAAGTATACAGTTTTGAATTTTTGAAAATTTTGATTATGGAATACATATATGTTTTTGTCACTAATGCCAAAGGGGGAGAATGTTAGTTTATAAGTTGTTATTAGTATCACACATATAGTCGGTAAAGGAAGGAAATAGGCTAGTCGGTCAACACACTAAGCATAGTAATTGAGCACAGTCTTGATCAAGCACGTACACTGAGCTAGATGATTACCGGACACTGAGTACAGCTATAACCGAGCATTCATACATACCGAGCATCATTTTTTTACTGAGTCATGATTGCAGTATATACCAAGTAAACTAGGAATGACATAGAAGTATAGAATGACATAGAATACAAGGTAGATTGTTTACACCGAGCTAGAAAATAGTTTACATAGATCGAGGTGAAGATTAAATGCAGATGTAATCATTAAATGATTGATGATCTCTAAGTAATGATGTTTTAGGTTATTCATTTAGATCTTAGATCTTAGGTTTTCTAGATGATACCATAACCCTAATTAGGTCAAAATCTTTTGATATACGAATGGTTAAGATGTCATTTTTACAAGTTAGACACATGAAGTAGCCACCTACATAGACATCTGAAGATTAGACATAGTTGTGAAGTTAATAATTTGACAGAGCATTCAAGGATTATATTTAGAAGTATAGTGAAAGGCTACCGAGAAGAAATCTATCACAATAAGGTGATAAGGGTTATGTACTTATCAGATCTAAAATCAAGAAAATTAATTTTCTACATACATATCAATCTACTGTTACTTTCTAAAAATTATGGCCGACTTAAATCTCTTAACAGAGTAGACCTAACAAGTCTTTTTGTAAATCTCTTAATTGAGTGCACACTCAACAATGTTGCTTAAATCCTCTAACCAGGTAGATCCTTACAGGTCTTTATTGTTACTCCTAACAGAGTAAGATCATTAGAAGTGATCAATATTGTAGCCTTAATTGACAAAATTTATTACTACATTTAGTGAAGCTTTGTGGGTGTCATCCCCATCGTAGTCTTTACCTTCTAACAAGAGTTTCTACAATACCAAAATACTTGTGTATTATGTATTAAGTTTCATGAATGTTTACATGTTAGATATAAAAAACATTTCTTATTTTCAGTAATGTTATGAATGGATGAAAAGATAAAATGTAAGTCAGTTAATGAAATAAATCATCTTAAGGAATTAGTTCAAAAGGTTTTTAGGGTTACTGATTCACTCCTCCCCTCTCAGTAACTCACCTATCCATTATCTCAATAGTTTGTCACTGATGTCAACATATATGCTTTCTGGATAGAGTTAACAGAGTTCCAAACACAATTATTTCATGAGATTTTATACTGATGAATTGAGTTCTGTGAAGATTTATTAGAATTTAGGAACATGTTTTGATGATGTGGTTGTAAGCATAGAAAAATTTATCTAGATATGTTCAAGTTATGTGAAGTTTACTAAAGACTATTTACAGTGAGAGTTTCCAGGAACTGGTGATAGTTTATTCAAGATTTTTTGTTTTGGTGAAGTTGAAGCTATTTCCATGAGGTTGATATGTTGTTGAGGACATATTCAGGATGCTTGGATAAACATGCCAGAATCTACTTTTCATTCCATGAAGACTTGTGGATGATGTGAAGCGTTTTACTTCTTTGAGAGCCAATTACAGATTAATAATTCTATGGAAGTGTTTAGATGTAATGTAACATGTATTATAAATTCTTATTGATGTCCTATATTATTAAATGTAAATTGAGAAATACTTTTGCCTAACTCAATAATCATTAGGTCTTGGTATAAAGAAAAGGAAGTTTATTTGATGCATGGGATATCATAAGGATATCATGAGGTCATCAAATATTATGCAAGATTTGAATGCAAAATATTTATGATCAGAGTAGAAGATGATGTTGTTGGTTTTTTGAGGACTTTAAAGGAATTATGAAAGAAAATAAAGTTGTTGTTTTAGTCATTTCACCCTTGGGTGTGCTATCCTAAAGCAATTTGGACGGTGGGTTCAGTTGTCTTCGTTGAGTTTCTCAATAAACTCCTCACAGGTTTGGGATGTTTTAGTAGGGATCCAAAGTCTCCTAATAGGGACTCATACGTACTAATTATATTTTAACATAATTCTCAAAGGGTCTATCTTTTCACAAGAAACTTTTATATTAGTACATCATATTGTGGGCATCATTCCTACGAGGGTTTTCCCTCTAATCAAGGGTTTCCCTAGTTAACATATCTGGTGTTATTGTGTATGTTTATTATCTTGTGGTTATTATTATTATTGATTATAAGATTAAGATTTGATAATTTTGAATTTAAGTTAATTAAGATCACAACTGATTCCCCCCTTCTCTCAGTTGTGTTTGTGGACTTTTCTTTCTAACAATTGGTATCAGAGCATCAGGTCCTTTAAGGAAAAGTTTAATAACTTAATGAAATCTATGGCTACTATTTTTTTAGGAAAGAAAGTCTGAAGTTTGATGGAGTAAATTTTGACAATTGGAAAGAAATAATGAAGGCACATTTTCTATGCATGGGAATTGACTGCTGACTGGCTATCAAGATGAAGAAGACTGTTATAGAAGAAGATAAACTTGAATCATGTACAAATGAAGAAAAAAACCAATACATGTACAATATTATTTCTAGAGAGGCTATTTTATCAGCTCTTCCAGATACAGAATATACTGAGGTAAAAGATCTAAGACTTTCTATTGAGATTTGGAATAAATTAGAAAATCCTTTTGAAGGAGATGAAACTTTGAAAAAAGCTAAATCGGAGAATTATATTAGTATGTTTGAAAGTACTAAGATGCAAGAAGATGAAACTATACGAGGTTACTTTAGTAGGATTACTGAGATTTTTATAGGAATTAAGAGTTGTGGTGGAAGGAAATCAGATAATGAAGTCATATGGAAGATAGTGAAATCTCTACCACCGGCCTTTGAATACAAAGCACAAATTATTGAAGAAATGATTTTACCCGATTTTACAAAAAAAATTCTACTTTGTCAGATTAAGGGGAAATGATCTATTACACTAGATGGAAATACTAACACTGAAGGTGTCTACTTTGTTGATGGATTGGACATAATCTTTTGAGTGTTGGACAACTTATGGATAAAGGATACAAGTTATATTTCATAAGGAAGACTTGTGTTATTAAAGACAGTGATGGAAAACTAATTGGAACATGTATAAAGACAAAAGGTAATGTATTTTAGTTGTCTCCTACTAAAATGACATATTTTATTGTTAAAGTGGATGACAGTTGGCTATGGAATAAGATATTTTTTCATATAAACTTTGATATAATTATGAAGATCAACTCATCAAATGCAATTAGAGACTTTCCTAAGATTGTGAAGCCCACTAACATGATTTGCAAGGAATGTGTTATGGCTAAATAGATAAAGAATTCATTTTTGATAAAATTTTTTACAACATCAGTCAATTTGGAGATTGTGCATATAGACTTACATGGACCTAAAAGGACAAAAGGATTCTATGGTGAAAGTTATTTTATGATTTTTATTGATGATTTTACAAGAATGACGTGGGTTGCATTTTTTAAAGAAAAATCTGAAGTATTTGAGAAGTTTAAGTTATTTAAGAATAGAGTTGAGAATGAATCTGGCTTAAAGATTAAATGTTTGAGATCTGATAGAGGATTTGAGTTTACTTCAAATGAGTTTAATATCTTTTGTGAAGACAATTTAATTAAGAGACAACTTTTAGCAACTAGGACACCACAACTGAATGGTTTAGCAGAAAGAAGGAACATATTAGTTAATGAGGTAGCTAAAGCTATGATGCTTGAAGGTAATGTATCACATATCTTTTCAAGAGAAGTAATGAACACCACAATTTACACAATGAACAAAGTTCATATTAGACAAGGTACTGGTAAGACATCTTATGAACTTTGGTTTGGACATACACCTGCTGTGAAATATTTTAGAATCTTTGGAAGTAAATGTTATATCAAAAGAGATGAACATATTGTAAAGTTTGATGCTAGAAGCGATGAAGGAATTTTTCTTGGTTATTCATTGAAAAGTAAAGCATACAAATTTTTTAATCAAAGCTTGTGGACTATTGTTGAGAGTACCAATGTGAAGGTTGATGAAAGGTTTAGAATTGAGGAGAGAATTCTTGATTATGATTTTGATAAAGATAAAAGTCAAAGGACTAACATTAATCAGAATGATGAACAAGAATTGTTTTATGAAACCGAAAATAATTTACAGATTAAAGAGTTTAGATAGGAACTAAGAGTTGAACTTGAATCACCACCTAGAGAAGAAGTCAGAGTTGAACTGGGAACACCTAAATATGTTGCAATAAATCACCCTATAAATAAAATCATTGGAAGTGAAAATAAAGGAGCTATGACAAGGAACCAGGTAAATAAAGAACTATGTTTAATATCTCAAGTTGAACCAAAGACTGCAAATGAAGCAGTAAAGATGAAAATTGGATGAAAGAAATGAAAGAAGAAATTGAATTGATTGAAAAGAAAAAGAATTGGGAATTGGTCCCTAGACCTAAATACAAGAATGTTATTGGTACAAAATGGGGTTTCAAGAACAAGATGAATGAGAAAGGTGAAGTAGTAAGAAACAAAGCAAGATTGGTATGTAAAAGATACTTGTATAAATAAGGCATTGATTTTGAAGAAACCTTTTCACCTATGGCTAGACTTGAAGTAGTGAGAATGTTTCTGGCATATGCTTATAGTAAAAATTTCAAGGTATATCAGATGGATGTAAAATCAGCTTTTCTTAATGGAGAACTTTAAGAGGAAGTATACATTGAACAACCTGATGGTTTTTCTTTAACAGAAGACAAGGATATGGTTTTCAAATTGAATTTGGCATTGTATGGATTGAAGCAGGCTCCTAGAGCTTGGTATGCAAGGTTAAATAGAAACTTGATCGATTTTGGATTTAAGAAAGGTAATATAAATAGTAATATGTACTTAATAAAAAATGATGATGGATTATTGATTGTTGAAGTATTTTTTGATGATATAATCTTTGGAGGCAATGATGAAGTAAGTAAGAAATTTTTAGTTTAAATAAAAGATGAATTTGAAATGAGCATGATTGGTGAGATGAAATACTTTTTGGGATTGCAGATTACACAATTCAAGGATGCCATTTTTATACCACAAACAAAATATCTTAAGGACTTATTAACAAAATTTGGAATGGAGAATTGTAAACTAGTTGGAACCCCTATGGTAACTGGATGTAAATTATCATGAAAGGATGAATTTTTGAATGTAGCACAGACAAGATACAAATCTATGATTGGAGGACTACAATACTTAACTCACACAAGACATAATATAGCTAATTCAATTGGGATTGTAGCTATATTTCAAGAAAAACCTAAAGAGACACATGTTGCAATAGTAAAAATAATATTTAGATACTTGAAGGGTACATCAGAATATGGGATATGGTATGATGGGTATGTGTAGGATCATGGTATGCCAAACTAGGCCCTTAAGTGACAATGAAAATTTAGAAAATCAGGTTTAGGCAAGTTGACATAAAAATTTGAACAAGTTATAAATATTATATCAAAAATATGTAAGAAGAGAATTTGTCAAAAATTGAATTTAGTTTCTAAGATACTAGGCCTTTTTTGAAAAATAATTATTCTATATGTCAAAAATTTCAAATTTCAATGTAGTAGTACGAAAATTTCAGGAAAAAAATAAGAAGTAGGTGTATGTCCGACCACCTTAAACACAATCAAATGATAATTTTTTTTACACGATTCTAGATATAAGTAGTAGATTCATATCTGGATGTGACACATTTTTTTGTAATTTTTTCCAAGTAAATAATTAATTATGATTTTTCTTCTACAACTTTTCCAGAATACAAAAACTCTCGTGTCTAACCCTGTTAACTTAGTCTAAACTTCATCAAATTCAATTTTTTATTTATTTTTCTTGTAGTAGGAAACACATAGAATTTGACACATGTTTTGGATTTCAAAAATGTTATACAGTTTGAAAGTTATAGCTATTTTTCAATAAGTCTATCAATCAGGACTAGAAAGATAAGAAGTAGGTGTATGTCTGACCACATTAAACAAAATCAAATGATAATATTTTTTTATAAGATTCTAGATAAAAGTAGTAGACTCATGTCCAGATGTGATGTATATTTTTTTGTATTTTTTTCCAAGTAAATAATTAATTATGATTTTTCTACTACAAATTTTTCTTAATATAAAAACTCTGGTGTCTGACCACCTTAACTTAGTCTAAACTTCATCAAATTGAAATAATTATTTATTATTATTTTATTAGGTGAAGCATAGAATGTGATGTATATTTTAAATTTCAAAAAATGTTATATTGTTTGAAAGTTATAGTTGTTTTTCAAAGAGTCTATCAATTAGGACTTCTTTTTCACATCGCCACTTTTTGGCATACCATGATCTGACACATACTCTGATAGATCACATATTTTACACTATGTGCATACATTGGTGCAGATTGGGGAGGAAATGTTGATGACAAAAAGAGTACAAGTGGTGGAGCATTGTTCTTGGGAGGAAGATTAGTCTCCTGGTTGAACAAGAAACAAAATTATATATCACAAAGTACAATAGAAGAAGAATATGTTGTAGTAGAAAATAATTGTAATCAAATCACTTGGATGAAGCAAATGTTGATGGATATTGGCATTGAATTTATTGAGCCTATTATCGTACATTGTGATAATTTAAAAGTACAATTATCATGTCAAAGAATCTAGTATTACATTCAAAGACCAAACATATTGTAATAAAGTATCATGTTGTGAGAGAGAAGGTTGTAGAAGAAAAAATTAGATTGAAGTATGTTAGTACAAAGGAGAAGATGGTAGATATATTCACAAATCCTTTGGCTAAGGATACTTTTGAGTATCTAAGAAGTATACTTGGTGTTATTCCCCAACCCTCTTTAGAGTAATAGATGTAGGATTGCATCAGTCAATCATGATCAAAGCACTAAACCTTTCTATAAGACTGGATGTTTGATGCTACTCCTATGGGGGAGTATCTTTACTCGATGTGAGACATTAAGGAATTGTAGTCATAAGTTTTCTACATTATCTTTTGATACTCATGCACTTTAATAGATTATATTGGAGATGATTGAACTTTAAAAATTGGTGTATTGACACCTTTGTCATTGATGTCAATGGGGGAGAGATATACATGAAAAATCTTAAGGAAAGAAAAATCTTAAGAGAAGAATGAATGAGGGAGATTTGAGTTTGAGAGTCTGTAGAGGAAGATGAGGAAGAAATATATTGATGATAGATTATTAATGATAGGATGGGACTAGATAGTTTTTCATCTATGTTTCCATCAATGTCAAAGGGGGAGATCATTAGCATGAATATTTATGAATGTTGTTAGCAGGGAAGACTGGATGTTGATCAAAGATGATTGAGTTCTTATATGTTACATTCATGAATGGGTTTGTCATTGATGTCAACATATATGATGTTTGGGAAAAGTTAACAGAGTTATAGACACATAATTTTTTCGGGAGGTTTTATGCTAATGAATTGAGTTCCCTGAAGAGTTATTAGAATTTGGGAACATGTTTTGATGATGTGGTTGTAAGCGAAGAAAAAGTTATGCAGATATGTTCAAGTTATGCGAAGTTTACTAAAGATTGTTCACAGTGAGAGTTTCTAGGAACTGGTGACGGTTATTCAAGATTTATTATTTTACTGAGGTTGAAGCTAGTTTAGGGAGGTTGATATGTTGTCGAGGACATATTCAGAATTCTTGGATAAACATGATAAAATCTACTTTTCATTCTGCAAATACTTGTGGATGATGTGAAGCATGTTACTTCTTTGATAGTTGACTACAAATTAATAATTCTATGGAAGTGTTTAGTTATAATGTAACATGTATTGTAAATTCTTATTGATGTCTTATATTATTAAATATAAATTGAGAAATCCTTTTGGCCGACTCAATAATCATTAGGACTTGGTATAAATGAAAGGAAGTTTATTTGATGTATGGGATATCATGGGTCATGAAATGTTGTGTGAACTTTGAATGTGAAATCTTTATGATCAAAGTAGAAGATGATGTAGTTGGTTTGTTGAGGACTTCAAAGGAACTATACAAGAAAAGAGATTCATTTTTTTAGTCAGTTCACCCTTGGATGTGTTATCTTGAATATTGTTTATTGAAGATAGTCTTGAAGAAATTTGGATAGTGGTTTCAGTTGTCTTCGTTGAGTTTCTCAATCAACTCCTCACAGGGTTGGGATATTTTAGCAGGGATCCAAAGTCTCCTAACAAGGACTCATATATACTAATTGTATTGTAAAATACATCCGATAGGGTCTATCCTTTCACAAGGCACTTTTATATTAGTACATCATCTTGTGGGCATCATTTCCACCAGGGTTTTCTCTCTGATCAAGGGTTTCCCTAGTTAACATATCTGGTGTTATTGTTTATGTTTATTATCTTATCGTTATGGTTGTTATTGATTGCAAGATTAAGATTTGATAGAGTTGAATTGAAGTTAATTAATCTCACAATTGATTCCCCCCTCTCAGTTGTGTTGGTGGACTTTTCTTTCTAACACCAAGCACAAAATCTAAAAATCTTAATACCAGATTTCTAAGTATGATAATAAAATCAACAAAATATGTATATCACCCAGGTCTAACACACGTGAAGAAAACAATCTTTTTGAAATATATGAATCTAATCTACGAGGGTTTTAAAACTCTACCTCAAACCACCAATTGAAGAAACACAAAGAAGAATAGAAAAATATTGAAAATCTCAAGCTTTCACAAAGATCTTTCAATTCAATCCTTCATCCAAAACCTACAAATTTGTGTTTAGCATAATGGCCAAATTTCTCCTCACAAAGAAAAAGGGATCTGAAATTCAAACTCAACCATGCAAACCTGGAACTTAACACAACTCAACAAATTTTGTTTTTATCAATCTCTCTCTTACATGATTTATTCAATTTTCTAATTAATAACTCCATGCACTTTTTGTAATTCTTGTTTATATTAATTCACCTAACTAATAAGAATTGTTTTATTTATTTAAATTGAATTTTTAATTAATTGCATATCAATTTTAACTAAAAGAATATTATTTTCAATCACTTCATTATTGTTTTATCCAATTTACCTCAAATTTGGATTTAATAATTATTTAAATCTTTAAGTTCCACCATTAGAATTTTAATTAAGTCTTTTTAATTAATAAATGTATTTAATTATTTTTTATTAATTAAATACCTTCACATTTAATTTTCTATCTTTAATAAGATTTAATTATTTAAACCGCATAATTAATCTTAATAAATTATTTAATCATTTCGCAATAAACACACCAACCAGCCAAAGATGAACTTAACCTAATAAAAGAATAATCATTCTCAAGGGAAAGGCTTATGAACTCATGTCACCTAGACAAATTTGGAAAGGTAAAATATTAGAAACTTGTCCACTATTTCAGGATAATAAAATGGCTTAGGTTTGGATTTAGGGAAGTCGATGTCTAGTACCTGCAAACCTACATAAAAGACAAGCATGTACATACATATATATAACAAGCAATAGAAAGGATAGAGACATAGATTGTGGATCCCTCAAATAGGTAGCTATGATTTTGTCCCTCAACCATATCAAAGACGTCAAACAAAAAGGTAAAACATACATAATAGCCATGCACATGCAAGTATGGGGTAAGTAAAATCATATATATAAACAAAATTTTAAACATATAGATAATCATCATCAAACTAACTAACATCATCTAACTGTAAACATATGATATCACATAACTATCCAATATCAAATCACCATGTAATGTCATGCATCCAAAACCACATAATAAACATAAAATAATTAACGCACACATGTTGTTAGTTTGTTTTATAATTTTATTTTGAACCTATTTTACAATTTTATGCCAAACAGATTATCTGTGAGAGTATGTTACAAACATATTCTTTCAACTTCAATAGACAATGCAACTAATTGAAATCAATTTATTTGTTCCTTAAGCATTAGAATTGTCACTCCTCATTTTGAGTCATTTATTTGAGTCCCATAGTGAAAATCATTCAACACTTCCTAATGCCAATCACATTGAATCAGTGAACACACATTTCTAGTGTCAACAAAGGACAGTACGGAGTGGGATGACATGGGTGGCAAGTTGGCATTATTTTTAGAGATGACCATATGGTGAGGATAAGATTTGGCTCATAGTGCAACACTCATAATTTTTTTAAACAAAGAATCTATCACAATGTTATAAATATAAAAATATAATTTGTTGGAAACAACCATTTAAATAAATGGTTGAATTAATTCAATTGTACAATTTTAAGAAGAATTTTGAATCTATTAGAAAGATACTAATTAAAAAAATATTATTACAAACAACCTTGTAAATATGTTTTTGATAGAAAAAAGTAGCAAGAGGGTGTTGGCCCCGTGGAACATAAAGACTAGGAGCACATTAACAACACATTAACAACACTAGTCTAATAGAAAATAAACATTAGCAACAACAAATAGTGTCCAGTCTACCTCTATAAAAAACAAACTTAAAGGTCCTAAGCAAAAACAATGAACCAGAGTAGCTTAACCAGAAAGTATTGAACATATTAACAGTAATATGCCACGCAAGGCTAATCCAAAGTCTTGAGAGCTTAACCATAGAATAGAAAAGCAAAATAAAAAAACCAGAGGCCAACAGGCCCAAAACCAAACAAAAACACCATGGAAGCAGTAACAACTAATATGTCCCTCCCAGACACTTAGACATCAAGGTAGTAGCCCACTCTTCCTACAGAAATAGGAAGAGGTCTCTATTATCCTCATCAGTCTCCAATTTACCACCAACGATCTTATCCTACATATTACACAGCATCATGGCCGACACGTGCATCACTTTAAGGGAAAATTTGTTGGAATCAGTGATGCAGCCATTGATTTCCCTCAAATCCTTCTTAAGGCCAATAATCTCCTTATCCAGCGCGTTGAACTTCTGTTTGAGGGAGACTTTGAACCTATCATTCTCAGCCATTGCCATAGTATTGTACTCAGTGAGAGGGGAGTTGACCTGCTAATTATGGGGGGAAGGCGGTGATGGGGTGCTTCTACTGGGGATTTCATTCACTACCAGCTAGGGTTTCAAAGGAGGAGCGTAGCCAAACTTGGGTGAGCTCGTGCTCAGCTAAGGATCCCTTGATCAAGCCAGAGGAGGCAAAGGTCTCCCTATCCTCTGAATGAGACTTGTCCTTAGAGGTTGTTTCCTTGATTCTTCTTTTGCATTTCTCCTTGGCAATTCTTTTGGACCACCAAACAGTACAACCCAAATCGACTTCCAACTCCACCTGACTGTTTGATTTTTTAATTTTTTTAGGCTTCCTCTCAGCTTCAGGGGTGCTATCAACCACCATTTTTTCCTTAGCTTCCATGGAATCAAAGGCATGGGATTCCTCTAAATCCTTCACCCTTTTGAAGGGGTTTCTTACACATCTCTTGTGACCTTTACCATCATGTGGGACCAGGTCAGTCTCCTGGATGGACAGGGAGGAGGAGTGAGAGGGGTTATTGGCTCCCTTAGGTGAAATATCCTGAGTGACCTTTTTAATAATAAGGGGGGAACGGGGTGGGGAGAAAATAGATTTATGGAAATTGTACAAATAGAGAAAGAGGCCCTGGTGAAGGATGGGAATCAGTTTCTTAGGATTCTTGTTCTCTTTTATGTCCAAGATGTTACTTTCCAACGAGTGGAGGAGGTAGAATGGGATGGAAATAAGGTCCCTATTCCTAATGTGGTTAAGGAATGACATATGATAATAATAAAAAATAATAAATTTTCCCTCAAGAGTGAAGTATTTCATGACAATGTGACACACCTTAGGCTAGAAGTCAGGTAGCAGCTTGCAGTTGAATCCCCCAGACTTCTTCACAGGCTTCTCACCCAACCTAAAAAATTGATTGAGGCTGGTAATGTTTGAAGTTCGACTGGTTTTCTTATACTTCCTTCCCTTTGTTGATACCCTCGTTGCTTTACCTATGACCTCCTCATTAATTTGGAAGTGTATGCCCCCTACCGACACCTTTCTGTTGTTCCAAGAGGTCACAAATTATTTAGAAATTTGTTTGTCATGGTTGCCCTTCATTATTTCCATGAAACCCCAAATGCCATTGTCTTTGCAGTAGTGAATAACCAGGGGGTCAGAGGAGCACTCCTCTTCGATTTTGTTCAGCTCAATACGCAAATTTTTTCCACCCATCTCGACTAGACTAGTTTCCTCCGTAGATGCTTTTTGGAATTTACAGAGCTAATTTTTGCATGCGAGGGCATAAAACAAAGCTTTTTGAGTTGGGTATGTGTAGGATCATGGTATGCCAAAAAGTGGCGATGTGAAAAAGAAGTCCTAATTGATAAACTCTTTGAAAAACAACTATAACTTTTAGACAATATAACATTTTTGAAATCTGAAATATACATCACATTCTATACTTCACCTGCTACAATAATAATAAACAATTCTTTCAATTGTTGAAGTTTAGACTAAGTTAAGGTGGTCAGACACGAGAGTTTTTATATTCAAGAAAATTTGTAGCAGAAAAATCATAATTAATTATTTACTTATAAAAAAAATAAAACAAATATGCATCACATCCGAACATGAGTCTCTTACTTTTATCTAGAATCTTATTAAAAAATATTATCATTTGATTCTGTTTAATGTGGTCAGACATACACCTACTTGTTGTCTTTCTAGTCCTGATTGATAAAATTATTGAAAAATAGCTATAAATTTCAAACTGTATAACATTTTTAAAATCCAAAACATGTGTCACATTCTATTATTTTCATAATACGATAATTTTATTTTTTTTGAATTTGATAAAGTTTAGACTAAGTTAACATGGTCAGACATGAGATTTTTTGTATTCTGGAAAAGTTGTAGAGGAAAAATCATAATTAATTATTTACTTGGAAAAAAATTAAATATGTGTCACATCCAGACATGATTCTACTACTTATATCTAGAATATTGTAAAAAAAAATTATCATTTGATTGTGTTTAAGGTGGTCTGACATACACCTACTTCTTATTTTTTTCTTGAAATTTTCGTACTACTACATTAAAATTTGAAATTTTCAACATATAGAATAATTATTTTTCAAAAAATTCCTATTATCTTAGAAACTAAATTCAATTTTCTACAGATTCTCTTCTTACATATTTTTGATATAATATTTATAACTTGTTCAAATTTTTATGTCAACTTGCCTAAACCTGATTTTGTGAATTTTCATTGCCACTTAAGGGCCTAGTTTGGCATATCATGATCTTGCACATACCCAGTTAATTGTTTTATGTGAATTTAGTTCATACAAGGTAGGGACTGGGTATTTTTGGATAATCGAGTCCCGCATAGTGAAATCTAGTGGATCTCGAGGCGTAATTATTAGCAGTTAAGCCAATTTTGCCATTTGTGTCCTTGGTAATCGAGATTACCTGCTGAAGCAGATAACCATCCTCCCACATGTAATCACGCAAAAGGTATTATGAACCTTTATAATATTTTGTGCATACATAGTCATAACGACTATAATCATCATATTAAGCCATCACATAATCTTGGTGGGGCCCTAAAATTTTTTATCAACAATGTGGCTCATTTTGAACATTGTTGGTGTCATATTTTTCCCACCTGATTAGCCATTGGGTCTCCTTTGGTAGCTCACTAACCTCCTCCCATTTGACCAACCTAGTTTTCTTAACCCCAATGCC
Source organism: Chamaecyparis obtusa (assembly GCA_027943335.1). Taxonomy (NCBI): domain Eukaryota; kingdom Viridiplantae; phylum Streptophyta; class Pinopsida; order Cupressales; family Cupressaceae; genus Chamaecyparis; species Chamaecyparis obtusa. The sequence goes on along the minus strand of BSBK01009572.1, from coordinate 93,658 downwards.
AGCCACAAAATCCACCACCACGTTACCTTCCCTGTAGGTATGGGAAATGGTCATGCTTTGGAAGTTATTGAGAAGCTCCCAAATTTCCACTATTATGGTGTTCACCTACCATCTCGCACTTGAAATTTGTTTGAAAACCTCCAAAATTACTTTGCAAACCCCCTCAATCATCAACAACCTGATATTCTTGGAGATGGAAAATTTATACCCCATAGAAGAGTCATGCCTTCAGCTTGATTAACAGTATTATTTTTTAGTGGCCTAGCATAAGCCAAAAGGAAAAAGCCCTTGTGGTCTCTTAGCACTCCACCCCCACCCTAGGTAAGATTGTTCACTACCCCATCAAAGTTTAATTTGATCCAGCCAATGGGGAGGGCAACCCACCTAGTTGCATTTCAGGCCATCAACCTGGAGTTGTTGAACCTAGTGAAGCCAGACAACAAATTACAACTATCAGCCATTTTGATCTCCCAAGTTGAGGGGGGTGTAGAGGGGAGTTTCCAAATAGCTGAGCCAACATTCTCACATAGGAGCTTGGTGCCCAGATGGAGAGAGGCCTTAGGTAGGGAATCAGTCTCCCTAAAGATCCTGTTATTCCTTTCTTTCCAAATAGTCCAACAAATGTGCGGGGGAAGAAGACACCATAGAAGCTAGAGGAGAGGGTGATTGGAGGGGGATCACCAATCAGTGAATTGGTGAACATCATCTCCAAAGACCTAGGGGATCCCCAATTTTCCAATAACTCCTTGCCAAATACTAGCAGATTAGTCGCAATGTATCAATAGGTGGTTCACAGTTTCCTCCTTCTTGCAGAGGACACATCTGCTGGCCAGGGAGAACCCTCTTCTAATGAGGTTCTCATGAGTTAAGACTTTACTATGCATAAGTGTCTACCATAAGAAGTTGATTTTCAAAGTAAGATGTGGGATCCACACTTTTTCCCAATCTCTAGGGTTATGATCCTCCTTCAGAAGCAGGTTGTAAGGAGTCCTAACCGAGAAGTTTCCCTCTTGGGTGGGGGCCCAAATGATAGAGTCCTGGCTAGCAATTCCAAGAATTATGACATTTTCCAGCACTTCCATGAGCTCATTAGCCAAGTGTTTTAATTTAGGTCTGTCCCTGATCATAAGAGCTATATATTTCCATCTCCCTCCAGACATGTAGTTGTAGGTTCTATTTCCAAGGATAGGTCTGAGGTAGGTCATGAGGGGGCCAAACCATCCATCAAGGTTAGTGTGATTTTGGATCCATGAGTCATGCCATAAACAGATGGATCTTCCATCCCTGAGTTTCCAGAAGACACCCTTAGAAAGCATGGTTTTTCATTTGCAAATATTTTCCCAAAGTTTAGATCCATTGGAAAGGTTGTTATCCCAGTACATCATTCCATAAGGGTTCCATTGAAGGTACGTAGCTTCCATAATTTAACACCAATCCTCTTTCCTCTCAATGAGCTTCCAAGCCACTTTCATGGTGAGGGCCCTATTCAGTATGCCAATTCACCTAAGACCCAGACCTCTAAATATTTTAGGAAGGAAAACCATTTCCCAATTGACCAGGGATATCCTCTTTTTCTCTTTAGAGCCAGCCCACATAAAATTCCTTTGTATTTTTTCCAGCCTGTTAGCCATGTTGCTTTTAATGTTGAAGAGGGACATAAAGTAAACAGGTATCCCTTGGAGAGTAGAAGCTACCAGCTAGAGTTTACTAGCATTTCTCAGAGTCTTCCCTTTCTAGCTAGTATGTTTTTGCTAGGTTCTTTCTAGGAGCGAATTCCATAATTCTTGAGAGACCTCTTTGATAGTGAGAGGGAGGCCTAGGTAGGTAGAGGGGAGTGAAGCTGATTGTTAGCCCAAGATTTGAAGCACTTTGGTTTGGGTCTCAATGGGGGCGTTGAAGAAGAAAAGTCTTCTTTTCTAGTAGTTGATGCACTATCTCGAGGCCATAGCATAGTTCTCCAATAGATTCTTCCACTGTCTAGCTTCAATCATTGATGAGTACCCAAAGAGGAAAGTATCATCCACAAATTATTCTAGAACAGTTTGCTGTAGAGTGGAAGCTAGTTTGACTCCTTTTATTCTTCCCGTGGAAGAGAGAATAGTCAGATAACTACTAAGGACTTCATACACCATAATGAATAAATAGGGGGAGAGGGGGTCACCCTGCTGTAGAACCTTTTTAGGTTAAAAGAAGCCGCTCGGGGAGCCATTGACCAACACAGAGAAACTAACAGTTTGCATACATTCTTGAATAATGTGGATAACCTTATCATTAAAGCCCATTCTACCAATAATTTTTTGAAGAAAGGACCAATTAACCTTATCATAATCCTTAGAGATATCAAGTTTGAAAGCCATACCTGGTGCTTTTCTCTTGTCCATGGAATGAATAATTTCATGTGTAGCTATGGTTGCATCTAGGATCTGCCTTCCCAGAACAAAACCTTTCTGAGTAGGGCTGATCAGTTTGTCTAGGAGGGGCTTCAGTCTATTAATCAGGATCTTAGTCAGGATCTTATAGAATGTGTTACATAGACTGATAGGCCTGAAGTCCAGCATAGAGGTCAGGTTGTCATTCTTAGGGACCAACACAATATAGGTCTTGTTATGTTCCTTTAGTAGTCACCCCATTCTAAAGAATTCTTTGGAAGAACATGAGACTTCTAGACCAGCAATATCCCAATATTCTTGAAAAAAAGTTAGGGGAAAACCATCAGGTCCCGGTGCTTTATAGGCCCCCATAGAAAAGACATCCGCTTTGACTTCCTCATTAGAAAACTACCGTATGAGGTGATCATTGTCACTGTGAGTAATAGCACATTGGACATGTTCGAGGACTTGATTTTGCATGTTGACTGAGAACATGTGTCAAACATTAGAGTATAATGCCCTAAATTAATTGGTCACAACCTCATTAATTTTGTCCTTCTCACTAACTTCATTCCCTCTGTCATCCTTAATTGTGTTAATGGTATTTCTTGTTTTGTGATTTCTAGCTAATCTATGAAAGAAGGATGTATTTCTGTCTCCTTTAGTAAGCCACTAGATCCTAGATCTCTATTTTCAGTAGATTTATTCTCTTCTCAATGCTTCCTACCACTTGTGTCTTTCCTTTTCTTCCTCCATTTGAAGCTGGGGGTTGATATTCTCAATGGCAAGCTGGGCTTGGAGGGAGTCCAAGGTCTTTGTAAGCTCTTTCTTCTCCTTATCGAAGACACCAAAATTCCATTTGCTCCATCCCTTAACCTCTCTTCTAATGATTTCCAATTTCTGAGCAATTCTGAACATGGCAGTACCCTTAATAGAGGTAGCCCACTAGGATTTTACTTGGTCTCTAAATGAGGGGTGGGAGCACCACATAATCTCAAATCTAAAAGGAGTCAGACCAATCCTAGGAGATTCAAACCAACATAGGAGGAGGGGGTTATGACTAGAGGTAGTTTTGGGGAGGGAAGACAAAGTGGAGGTTAAGCACAAATCCCATGAGGAGGTGGCTAGAGCCCAGTCTAGCCACACTTGGATGAGATGGGAGCCTTTCTTATTGTTGGACCAAGTGAAGGGATTTCCTTTCAGGTCGATATCCAAGAGACCAGAGTAGGAGATGAATTTTGCAAGGTCCCCCATACTATCAGAGTATTCCATTAGATCTCTACATTTTTCCAAGCGATAAAGGGGGGTGTTAAAGTCGCCAACCACCATATAATTAGCAAAAGTGTCATGATCCATGCAGTTGATAACATCCTTCCAGAGGGACAACCTGCCAGTCCGGGTATTAAGGGCATAGATATTGAACAGGTGCCAAAACAACTATTTCTTTCTGAAGGTAACATCAAGGAATTTTGGGGAGAAGGAAAGCGGTTCACCTTCAACAGTGTTGGGGTTCTAGAGAGTGGCAATGCCCTCAGAGGCACCAGATGCCTCAGAGTAGAGAAACTCAGCACCCGGCCAGAGACTGCTAGCAAGGGAGGCAAAATTATTGAAAGACATCTTAACATCTTGGATAAGAAGAATATCGAGCCTATGATAAAAAAAATGTACTGTTTAACCTTGTAAAAATGTTGAATTGGTCCTATTTTAAAATAGAATGTAGGTGGAATCTATAGAAAAGTGAATAATAATAAATAAATAAAATGAAATTAATTAGAGATAAGACTATTGCAAATTATTGAATTGGTCAAAGTCTCATTATTTAATTTTCTTTTAGGTAGAATCAATGATAATGTTAGCAATATAAAATGAAACTCATAAAAAACAACACTACTATAAATTGTTAAATTAGTCGAAGTTTCAAATTTTTTTAAAATGTAGATAGAATCTATAAAAATGATAGTATATAAAAATTAACATTTATTAGAAACCTCACTATTGTAAATAAAAAATTTAGTATATAACAAATAAAATTAATTAGAAACATCATTATTGTAAATTGTTGAATTGGTCCAAGGCTCCTATTTACACAAATATGTAGGTAGAATCTATGAGAAATTTAGTAATATAAAAATTAAATGCATTAGAAACAACATTATTGTAAAGAATTGGTCCAAATCTCACTATTTAATAAATAACATAAGTAGAATCTATGAGAAAGATAGTAATATAATAAAATGAAATTAGTTAGAAACAACATTGTACTAAATTATTGAATTGGTCTTGTTATACACTAAGTTTGCACCCTTGTCTCAAGCTCTCGTAGTCTTGATAACTTAGTATAACATGGGAATCATCTCCAGGTTGTGGGACCTATGCTAATTGAGATGAGACCTATGTTATACTAAGTTATCAAGACTATGAGAGCTTGAAACAAGGGTGCAAACTTAGTGTATAACAATTCTGGCACGCCCGGTGGGACCAAGAGGTCATAATTTTTATAGTTCTTGCTGGTTCTAATATGCATCCAGCAGGTTGTAGACCTAGAAGAGGTCATTTTGCTGCATATCTAGTGACTCTGGAAAGTCTACTGGTTTCAAAGATCAAGTGTTGGTATGTTTCAAATCTTCCATATTCAGATTCCAGGTAACTGCATGAGTAGACATGTCAAGTTATTATGGACAGTTAGGTTACCCACCATCCTATTATGAGAGCAATGCTCAATGGGCTAGTTATCAGCCTTATCAAAGCCACCTAAAGCCTACTTTTATCCCAAGCTTCCATACTATACAAGGCTATCAATATATCCAGCTTGCCCCAAATGATTTTGCCCTTGTGCAAGATTATGAGAGAGCCCTCCTACAAGAAGGATCATGGGCACAAAAGGCACAAAGGGAGATGCAAAGCTAGTTACCTCATCCTACTTACCACCCACCCTCCCCTTCTCAGCCTAATTGGCAGTAGACCCAGAGCTCAGACTTCATGAAAGAGTAAGAAAAAACAAAGAATATGTTGCTTGATTTGATTAAGTAAGTGTTTGAGTTTAGAGAGTAGCAGGAGATGGAGGGTCAAAGTTATGAATAAGGGTAAGTTCCCTACCAAGTAGCAGAGGCTCTTGTTGATGAGCAACAAATAAGGCAGTTTCAAGAAGAGATCAATCGTTGAGCTGATGTTGAGTCAGCAAGGCTAAGATCACAAATTGTTGAACAAGAGGCCCTCAGACCTAAGATCCCAAGTTGGAAGGCCCATTTGTCTATGCCTTCTATGTCTACCTCTGAGCTCTCTCAACTTCATATCCCAAGTTTTAAGGCACAAGGTTCTTTCCAAGAGCCTATACTTGAGTTTCAGTCTACCACCTTGCAAGAATAGCCTGTGCAAGAGAATGTTTTATCTCAAGAGGCCTCCATGGTCTCTCAAGATGATGAAGTGTTGTGGATACCCCAATGGACCCTACCTCTTGGCTGTCAAATGCCAAGTCTTTTCAAAGATACTAGTCTAGTGTTTGAGCAAGGACCTATGACAGATGAGCTTTCATGTGATGAGGAGGAGAAGAGATTTGAGGTATCAGTGCTGAGTGACGACTGTGATAAGGTGGGACAGCAAGGAGAGGAGATGGAGTTTGATGCCTAGCCTGAACTCTTGGTTGATTTGCTTAATGAGCTCCCCTTCCTTGTTGATGATGAAGAAGAGGCCATGCCATTATTTATGGCTGAAGGTCAATCAGAACAAAGGTTTCACCATCAACAGGGGGTTGATACAAAGGAGGATACCATGTCCTTGTTAGATGAGCTGCCTAGTTTTGTTCAGCAGGATGATAAAGTTATGGAGGAGCTTTTCCAAGAAAAGAACATAGACAAGAGCCTTTAAGAGTATGATTTTTCCAATATCATAGAGGTCTTTTGTAACAAATTGAATGATGAATCCCTATTCCTTGGAGTGGAGGTTCAAAGTTATGTGCCTATAGGAGGCCTAGTTTTGGATTTCTCTCTTTCTAAGAGACTGCTACATGAGCAAGAGTTGGAGCTAGTTCTAGAACTTCAGGGTATTGACAACTTTGATCAACTCTTGGCTTGTTTAAAATTTGAGGAGGATGGCAGTCCCCTGACTATAGAGGATGAGTTGACCTGGCTATCCATGATGGAGGGAAACCATGAAGATAAAGAAGAAACCATCAAGGAGAGATCTATTTTCAGACTTTCAAGAGGTTGCCCCATTAGATACTTGGCCTAGAAGGAGTTTACTGAGACCTCTGCATGTGATCAATCAGAGGAAGGTAGACTTGATCTTATTTTTGCAGAGGCAATTCATGACTATTTGACAAATTTTTATGTGCCTCATATATTTGTAGCTATCCTTATGCATTCAATGCAAAATGTCTTACTGAGGAAGGGTAGTTATTTCAACATACCAGTGAATGGTTTTCTTTAACCAATTTTCTGCACTGGTTAGTTTAGGTTAGGTTAGTTTTTCCTATTTTTCTTCAGTTTTCTATGATAGTTTTTTCTGTTTTCCAAGAAGTGCTTGTGCACAAGTTTTGTCCCTCTAGTTCCAGTTTGTCTCTCTATCAAGAAATTTTTGTGTTCCTGTAATGACCCCATGCCCAATGGATTATGTCAAGGCCACTGGTTTTCCATGTCTAGCAGGCTGACATGCAGTAGAAGGCGCCAAAATGTTGCCCTAATTTTCCTTCCATTCAAATTTGGCCTTGGTTTTATGTCAGATCTTCATCTCCTCAGTCTTGTGAGCAGCTCCAAAAAAGTTTCATGAGTTTATCTACTTCCCTATAGTCTCTGCAACTATTTCTAGGTCCCTGGCTAGGTGAAAAGTCCTTAGAAATTCATAAAACTAGCCATTGAGTATTCTTTCCCTGTGGCATGTTATATTTTTCCTTTACCTTTTCAGCCACTTAAGTCATTCCTTTTTCCATGTGCACTAAATAATTCCTAAGTTCAGAGCTTTAATAAAGCCTAATTCTTCCCGAAAAATATTTCCTCTCGACCTTCCCTTTTAACTTGTGGCTGTCACATGTTCGCAAGGAATATTCTTTTCCCTTGCGATCATGTGATAGGATGACACCTGTCTCGGTGGACCCAGTTCTCAGTTGATATAAGATCCAATGGTGGTTGCATAATCTCATGGAATCTTCTGATCCCATGCGATCATGTGACAACCATTGATACGGTATCAGCATCGCAACAGCTGTTGGTGGGTCCTTCATGCCACGTCATTGTGACATGCTAGTTTCCTACTAGTCATTGTGGGGTGACTTTGTAGTGGACTCAAAGTGCAAGGTAGGCTTAGTTGATCTAAGATCTATGATGGTCGCATGTTTGCATGGAATCTTTTGATTCCATGCAATCATGCGATAGCCATTAGATCTGCTTTATTGCTAAGTCTTCAGCAGTGGGTCCTCGGGTGGTGACGTGTTCATTTTTTAGTGGTCGGCTGGGTGATGACAGGGGTTTCGGTGGGTTCGATGGTCAGAGAATTTGTAGAGGCACCATTTGATCCAAGATCAACGGCTGTCGCATGATCTCATGGGATCTTCTAATCCCATGCGATCATGTGACCATCATTCGATGCAAGGACTAGATTCTTTTGACTTTTGAGGTGTCGATCGACTGTGACATGCTCATTTTATATTGGCTCTTGACTAATGATGTGGCCTTTGACTTTTTCAAGAAGGAATTGCAATATCTTTCATGATTTTTCTTCTGTTTGTTCCTATAGAGAACATTTGCAAACACGGGTAGCTTGAAATTTATGTTTCAAGGGCGGTTCCAGTTGGAAAGGTGATGTAGAGATCTAGGTAGCCGTTTCGGTGGACTTTCCTTCTAAGAGTACCAAATTTGATAGTTATGGTGGCTTGAGTTGCAAGGAGGTAGTTGGATCAAGGTTGCTTATTTGTGGGTTGATTTCAGTATAGGGATGGGCACTCAAGGACATATCTAATCAGTTGAGATATTTTCATGTACATTTATGATTAGACTTGATAGGTTTAGGGTTGGATTATTCTACTGCAAATCTTTGTAACCCTAATTGAGATATTTTTTCTCCTACTTGTGTGCATGAAGGAGATGTATATAATGTATTTTGGAGCCTTAGTGCTTAGAGAGTTGACATTTTGTAAAGAGAAATATCTTTTCTTAGAAGGCTATCTATGGCATTATTTTTGCCCTCTGGTTTTCTACTTTCTATAACCTCCCATTGATAATTCAGATATTGAAGATATTTTGTGACATTTCTCATGTCCCTATGCCTTCTTGTGTGAGTTATCTCTTAGTGAATTCAGTATTTATATGTTTCTCAGTGATATCTTAGGGTTCTTGGTCCATCTTTCTTCCTACAATTTTGTGTATTATTGTGGATGACTTGATGTGAATGCTTTTGTGGGTATACTACAACCCCTTAATAGTCTTGTCTCATTCCTATACCCAGTTGCAGAGGTGAATGTTTGTTTGCAGGTCATAGATTGTTGTCTAATCCAGAGAGTGTTATTGTTTGTGAAAGAATCTCTCTTTCCCTAAGTACCCTCTTTTAATTTGTAGACCCTCCTATGAAATACTTGTGCAAGCCTATTCAGTGAGTTGTGATCTCCTAGACCTAAGCCTATTCATTGAATCCATCTTTTATATTGCAATTCATACTATTTTCGGTGTATCACCTAGTAGGTAATTTTCTTTCAAGTTATTTCCCTTTCAAGCACTCCTTCTATCCCTTTTCCCCTCAAAGAACTTTACTTTTCATGTCAAGAAGCAAATTAGGGTGATTATCCAAGAGGAACCAACCTAGAATCTGGAGGTCTCATCTTAGTTAGCATAGGTCCCACAACTTGGAGATGATTCCCATGTTATACTAAGTTATCAAGACTACGAGAGCTTGAAACAAGGGTGCAAACTTAGTGTATAACAGGTCCAACCTTCACTATTTAAAAAAATAATATAGTTAGAATTTATAAGAATGATAATAATATATAAAATGAAATTAGTCACAAATAACACTGTAGTAAATTATAGAATTGGTCCAACCTTCACTATTTTAGAAAAGAATGCAAGTAAAATCTGTGACAAAGTTAGTAATATAAAAATAGAAATTCATTAGAAACAACACTATTGTAAATTGTTGAATGGGTTAAATTCTCACTATTTTAAAGAAGAATGTAGGCAATATAAAAAATGAAATTAATTAGAAACAATACTATTGTAAATTGTTGAATTGTTCCAAGTCTTAGTATTTAAAAAAAAAAATATAGACAGAATCAATAAAATGGTTAGTATATGAAAAATGAAATTCATTAGAAACAACACAATTGTACATTGTTGAATTGGTCCAACTCTCACTATTTAAAAAAGAATATAGGTAGAATCTATGAAAAAGATAGTAATATAAAAAAATGAAATTCATTAGAAACAACATTGGTGTAAAGTGTTGAATTTGTCCAAATTTCACTATTTTAGTAAAGAATGTAAATAAACACAGGTCTCTAGTGTTAATAATTGAGACTATACATATAAGTTTACTGCTTAGAGTGGGAAGGTAGGATAACTTTTGGGGACATTCATGTGTTGAGTACTAATTTTGGCAAGAGTCTTCTTGAAATAATCATGGAATTTTGGCCTCACACGTTTTCATATAGGGACACCCTAATTATTTCAATGTTCAAACAGTTTTTATTGTTTTTACTAAACTTTATCTTTGAATGTTAAAATAATATAAACTATCATTCCTTGAACAAGATGATCTATAAATAGACAATTCCATACTTCATCTTCTCATTGTTGAGTTGTATTCCATTTCCTAGCGTGGTTTAGTATGGAGTCTGGTTCGAAGATAATATGGTGTGTTGTGTTGGCACTTATCTTTTCATTGACCCTTTTTGACAGTGTGGTAGCCTAGGCAACATATGGAGATCTGAGAAGTGGCAACATATGGAGATCTTAGTTACTTTTATGGAGATTAAAAGTCTTTAATTCTATCTTATTCTACTTTCATATTACATTGTAAGATTGTATACAATTTTTTTTTATTTCATGGAAGTTAAAAGTTTTCTATTTACTTTTCATATTATATTGTTAAATTGGACATAATTTGATGAATGAAGGTTGAAAATATTCTATTTTATTCTACTTTCATAATACAAACTGAAATGACACACTATTTTTTTAATTAGTAATTATATTAGACACATTTTGACTTATTGTGCTTCTATATGAATTATATAAGGGGATATAGTTTGAGAAGATGTGGACCATTCATCAAGACATAAAAAATAGAATTAGAGAATGGTGTAATATGAGTGTTAGTGACACAACTATGTATCAAGTTGTAAAAAAAATTCTTCTATTATATCCAATGTGCTTAAATTGAATAAGTTGATTTTTGGTCATATTTTGCAAGCTAAGAATCATCTTAAAGGTGAGCTTAATGATAACTAACATGGAGCTACCCCTAATCTTGTGAATAATTTTTTTTCTATTCTCTCGAAACTCCATTATATAATTTCAAAAGAGGAACTTTTGAAAGATAAAGAGCCATTTGACCTAAAAATGGAGATGGTTATACTAAGTTTTTCAATATAACTACTCTAAAGAAATGACCATCTAACATAATTCAAGTCGTGTCCTATAATGGCACTATTAATGATAAAGATGAAGATATTATGCAAGAGGCCATGGACTTCTTTTCCTCCCTCCTTTTTAATGTTCCACCCTTGGATATTGCTAGTCAATTGGATTTTGTGAAGGAAATCTCATACATAGCTTCAAAGGATATGAATCATTCCCTTTCTGAGATTCCTTTAAAGGAAAAGGTTTGATAAACTATCTTCTCCTTGGAAGGAAATAAATTCTTGGGTTTGGTGGATTTTTGTCTTCCCTTTCTCAAATTTGTTGAGATATTGTGGCTAAAAATTTCATCTAAGCTACAAGAGATTTTTGAGATATAGAACTTTGTTGAAGGAAATGTGCACCAATTTTATTATTCTCATCCCTAAGGTCAACACTACTTATTTTGGAGATTTCCACCCTATTAGCCTTTGTAATTCATTGTATAATATTTTTTTCAAAAATCTTAGTCTGTTGCATCAAGAAATTCCTTTCTATTTTAATTTTTTATTAGTAGAATGGGTTTGTTCCAGGGTACCGGATTCTAGATTCTATTCTTACTTTTCATGAGAACATCCATTCCTTGGTGGCTAATAAGAACGTTGGTTTTTTTCTCAAGATTTATCTTTACACGACTTTGGACAGGGTGCAATTTTTCATAAAAATCCTCTCTTGTTTTGCTTTAATAGTAATTGATCTAGATTGTTCATGATTTTATTTTCACTTTAATATTACGTATAATTGTGTGTGTGAGTTTGTGACCTACAACACAACACTTCAATAAGATAATAACATCACTTGTTAGAGAAAATAAGCATGTAATTGAAGAAACTAACAAGTAAAAGCATCTTATTGCTCTCTAGTTAGTGTGAGTATGAAATAAGGGTTAGTAGCTCTCAAATTTGACCCTTAAACAGCGACAATCTACACTAAAATGAGAGATTCAATGCAATATGTATTAAATCAAGATAGATATAAGAAATTCTCCATAATCGAGCATGAAAACATGAATTCTTTACTAGATGACCCAATTGAAAGATTTCTTAATTACCTAGAGCATGAAATTAAGCATGAAAATCTAAGAACAACTATCAAATTCAAAGAATTAGTAAGAAAATTCCCAAGTATGAGAGTTCAATAATCAAAGATTATGAAGCCTCAAATTCATAATATCCATAAGCTATAATTCCAAACATTGAGAAGAAGTATTGAGAAGAAGGAAATAGGCTTTTGAAAATTCTCTTTTATAGAAGATTGGAAGAATTGAATGGTTGAGATGCATCTATGAGGAGTGGTTGAGATGCATCTTGGCTTGATCCTTGATCCATGTGAGAGCCTCTTAATGATTAAGGTGTGTTTGTTGTGTTTCTTTGATTTAAGAGGTATTTATGATTTTCTTTTAATTGATAACTCTAGCCATGCATTTGGTGGGATTGAATTAATTAAATAGGCCTAGAGTTATTTGACTTGATTTTTCTTGAAGCCTTAGTGATAAATGCTTGGATTTAGGATTTGATTGATTTTATTGAATTTTTGGGATTTATGTTAATGATCGGGAATCAAATTAACATAATCAAGGTTATATGTCGAATTAAAGGAAAATAGGGCCTCAAGTTCTATTAGCCCAATTTTAGGTGATTACATTTGCCCCTCTTTGAATTGCTTTGTGAACAACACAAGGATTCAAAGAAAATCTGATTCAAAGCATGATCTAGGATATTTAGAGAGTAGCGAGAACTACTCTGAACTCAAGTGATTTATAGAGTAGGTCAGGACCACTCTGATTTTAAGGAGATTTAGAGAGCAATGAACCCACTGTGAAAGATTTATAGAGCAGTAACAAGAACTACTCTGCATTTGAGAATTCTGAGCTTGATCGAATGAAATTCTACTTGATTTGAAAACTATCAATTCTGAACTTGATTGAACAAGAATTGACATTATTGATTCTGAGCTTGATTGAACGAAGACCACCAAGTGAATTCTGAGCTTGATCGAATGAAATCCCGCTTGATTTGAAACTATCAATTTTGAACTTGATTGGATGAGAATTGACAATACCAATTCCGAGGTTGATTGAATGAAAAATAATAGGAGATTTTGAAAAGAATTTTCAGTTAAATTTGATCATGTTGACAAGTAACCAATTTGATTTGAAGTGAAAAAATTGATCAATGTCGTAAAGATTAACAACCTCAACTTGATTGAAGAAAACTGTCATGCCCCTGGTGTTGAAGAATTTGATTCGAAGCATTGGATTTTGGTATGATGATGCCCCCTCAGGACTGAAATCAGAACAAATTTGAACAAAATCATTAGTTTCAAGCATTTAAAAAGAATCATCGTGATTAGAATCAATCAAGATCAAGCGTAGATCGGTTTGAAAGAATTATCAAGCCATTTACATCGATTTTAGTGCCCCAAAAGCACTATTTGACCAAGTTTGACTAAGAATTTGAGAGAGTTGACCAAGTTTGACTTGATGTTTAAGCAATATCCTAGCATTAAAATTTGATGCTTTAGTGAGAAAATCACTTTTTTATAGCTTTTGGCAAGCTTTTTGTGCATTGATTGTGCTCTGTTCAGCTCTCATTAAGCGTGTTTGACTAAACTTTGACTATTGTTGAGCATTGATTTGGTTGGAAATTATTGTTGTACTGATTTGCCTTGCTCACGATATCTTTTTTGCTCATTTTGCCCCTGTTTGACTATGATTTGACCATGTTTGACTTCTACACTGTGAAAGTTGACTTTGCTTTGGAACTCTATTTTTACTACATCTGGGTGATACAAATAACGTATTTTTATTTTGGTCCCGATATTAAGCCTCTATGATGTCTAAGCATTAATGTCCTCTTAGGGTTTCGGGGCCCCCGGGAGGCTTAAATAGGTCAAAAAGTTAATTTTTACTATTCATTTTCACTTTTACCCTTTGAATTTTTACCGAGCTCTGAGCCACAATGGTGTTCCCAGTAGAGAAGCATCGATTCGAGATGGCCAGGTGACATGACCGATCAAGACATTATGCAACACCTGTGAGTACTCAAAAATGTACCCTGTCAATTTGAAAAATTTAAATTTCATGCATTTATATGCATTTTATAGCCAATTTCTTTTGCAATCACATCCCAGATGTGGGATCGCATCTGGTTAAACCTATGTCACATACTGCATCCAAGATCACATCTGAGATTTTGTGGATCGTGCCCCTTTGGGTCGCATCTGGTTAAATTTGAACAATTTCAAAGCTTTTAGTACCTTTTTAATAATAGGGTCGTATCCGGCATCCCGGATCGTGTCTCAGATTTCCCCATCCGCATCTGGGATTTCCTGGTTCACTTTTAGTTGTTGGGTTGCATCTCAAATTTCTTAATCCACATTTGGGATTCCTAGATCACTTTTGGTTTTTTTGTCTTTTTTATCCAAGTACACTTGTTTTTTGAACTTAGAGCAATTTTCCAACCAATTTCTTTTGTCTAATGCTAACATAGTACCCTTATTTTCTATTGTGCAGACTAATTTTGATGTCATTTCATTTAGATCCTCCAGGCCAGTTCAAGTGTTAGCTCTGCATAGTCAGCTGAGTTGGGAGGATCAACATGTAGTTCTACATTGTGGATTATGGATTTTGGTGCATTTACCTAACATTCAGGTGAATTATGGTCTTCTTACAGCCTTGGTGGAGTGGTGGCACTCTGAGCATAACACCTTTCACCTACCCACAGGTGAGATGACTATTATGCTAGATGACATGTGGTAGATTCTACATGTTTATGTCCAGGGCACCCAGATAGAGTACAAGGCATCTGGGCCTGTGGCGATTGCTGGTGCCAGAAGGGTTTTTTAGGATAATACCATTACCAGATGATACTTGAGTTGGGACCACATGGTCACCAACTATGCCCCTCTTCCTGTTTACTTAGCTAGTTTGATAGGTGGCATGTTGATTCTTGATCGGGGTCAGCACTACTTTATGTGTGGCTGGTCGATAGTGATTGGTCAGATGATCTAGTCCCCTGGCAGATATGTATGGGGTAGTTGTATTTTAGCTCACATGTACCATGAGATTCATGAGATAGTTTATTAACACTCATGGTCCATGACTATTGGGAATGTAGTTTTGTAGATCTGGGCATGGGAGCACATCCCGGTGACCTGACCTATTGTTGATAGGCACCGCGACGTTGGATTACCATATATATGCATGTATTCTGGCCTTATTCAATAGCCCCACCTAGGAAAGTTGGAGTACTAGCATCATCTTCTAGATGATGTCACTAACGTAGTATGGTGACCATATCTAGATTGTGAGGCTTGGCCTTTAGATGCTAGGCAGATACCTTATTTCTTTCAGACCAGATATCTTGTCGGCCACACTAGATATATTGTTGAGTGGTTTCTGATTACTGGGGTATGCCGACAGTATGGCCATGTGCAGGGTATGTCTCATGTGACATGTTTATATGCTCGTATCAAGAGTGAGGAGGCCCAGTGGGGAGCCTAAATTGGTTTTTGAGACAATAGTTCATGAGATCTCCCAAATGGCTCATGTTGACTAGGACTCTTAGGCATATGTCTATGATGCTAGTGTTACAAATGAGTATCATACTCATTATCCTAGACATCCATATCCTAGGTTTACTACTCCAGAGGATGCCATCCCACGTATTGAGGATGCTCTAGATTATGACCCTAATGATGACATTAGTGGCCAGGGCCGAGCTACATGAGGTTTTGATAGGGGGAGAGGGCGAGATGGATCCCGCAAAGGAAAAGGAGATGGAGATAGAGGAGATGATAGGAGTGGTGGTCATGATGTAGTAGGGAGCAGCAGATGGTGAGCCTCTGGGGGAGAGTCTAGTCAAAAGAGGCAATGAAGAGCGTGGGTTACTCCCCTCAGAGGGATACAGGGCCATTGTTGCACAAGGATGAGCATGCATAGAGAGCTACAGGGGGAGGAGATCAGGATCAACAACACCAACAATAGGCACCTTGGGATCCACCTGTGGTGGAGATGGAGACAGATTATCATAGTGTGAGCAGGAGAGAGCTGCATTGAGATTAGAGTTGGCAACCCTCTGAGCCCAGTTATTAGAGAGAGATGCGCAACTGGCTCAGGTTAGATTATAGAGAGATACACAGATCACCCAGCTAAGAGTGGATAGAGATGCCCAGTTAGCATAGTTGAGGATATCTAATGACACACATATAGCATAGCTAAGGGAACACAAGGATACACAACTTGCACAACTAAGAGCCAAGAGAGACATATATGTGCACATTGCCACCCACTAGGGATAGAGGGCTACATATTATTTCACTTTATATTGTGGTGCAGTTCCTACTGCCTAGAGGGATCCTCTTTATTCAGTTATAGCTTAGCAGTTTGAGAGAGCCATGCCTCCTCCACCACCACCTGGCAAAGTAGATGCACCCCCTCCCGATCCTCCAGTAGAGGACAAGGGGGCCAATGAGGTGTAGACCACTTTCATGTTCATATTTTGTATCTTTGGACATATTGTACCTTATTGGATATCTTGTACTTGTACCATTTTTTATCAATGCATTGTCATGTCCTCCAGACTCTGTTTATTTGTTGACACACTGTCTCATGTTCTGATATATTGATACTCTGATTCATTGATGCTTTGATACTTTCTTATGGACATTCTTGATACTCCATCATGGACATTTCTAGTGATATATTTTATGTTTATGCTGATTTTGTCATGGACGCTTTTATCTGATTCATCTTGTTTTCTATCTCTGATATCTGATCTCTGATGGTTTTACTTTCTGCACATGTTGGATATCTGATGTTTGTTTATGCTTTGGAAATTGATGCGATGGTTGGACTTGGTCATTCAGTCATGATTAGATTAGGTGATGATAAAATGATGTCATGATATATTTCATTGATATATGCTCATGTTTTTTTTATTTTTAAATTTTTTATGAATGTATGGATGCATGAGATGTATTGCGATGTGATGTATGGAAATCTCACTTTTATTTATGTATAGATGAATATGGATGCATAATGAAAATGGTTTTATGATATGAAATGGATTTATAAATGCAAATGGATATCAGTGATTTATACTCAGTCATTTTAGTTTTAGTTCTTTTATGATTCCATGATGTACTTGGTCACACATGTCAAATGGTTAATGTTTCTAGAATTTTCAACTCATATCAAAATGTTTTAGATAGATTTTCAGCTTATATCAATGTTTCAGATAGTTGAATCCACACTTTCATGCTTATGCAAGATTAAAATGAATGCAACTATATTAAAAATGAATGCAAATTAATATGATATGCAACTAAAATGAACTCTAATGCAATTAACATGAAATGCACCTAGACTAAGACACCTAGGACAGTCACTATTTATTCAAAGCAGGTTGTTTTTCATCATAGAGCCTTTGTTAGCGGGACCTCATTAGGATAGTACAATTTTCACTGATAGATTTAGCAATCCTAAAAATATGAATACATCCTTTTTATTCACCATGTTGAAAGATAACCTAAACTTTAAAGCACATAGCTAGAATTTTCTATCAGTTACTTCCTGTTTAATATAAACCATTTCTTTTCTAGTGCATAATGTGTAAATGTATACCCGCAATGACCTTTCATTTTGTGTTCATATCCTAGGGTATAATTCAATTTACCATGTACTTTACTAGGAAGTAATTTATCTTTGTTAGTTTTAAATAGGCAAGGAAATAGATCCAACCTCACTAAGGTTTTCATAGGAAATAGGTCGAGGTATACATGGCATTCCAATCGTGATGGAGGCACTTATAGTAGACACCCATTCCCCATGATTACCTCAGATCATTGGATTTATTACCACAAACAAAAGACAAAAAATGCTATGCCCCCAAACCTTGTTTCTCTAGTCCAGAGACATCATCGAGTCACTCAAGGAAACATAACAATTAAAAATTGATAATAAGAAAAAGCTCTTTATCCTTTAGCACGATCATTGTATTTGCATAAAACAAATAGATAGTTGTGATTATAGTGTTTAAAAACACTCTTGATTAATCTTGCAAACACACACATAAAAATTATTATCAATCAAAGATTCTTTCTTCATCCATAAATGTCTCACCTATTTTAGTGATTAGAAACACTCTTTTCATCATGACGTTGTGTTTAGAAACACATTTTAGATCTAGTTGGTTGGCATTTAAAAACACCATTTTTTCATAGTTTATTGTCAATTGCGGACGAGGGTGGTATTGAAAAATACCATTGTTCGTAATTTATTGTCAATTGTGGACTCAACATCTTGTCAACATGTCTAGTTTTGATCAAATGCCCCCTAGGGAAAACAATTTACCTAGGACCCTAATGTGGACAGATTCCAATTTAGGAAGACATATCTTTGGATAGATAACTTCATGATTTGGTGCATCATGAAAGTGACTGAAGGATATATGCAAACTAATATTTACAGAGGCCAAATGCACAAGCGTTGTCTTGATAGATAGAGCATTGATTACAAGTAGCACCTGTTGACTAGGTTTTCACCACTTGGCCATAGTTTCATTCTATTGTTGCTATCATGGCGCCTGTTTACCAAGTTTTCACCAAGACACTTTTTTCTCTTTTTCAATTTTTTTGTACTTTTTGATTTTCTTTTTTTTTTTGTATTTTTCTCTTTTTTTATTTTTTTTTGGACCCATCAAGGCACCTATTTGCTAGGTTTTCACTGAGGTGGTCATTTTTAGGACTTTTTCCATTATTTTTTATTTTTTTCAAGATCCATATTTCTTGTTTTTAAACCTTTTTCAAGACTCTTTTCACTGTACAGGAGCTACCTCTAGAATGTCAGGCATAAAACCTCTTCAAATGTAGAGTGTTGATTAGATCTAGTAAAACATCTCCTTCAAGTGCAGCCAATTGATAGGCTCCTGATCCAAATGTTGTTGTAATGACAAAGGGACACAGCAAGTTGGGTTCAAATTTTCCCTTTTGTTCTCGATTCTGTTGGTTCTTAGGATTTTCTCTTAGAACTAGATCTCCTATCTGAAAACTTCTTGGTTTTACCTTCTTATTGTATCCTCTTGACATTCTCTTTTGGTAAGCTTTGAGATGATCAAATACCTGTTGCCTACGTTCATCTAGCATTTCAAGTTCTTGCCGTCTAGAGATTCTATAGTCCTCATCAATGACTAGATGTTTTAGTGATACCCTCAGTGATGGAATCTCTATCTCAACTGGTAATACTACCTCTAATCCATAGACTAGTGAAAAAGTAGTTGCCCCAGTTCATGTTCTAATGCTTGTTTTGTAAGCCCACAATGCTGGATTGATTTGCAAATGCCAATCCCTTCCTAATTTATTTATAGTCCTATGCAATATTTTTAGAATGTTTTTTTTGATGCTTCGGCCTGTCCGTTACCTTGAGGGTAATAGATCAAGGAACAGTGCTGAGTGATTTTGAATTGAAGACACATCTCATCCATGTATTTGTTCTCGACTTGACCTCTATTGTCAGTCACAATCGATGAGGGTACGCCATAATGGAAAATGATATAAATCAAGATAAACATGGAAACTTGTTTTCCAGTTGCATTGGACAGTGGGACAACCTCCACCCATTTTTAAAAATACTCAGTTGCAGTGATGATGTATTTGTGTCTTCTTGATGAATTAGGGTAGATCTGACCAACTAAATCAAATGTCCACTACTGAAACGGACAATGTGTTATGAAGGGAATCAACTCTCTAGCTGGTGCATGTATTAGGTTGCCATGGATCTGGCATTTCTTACAAGTTTTTGTAAAGTGGATGACATCTTTCTCCATAGTGGGCCAATAATACCCAAATCTTAAAAGTTTCTTAGCTAATGAAAAACTATTCAAGTGTGATCCACACACACGTTCATGAACTTCCTTTAATATGTGATTAGACTCTTCATGTTCTAAACACCTATGAAGCATGTCATCTAGACTACGTCTAAACAAGTCATTAGTGATGATTACGTAACACGATGCTGCTCTTATGAGGGATCTCTTTTCATTTCTAGAATAGCCTTCAGGAATTGTTTGGTCTTTAAGATAGGAGTAGATATGGGCATATTTGGATAACACTTGGGTTTCAAGGGTGCAAACAATTTGGGATTCAGGTGAGTCATAAGCTAGGAAAGGGAGTTCTTCCACCAGGAAGTCATAGCAAAATTGATGTTCCTCCAATTGTAACATGGATGCCAAAGTAGCCATCGCATTAGCTTCTCTATTCTTTGATCTTGGAATTTGTTGAAATGTAATGAAGACAAAGTACTTTTTCAAGTCATCCACCATTCTTTTGTATGGCATTGGATTTTCATCCTTAGTCTAATAGTCACCATTCACTTGATTGATAATAATTTGTGAATCTCCATAGATGTGTAACTCAACAATTTTCCATTCTATTGCTAGCTTAAGTCCATTCACAAGAGCTTCATACTCTACTATATTGTTGGTGCATGGAAAAATCATTTTATATGCCTTGGGAATCTTATATCCTTGCGGTGTGATGAATAAGCATCCAGCTCCTGATCCTTGTTGTGTGAAGGAACCATCAAAGTACATTTTCCAGGGATGTTTTGTTAAGTGCATGGTAGATTCATCTAGAAACTCCCACAAGTAAGGGCTTGTCATGAGTTAATGGTGTCTCTACAAGTTGATCAACAATCACTTGTCCTTTAATGGCTTTTCTATCCACATATTCAATATCAAATTCACTTAGGATTAGGACCCACTTAGCAAGTCTTCCTGTCAGCATTGCTTTGTTCAACAACTATTTAAGTGGATCAATTTTAGCCATTAGTTTCACCTTGTGTGCCAAAATATAGTGTCTAAGCTTTTGAGATGCAAACTCCACTACTAGGCATGCCTTCTCAATCATTGAATAGTTTAGCTCATATGTGACCAAAGTTCTACTGATGTAAAATACAACTCTTTCTTTCTTGGTCTCATCCTCTTGTGCAAGCAATACTCCTAGTGATGTATCTATAGCCGATATGTAGAGCAATGGAGGTTTTCTGTAAATTGGTGCCATTAGAATTGGGGGATTCATCAGATACTTCTTGACTTAGGTAAAATTTTCTTCACATTTCTCATCCCAAGTGAATGCGGTTCCTTTCCACATCAACTTTGTGAAAGGTTGTGCTTTGTCTGCCAACTGAGATATGAACCTTCTTATAGATTGTAGTTTTCCTTGTAGTGTTCTTATTTGACTAATGTTCCTTGGTGGTTGTATCTCTAGAATAGATTTTACCTTTGCTAGATCCAGTTCAATTCCCTTTGCTGAAACTATGAACCCTAATAGTTTTCTAGATGACACGCCAAATGCACACTTCTTAGGATTAAGTCTTAATTGAAATTACTCCATCCTGTCAAAGATTTTCCTTAGATCCTCTATATGTGTAGTCCTTATCTTTGACTTTGCCAAGGTGTCATAAACATAGTCTTACATGTTCTTTTGCATCATGTCATGGAATATTGTGGTCATTGCTCTTTGATAAGTGGCACTTGCATTTTTGAGACCAAACAACATCACATTCCAACAGTATGTACCCCATGCACATGTGAATGCAGTCTTTTCTTGATCTTCGAGAGAAATTTTAATCTGATTATATCCTAAAAATCCATTCATCAATGAATACATTTCATAGCCAGCTGTTAGATCTACAATTATATCAATGTTTGGAAGTGGAAAATCATTTTTCGGACAAGCCTTGTTGATATCCATAAAGTCTATGTACACTCTTATAGATTTGTCCACCTTAGAAACAAGAACTATGTTTGATATCTACTCTGCATAATCAATAGCTCTAATGAATCCAACTTTCAATAGTTTTTCCAATTATGCTTTTACTAGAAATGCCACATGTGGATTCATCTTTTTGAGTTTTTGCTTTATTGGTTTTACATCAGGTGAAATAGACAAATGGTGCATGATCAAGTCTGTGTCCAATCTAGGCATATCCAAATAAGACCAAGCAAAATTGATTTTCTTTTCTTTGAAGAAATTGGTGAATTCGATCTTTTCATCTTTTTTCAATGACTGAGCAATGTGAATTAGCTGAGCAGCTTCTGTTGTCCCCAAATTAATGGGTTGTGTAGGTTCAATAAAAAGTGATGATCTTTCTTGAAAGTGATTTGGGAGGATATGAAGAATCCCATCCTTTGGCACCTCAAGGAGGTTTTCACCATCAAATACATCTTTTTCTTTTTCTCTTTTAGGATCTGATACTCCCACTAGGTGGTTTTCACCATCAGATCTCTTGTTCTTTTTGTTTTTCATTTTGAGACTAAGAAACTTGATATCCTCTTCAGTCATAGTTTCGCTCTTTACACAGGTGGAAGAAAGGAAGGGTTCACAAGCATTAAGATAACAGGCTATGGAATAGTCATTGTCAAAAGATAATAGGCTTGTGTTTGTAGGCTCATCCTAGTCTATCAAGTCAGGGTATTTCAAGGACAAAGATTTGGTAGGTTCAAGAGATAGCACCACATTATTATCAATGTTATTAACTTTCAAGATGTCTTCTATTAAATTTTCCTCTAAATAGATGTTAGGATTATTGGATTCATGTTTGTTATGATTAGAATTCATGTTAGTGTTATGTAAATCTAACTCTAGTGATATAACATTAGAACCTTCTCCTTCTTCAGTTAAGACTCTAGGTGCGAATTTGTGTATCACATCTATCTCTATGTCCATGGTAGCATCAAAAAGGACATCCCATTCATATTCATGTGAGTCTACCTGACTATAATCTGAAACCCCCAAGAAGTGGGCAATAGTCATGGGTACTTCATCTTCTTCATTAGCATGGTTTTATTCTTCTTGTAATGGTTCTTGTGGAGTCATCATTTCTAGTTCCTCATCAAAATGAGGCATGTCAAAAATAGGAAGCCCTTGCTCTTGTCCTTTCTTAGTTTCTACTGTTTGTTCTTCATTTGGTTCTTGTCTTAGATTTGTACCAATTTCTGATAATGGGTCTCCTTGTAAGAGAAACAACCTTTCATAGGAAATAGGTTGTCCTTCTACTTCTTCTTCATCATCTGAGTCTCCTGATCTATCAAATACAAGACCCCTTTCTGTTGTAGGATGAAATCTTGCTTCTCTAAAGCCTAGTCTAGTCTTGTCTTTAGGATTTCTGAAGTCCATGTGTAGAGGTTGTACAAGTCCTTTATTGTGTTGTCTCAATGGTCCTTTTCCTTTGTAACCCATTTGTTTCATAAGTTCATATCCTTTCCCATATTTGCTTGGAGATATCTCGACATGTTTGACATTTCCATCTTCCTTGGGTTCTTTATAAAGCCATTGTAAGAGAACCTTTTCTTCATTTTCTTCTTCAAGGGATACTTTTTCTTTGACCATTCCGGTTCCTTCATGTATATTTAAAGCACTGCCATTGGATGGTGTGAATGTAGATGAAGGTTTTCCTTGTGTTCTAGGAGATATGGGGAGATCTGTCAAAGAGATAACAGGATCCCTCTTTTATTCACCCATGCTTGTTTCTTGGATGTTGATCTTTTTAGCAAAGCTTTTCAAAACCATTTCTTTTGATGTTTCTACCTTGTGAGAGATTTTCTTGTTATGAGGAACCATGCTTTCTACTTGCTTGAGATTATTGCAAGAATATGTAGTATCTGCTAGAATAGTGACCTCCACTCCATTATGAGGAAATTTTAGGCATTGATGGTAAGTTGAAGGCATAGCTTGCATTGAGTGTATCCATGGTCTTCCAAGAAGAATTTTGCAAGCAAGGGATAGATCAATAACTTGGCATAGGACATCTTGCTCCATTGGTCCCACTATGATAGGTAAAACAACTAATACTTTGGATGATCTCTCTTCTTCATCATAAGCCTTGATAGTTATCTTTCTTTTAGGATCAATTGCATGTTCTGAGAAACCCAACTATTTTATCAAATTATATGTGCAAATGTTCAAACCAGCACCTCCATCCATCAAGACATGTTAGACTCGATGTTTATGAATAAGGACTTCTAAATGTAGAGGTTGGTTATGTGGTTGGATCAATGATTTGTCATCCTCTTCAGAAAAAGATAGGTAATGTGGGGAATTCAAGTGACCAACCATAGCTTGGAATCTATCCACATCTAGATCTTTTGGTACATTAGTGCTAATTAGTGCTTGATCAAGAATCTCCCTATGACTAGGGGAGATCTTTAACAACTCTAGGATAGATATTTGAGTGGGTGTCTTTTGTAACTATTCCACAAGATTGAACTTTGGTGGTAATACCACTTTCTTAGATGTTGTTGTTGTTGTTGTAGCTAGTTCTTTAGATGTTGAAGCCACTTTGAGAGTAAGCTTAGCTTGACTTCATGTTACAGCATTGTAAGATTCAGTCTTGTTTTTAACTCCTTTTAGAGTGATCATATTGACAGAGTGTTCGCATGATTCCACCATATGAATGACATTATCATTATCAAAATAGGCATAGTTAATTTTGTTACTCTTAGAAGACTCTCCCTTTTCATAGCTTGGTAGTGGAGTTTGGAATGCTTTTTGATCATTGTTTGTGTGATGCCCATCTACCTTGACTTTGCCTTCTTCAATCAAATCTTGGATGACATGTCTCAACTTCATACAATTGTTGGTCATGTGTCCCTTATTATGATGGAAATCGTAGTAATCATTGTTGTTCCACCACTTGGGTTTATCTTCTGCATCCCAAGGTTTGGAATTAGGAATTGTGATGATTTTGTTATCCACGAGTGATTTCAAGAACACTTCCAAGGTGTTTCCCAATGTTGTAAATGTCCTCTTTGGTCTTGCTGCCCAAGGCTCTCTCCAAGGAGGAGGTTTATTGAAAGTATTATTTGTCATTGGTGTCACATTAGGATTCAGATTCTTGTTTGTTTGAAGACTTGTTGTAAGATTGAAAACATATGGTTTAGGTTTTGGATTAGGAGTATGAACTACTCCATCATTAACCACATGTTTGTTCTTGTTTGCATACTTGTATTTGTCCTTGGTGGGATATTACTTGTCTTTATTTTGCTTGTTGATGGTAATGTCACCTTTCTTGATTAGGACTTCCTCAATTTTGATAGCACTATCTATCATTTTGTCAAAACTTGGAGGTCCTTTTAATTGTATTGGGAAATTCATTTATGGAGCCAAGTTGTTAATGAAGATATCCATCTTTTCATTTTCAAGTATCTGCCTAGCATATCGTGCAAATATTTTTCTCCATCTTTGTAGGAAACTCAAGAATGATTCTCCCATTTTCTATTTGGTGTTGCATAGATCCAACATTGTGACTGTGTGTTGGATATTGTAGGGGTAGTGTTGAATGAATTTTCTCATGAGTTCATCAAATGTCTTGATTCCTACGGGTAACTTTGAGAACCAATCCATAGCTTGTCCACCTAGGCTTCATGGAAATAGCCTCATGAGATATGTTTGTTCATGCATGAACTCCATACTAGTTGTGAAAAAATCCCTCACATGATCTTGAGGGTCAGAATCTCCCATATATTTGTCATACTTTGGTATTGTGATGTTTTTAGGAAATGGAATCATCTTGAGTCCCTTGTCAAAAAGGAAAGGATATATGTGCTCCAAGGAGTATTGTTGTTTTGGTTTGTCCTTTTCTTTATTGAGTTCTTGGATTTCTATTCATAAAGCAGTTAGTTGTCTTGTTAGAATTGATAAAGGAATAAGGTCTTCCTTTTTCTTCAGTTGACTCACATCATAATCTTTTGGTAATTTCACACCTCAAGAAGCGAGTTCTAGGAAGTATTTCTCTTTGTTTTCATCCAAAGTTCTCTCAAGGATTTTGTTGAATCATTTTCTATTTATAGAATTTTGGTATTCTTTTTCAGTGGGATCTTCATCATCATCGTCATCATCATCCTAATATGTTTCATAGTATTGTATATCTTCTTTTTGTTTATCATGTTCTTCTTGGTTATCTTGGTCATGGTATCTTTCATCCTATCGGTAATCATCTTGGTTGTTCATGTTTATTTGTTCGGGTGTCGATGTATGAGTAGTGCTTGGTGTAGTACCAAATAAGGGATTGATTCTTGAGGTTTCTCCTATTTCAAATGTGTGCAATAGTAATTCATCTACGAATGGGTTCTTTCCAAAATGGTAAGCTTTGTGCCTTGTAACAACCATGAAAATTGGATTGAGGAACCAATGAATGTCTTGTGTTTAAAAGTGGATCTGATTGTTTGTAATATCTGATTGTGGATTGAAGGATGCAAAAGTGGGTTTGAAATGTTTTTTATGGATCCAACATCAAAGGGTGTCAAAGTGCCATGTTTGTGAGTTGGGAACCAAAGTGCAAGTGGGTCTAATAGTGTGAAATTTTTAGTTTCAAAGGGTGTCAAAGTGCCCTGTTTATGAGCTGAGAACTTGGCTATAGCTGATTGGATAAACTGACTCCATAATTCAAGAATGAAGATATGGACCATGCAAGGTGACAAGACATTTTCAAAGATGACTCTTTCTGGTTATCAGATGATTGTGTTTTGGAAATAGTAACTTACTAATAGGCCAAATAGGTATCTAAAAATATGAAAATTTTGGTTATGGGATGTACGTAAGTACTCTCTATCCTGGATGTGATCCTATATAGTGACTAGTAAACAATTTGGAACCCCGGATGTGACTCAAGAAATATCGTATGCGACTTAGGAAATGGAATGTTCACCTGATGCGACCTAGGAAATGGTGTGACTACCAAATGTGACGCAGGTTTGAACATATGCGATTCAGGATGTGGGATGCGACTCAGGAACATGGGATGCGATCTTACGATGATAGAAATTTGTCTATTTCAGTGTTTCTTAGAAAATGGGTCATGTCTGTCAAATTCTAGTGACTATCAGGTGTTTGTAAATGCTTGTAAATGTTCTATGCTTTTTCATTTGGGGGTGATTATATGAATTTGTATTTAGGACACACTAATCAATTGTTTTAATCAGACACACCCAACCTACCTTATACTAGGTAGAGATTAAAACCACTTGTTCACTGACTTAGGAACACACCCAAAGACTCCTCAAAATATTGTAGTCCAATAACATGTAATGGATATTGGAGGCCATATTTGCCAAGTGTTAACGTCAATGAGGGATTGATATGGTGAATTTCTTGGGGCAATTACTATTTTCCTCGTACAAGTGATAAAAACATTTTGGGGGTGATCTGGGTAGCATCTAACATAAGGATTTTAATGAAGGCATCCATTCACAACCATCTCCCATAGTCCTACAAGTAGGATTGAGGCTGTTAACCCTATAGGAACTTGAAAGTGTGTATTATTGCAAGCAAGATTCAAGTGGCTCCTCTCTACACAAAATCCAAGTCTGTCATTGGGATTGATCATCAATCTCCCAAGACAAGATAGATCATGTCTTCCGAGGCTTTAGCCTCAAGGAAGCATCAAATTTTATAGTGGGGTGGAAGAGTCAGCGTAAGACTTGTCCCCACTTGGGTTGTTCTCGGGAGATTTTTTCCTCAACTGGTAAACCATCTAAAGGTGTACAATAAAGAAAATGGATAAATGATAGTGAGGTCTAGATTTATGGTTCTCCAAAAAGGAGAAGAACATAATCTCCTATCTCATACCAAGAATCTCAAACACATCATGCAATTTAAGATTCAATTACTCCAATTTGATGCCAAATAACAAGCCAATGTTTGTGTTTTTGATTCTCCCTCAAGGGGAAAAGAGCATAATCCTCTAATTGATTTGTAACTTGATCTCAAATTGTTTTAATATTCCTAGAAAAACCAAGCATGAAGTTTTGTTTTGAATTTTCTTTAGAGGCAACCTATATGACAAGCATTAGTAGTCTTTTAATTTTGTCTTGGGAAAATGACCTACAAACCACTGCTAGGCTTTTCAAAATCAAACAACAACATCAAGTAAACCCATTGGCTTGTTATCTTGTTAGAAATCCAAAATCCAAAGATAATTCTTTAAGGAAAATTGAATATACAATTGTTAGCATTTATTCCTCAATTTAACTCCAAGGTGTAAACCAACTTTTGAGTTTTTGATTTTCCCTCAAGGGGAAAAGAGCATATTCCTCTGATTGGTTTACAAGGTGAAATTAAATTGTACTTAAGTGCTTAAAAATAAATGCATTAAGTTCATTTTATCCTTTAAAAGAAAATTATAAATAATTGTTAGCATTTGGATTTTTGTCTTCCGACCTGCAAACCATAGTTAACCTATCAAAAACTAGAGAAATCAACAAAAAAACTTGTTAGGAGTCAAAAAACCCAAGAATGCAATTTAAATCCCTAGATGTGATCCTAAATTCTACCACATGCAATCCTATTTCCTAGAAATGACCCAATTTCCCATATGCGATCCAGATCACCAAATGCGATCCTGGATTTTACCAAATGTGACTCTCCTCCCAAATACGATCCGTGAATCCAGGATGTGATCTAGGAAATGTTGTATGCAGATATTCTTCCAAGATGCGATCCTCTGACAGAAAAAGAAACAACAAAAGTTAGTTTAAAATGCGAGAAAATTAGGAAATCCGAGGCTAGGCCACACGGTGGGTGGCAAAAATGTGTGTGAGTTTGTGACCTGCAACAGAGCACTTCAATAGGACAATAACATCACTTGTTAGAGAAAATAAGCATGTAATTGAAAAAACTAACAAGTAAAAGCATCCTATTGCTCTCTAGTTAGTGTGAGTATGAAATAAGGGTATTAGCTCTCAGATTTGACACTTAAATAGTGACAATCTACACTAAAATGAGAGATTCAATGCAATATGTATGAAATCAAGCTAGAGATAAGAAATTATCCATAATTGAGCATGAAAACATGAATTCTTTACTATATGACCCAATTGAAAGATTTCTTAATTAGCTAGAGCATGAAATTAAGCATGAAAATATAAGAACAACTATCAAATTCAAACCATTAGTAAGAAAATTCCCAAGTATGAGAGTTCAATAATCAAAGATTATGAAGCCTCAAATTCATAATATCCATAAGCTAGAATTCAAAACATTAAGAAGAAGTATTGAGAAGAAGGAAATAGGCTTTTGAAAATTTTCTTTTATAGAAGATTGAAGGAATTGAACAGTTGAGATGCATCTGTGAGGAGTGGTTGAGATGCATCTTGGCTTGATCCTTGATTCATGTGAGAGCCTCTTAATGATTAAGGTGTGTTTGTTGTGTTTCTTTGATTTAAGAGGTATTTATGATTTTCTTTTAATTGATAACTCTAGCCATGCATTTGGTGGGATTGAATTAATTAAATAGGCCTAGACTTATTTGACTTGATTTTTCTTGAAACCTTAGTGATAAATGCTTGATTTAGGATTTGATTTATTTTATTGAATTTTTGGGATTTATGTTAATGATCTGGAATCGAATTAACATAATCAAGGTTATATGCCGAATTAAGGGCAAATAGGGCCTCAGGTTCTATTAGCCCGATTTTAGGTGATTACAATAATTATGAATGATTCGCTTTCTATTTTCTTCAATAGATCTTGGGACTTTAGACAAGTGGGTCTGATTTCCCCTTTCCTCTTAATTTTAATGGTGGAAGTTCTAGGAAGATTCATTTGAAAATTTGTAAGGACTTTTCATATTAAGAGTCTTTCCCCTTCATCTACTCCTCAAGTGTGTTCACATCAATAATATGTTAATGTTACTATTTGTGTGCTATAATTGTGTCACACTTCTATGAATCATTACATTCAAGAACACTCAAGAATGAGGTCTCAAAAATTGATCCATAGCTCCCTAGGCATGGAGTGCAAGGGTTTTAAGAATGCTCTCAGCTAGAGCTATTTATTCTATAACCTTGCTAGTAAACCATGCAATGGGAGATTCAATGAAGACAAGGGCAAGAATGCCAATATCCTCAAGAATCAAGAATGAAAATGCAATGCAATGCTATGCTAGAAATGGAAATGCAAGCTAAGCTATGAAAATGAAAGATGCAAGTATTACAAAGCCTCCTAGTTAAGCTAGATGAATTAATCTAAAGCATAAAGGAAATCTAAGCTAAGAATGCCATGAAAATGAAAGAAATGAAACTATGATAACATGTAGATGAAAAATCAAAGAATGCTCCAAATCTTCAAAAAAAGCTCCAAGGTGACCTAGAAAACCTGCAGCATAACATTAGCATAAAAAGTTGGGGATCTAGAATGAAGAAGAGAGCTCTCCTTTTATAAGAAATGAGAAGGAATGGACCATGGAGATTAAGAGGAAAAAGATTTAATCAACAGTGGAGCTTGAAAGAGGAGCAATCCATGTGCACAAATATCCTCCAATGAGAAAATAAGAGTTGACTTTTGTGTCCATATGAGACAAAAAGTGCTTTTTCCCTTTTTATAAAATAAGAATAATGCTTTATTTGTGCAACTTAGGATAAGAGGAAAAGTGGGGGATTTTTATTTAATAAAAGGGGAGGAAATATTCCTTTTAAATAAATAAAAACTTAGGATAAGATGGTTAGCCCATAGAAAATATTCGAATAAATGACAGAACTAGGATTTGATCAAGAACAAGCAATTTATGTTTTAGCAAAAGGGGCTAATAGTCTAGATGACCATTTTTAGGTGATTACATTTTCCCCTCTTTGACTAATGTGTGATCATCTGGGAACAGATTACATCAAAGAATAGATCAGCCAAGAAGGCAAGCAGATAGCGATCTGACTCCAAAGAATGAAGAGCAGAAAAATAGCAAATCCTGCATGGTTAGCCTGGTAGCGACAGTATTGAACACTTAGGAAAGAGATAGCCAATAAGATATGATGTGTCTAACCCCTCGGGATTGAAAGTGAAATCTAGGTACAGGGAAAGCAGAAGCAAGAGAGACATGATCAAATCACTAGAAATCATAATTGAAGAAAGAGAGCATAATAACCATCAAGCAGTGAAGATATGCCCCACACATGGGACATGGGGCATGAACCTATTGGTCCCTCAACCTGTAAACACCACAGAGGGGGGGATGTGAACTTGGGATTTGAAAGTGAATGAAAGACTGGAAGTTGAGAGAGATGGGGATGAAGAGGTGAAGAATTCCCTAGCGAAGATCGAAGGATCAGGCCTCAAAAGGTCAGCTAACTACACAAAAGAAGAAGAAAGGTGGACGTAGATTTCAGTTTCGATCCAATAATGAAGAGAAAATGATGTGATATGAAAGACAAGAAGCGAAAGACATGATCAGGAAGAAGCGAAAGGCGAGCGCAGTTGATCAACAAGTCCGTGAAAGATGAAAAGGAGAGCTCTCTCCATATGCAAGATGCAAAACTAACTAACATGAACTTAAGAATGCAAGCTACATGAAAAGTGGTTTACTTGCAAGGTTACAAAGCCAATAGACATCTAATTATCATCATCTAGCATTATTGGTAGCATCGCAAGATCATACAATTCACACTAGCATAACTATGTGAATCTGAATATGATCTATATCAGATAAAAATGTGGAAATCTCACCTAGGCATCAGAGACATGTAGGTCAAGATGACTAGTGCAGTGAGATTACCTAAGTTTGATATAGCAAGATTATGCTCGCATCGAGACACAAGAAAGTCAAGATGACTATAAGCATGCACTTACGAAACAGTCAAGGATAATACCTTGTAGATCCCAATGTCAAGTGGAACAAGCATAAATGCTAATGACAAGTAGGACCAACAAAATATATCCACAAGAAGAAAAAGCAATAAAACATGTTCTCATTCCCTCAGTCTTCTAGCTATGCATCATCGAAAATGATCATAGGGGGAGAACACTTAGCAAAGAAATAATCATAGACATCACGCAAAGAAATAAAGTCAAACAAATCTCAGCGAGTCAAGTGCATGTGTGTAGGTCATAGAGTCAAACTTTGAGTATCGCATATGCCAGTGAGAAATATTGCATCATCTAGACTGTGGGTAGGACATCTGATAAGTGTTAAGAAACACTCGACGCTAGGGTAGTGTTGAAAAATATAGTTTGAACCAAGTTGCCTAAGAAACCCAGATGCACAAAGAGATCCAAGATAAGCTCAAAACAATAGATGCCCCCTAGACTAAGACAAGAATCAATTCCAGGCTAAGAGAGGCAAAGTGAGAAGTGGAGCGAAGGAGCGCCACACAAGACTAATAGACATAGGTGCAAGGGTCTCAAGTAGCGCCTGTTTCCAAGTTTTCACCACTTGATAGATTTATTGCAATTTTTTTAGGACTTTTTATAATTTTTTTGTACTTTTGCTACCAAGGTGCCTATTTCCAGGTTTTCACCAAGGCACTTTTTCAAATTTTTTTTATTTTTTTGGTGAGACATCAAAGCACCTATTGCTAGGTTTTCACTAGGATGCTCATTTTTTCAGTACTTTTTATGCTTTTTAGGATTTTTTCAGCATCATATATGAATTTTTTTGGAGTTTTTTCAGGATCAATAAATATGTACAAAGAATGCCCCAGATAGAAACGGGCATCAAGAATCTACTTCCTCTGATGTAGAGAACTGATAGGCCCTAGGCCCAAATGCTACAGCTGTGATGATAGGAGGTCTCAACCAGTTTGACCAATAATAACCAGCCCTAAGCCATGTCTGAGCTAGTGGAGGATTGTTAGAATGTGATCCACATATGCCATCATGGATTTCAGCTAGCGCTTTTTCCAACTCCTCTATTTCTAGACTCTTAAGGAGAGTTTCATCTAGACCCTTCCTATACAAGTTACCAGAGACAAAGGCAAAGTGTAAGGGATGGCAGGAAGAATGGCGTGGTGGATTTTCAGGAGCAATATGAGGTGGAAGACATGAAAAGATGGCAGGATTATAGGACTTGTAAGCAGGATAGCGTAATTCATCCACCAAGAACTTGAAGCGAGATTTATTCTTTTTCATTCGTAAGATGGATGTCGAAGTAACCAAGGCATTACCAACTTTGTTCTTAGCTCTAGGAATGGGCTGAAGTGTAATAGATATGAGATCATGCTTGAAGTAGGGTACCATTTTTTTGTAGAGAATCAGCTTGTCATCTTTTATTTGAGAATCATTATTTTTTAGCAGATTTTTATTTTTAATTTTCTTAGGTGCGGATACCACCACAGTGTGGTTTTCATCATTTGACCATTTCTCTTTTCTTTTGACTTGATGACTATGATACTTGATTGTTGATTCAATCTTTTTTGTTGCTAATTTGTTGGTGGAAGAAGTAACAGGTGTTGATGCAAGATTAAATGAAGTGACTGGTTCAATAGCATTTATGTGAGAGGTGTCATCTTTGGTGACAAGAGAAGTTGAGCCTATAGGGTAAGCTCCACAAGTAGCTAGATCTAGATTTGTCATAGAAGGACCAACATAGTCCACTAAGGCAATACGGGGAACCAACCCATCAAACCCTTCACGAGACTCATCAACTACATTGGGATGGTCACTATAAGTATGAACCATACCAACATCCATATCTATCATGGAAGAATCTTCTGGAAGAGGCTTAAGATGCCGAGAAGTAGAGATACTCATGTCATTATGTGATAGATCACCTCTTTGTAGCAGTCGTGCAATGTTGTGACATTTTCTATCATAGTGCAATGATTCTTTAGGCACATAAGTTCTAGACATAGAGGCCTTAGCCATATCATTAGTCGATATACATTCTTCTCCCCAAAGAAGTGAAGTAGAAGGAAGATCATCTCCCATTTGAGCCATAGTGTGTAGTGGTGACTCATCTGTATCTGTGTCTGAATTACTGAGCATGGGAGTATTTCTGGAATGATCAAGGAGGGCATTTTCTATACTACCCTCATCTTGTCTATAGATCCACTCTTGGATAGCTTGTTCTTCTCTTTCTGCTTCTAAAGGAATTAATGAAGGAAAAAAAGTATCAAAGATCAGCATAGCAGAAGTGGAAGGCTTCATTTGATCAGAAGGTTTCCCATATGACCTAGGAGAAACAGGTATAGAAGCAAAGGAATCTAGCATATATTCACCCATACCAAGGCTCATCATCTTAAGTGATTTCTCAGTAGCAACTAGAGACGTACTAGGATCAATAGAAGGTTCATTGTGAGGAACAAATTTTTCAGCAGCAGCAAGAGCATTAATAGCAATAGTATGGTCTCCAGGAATCACAACTTCAGTGCCATTGTATGGAAATTTGACACACTGATGATAAGTGGAAGGAATAGCCTGCATGTCATGGATCCAAGGATGACCCAAAAGAATGTTATATGCGAGTGGGATGTCCAAGACTTGGCAGTTAGTATCTTTTATGACAGGGCCCACTCAGACAGGCAGTGTGACAAGACCTTTGGAAGATCTTTCCACTTCATCGTAAGCTTTTATAGTAATCTTCTTCTTAGAATCCACAGCAAATTCTGACAAACCCAACTATTGTATGACATTGAAAGAAATGATATTTAACCCTACACCATTGTCTATTAGGACTCAGCGGACACGGGTGTGGTAGACTAGAACTTTGATGTGTAAAGCTAGATTATGTGGGTGAGCAATAGATATGTCATCTTTTGCAGAAAAGGAGAGAGATAGCGGAGATGAAATGTGGTTGACCATAGCCTAAAATTGATCCAAATCAATGTCATTGGGAACACGTGTTGTACGTAGAGCCTCATCAAGAATATCTCTATGCGAAGGGGATAACTGAAGCAACTCAAGGATAGATATCTGGGCTGGTGTCTTTTGCAAATGTTGGACAAGATCATAGCTAGGGGTGGCCAAAGGAGTCACTTGTTTGGAAGGCAAAGCTTGCTTGGGATCTTGTGCAGTTTTAAGGACAATCTTGGCTTGCCCCCTAGTAATAGCATTCAGTGTCTCACTTCGGGAAGATGAACTACCACGTGCTTGCAAGACCAACTTTGGCTTACCAAGATGGGTTGTATTATCATCTTGAGACCTTAGCATTAGAACACTCTCAATAAGCTCTATCATGTTGATCACAGGCGTATCAGAAGTATATGTATAGTTGATCTTAGCATCATGATTCTTCTTATGTGCTTGAGAGGTTTCCCCCTTATCATGCTTAGGTAGAGGATCTTTGAAAGCTATGTGATTAGAATTTTTAGTTAAGCCATCAGTGGAGATTGTGTTGTTATCAATGAGGTCTTGAATATCATCCTTAAGCTTAAAATAATTGTTTGTCAGATGTCCCTTGTTTCTGTGATAATGGCAGTAATGATCCTCTCTCCACCAATCAGGCCTATTTAGTGGATCCTAGTTACCAGGTT
The DNA here is from genome assembly GCA_027943335.1 of Chamaecyparis obtusa. Classification (NCBI taxonomy): domain Eukaryota; kingdom Viridiplantae; phylum Streptophyta; class Pinopsida; order Cupressales; family Cupressaceae; genus Chamaecyparis; species Chamaecyparis obtusa. The sequence continues at coordinate 58,453 of BSBK01009572.1, read as the reverse complement.
TATCAAGAAGGATAAGATATCCATTGTCAACCAAAGTCTTAAGGATCACATCGTAAGGTTCTACCAACTTGGTATAGACTAGCTTTCAAAATGACTTCTTAGGCTTATCTGCATATTGAGGTTTAGGAGCACTGTGAGCGTTGGTAGCTTCTTGTTGTTTTGTTGCATAGATAGCATTGGAGAGATTGAAAGCAGGCTCTTTAGCTTTAGGAGCGTCAACAACCCCATCATTAACAACATACTTGTTTCTATTCCAAGGCTTATTTTTGTCCTTGCCATTATTTCTAGTATCTTTATTAATAACAATATCCCCCTTTATAATGGCCACATCCTCAATCCTATATGCGCTTTCAACCATGTCATTGAAAGAGGAGAACAATTGTTTCCTAAGATCATAATATAGCTTAGGCACTAGAGTGTTGATGAAAATGTCAATCTTTTCTCTTTCAGGTAATGAACGAGGATACCTAGAATACAATGACCTCCAACGTTGTAAGTAAGTTGCAAATGGCTCATCTTAATGTTGTCTTAGATTACCAAGATCTATCATGGTGACAGGTTGTTGGATGTTGTAAGAATAATGCTGGGTAAATAGCTGAGCCAACTCATCAAAAGTCTTAAGAGGTGGTGTCAATTTTGCAAACCATTCTAAAGCTTGGCCTCTTAAGCTTCGAGGGAATAATCATAGAAGAAATGTGTCTTCATGAAGAAATTCCATACTAAGAGCATAAAAGTGACACACATGGTCTTGGGGATCACCATTTCCATCATACTTGTCGTATTTGGGAACCTCAATATCCCTAGGAAATGAGACCATGTATAGACTTTTATCAAAAGGAAGAGCACAAATTGATTCTACAAAAGAGACCTTTGGAGGCTCTCTTTCTATTGCCATTTGGGTAAGGCATTGATTTGTCCTACGTAGTTCTTCCTGAAGGACTTCCAATTCAGTTGGTACTCTTTGTTGGACAATTTGTTTGACATCATAGCTGGGAGGAAGCTTTTATCCTCTAGAAGTCATATATTGAAAATATTGATTGCCATTACACTCTAAAAGCTTATGCATCATTCGTTGGGAGACCACATCTTGTTCAAATCTCATAAGATCCTCACTAGAAATCTCATCATCAGCCTCTGCCTCATGTTGAGAGGGAGGAGGTCTAGGAGGTGAAGAAGGCATACCAAAAGTGGGTCTTGGAGGAGATCTTGGTGGCGTGTTGTTGCCATTGTTTCCATTAAAAAGAGGTCTATGCTCATAGTTACTAGTCTCGGGTTGCTCATAAGACATTCCTCTATAAGCCATGTGCCTAGTAGCATCCATCCTTTTTTGATTGTGTTCTTTGTCTAAGCACGCTTGGTTATCCTTATGCTCAAAGTGTTCTTGTAAGCGTTGAAATTTTTCTTGTTCAGTCAAAGTGAGTGAGACACTGTCTGTGTTTTTGGGGGTCTTGAATGTGGAAAAGAGGAAACCTCCTTTGTACCATAGGGTAGCCTTAGAATCCTTAGATTGGTTAGAACTAGAACTGTTGTTGCTAATGGGTGCTTGTGAGTGTCTAGTTGGATAAGGTAACTATGTATAATTGAATGGAGGATGACTCTCCTGCTCAAATTGAGACCGAGTTGTAACCGGCATGAAAAGAGATGTTGGTTGACTAATAGAATGAGACAAAGTTTCTTAGATTTGAGATAAGAAAAGCTAATAAAGATCACTTGTCAAAGTAGAACAATAGAGAGATGGCTTGTCAAAAGTGCTCAAACACTTACAACAATCAATTGACTAAAGTCGAGCAGTGAGCAAGAAGCTCAATAAGCAAGTAGCTAGAGAGGTAATCGTGATGCGACAAGTGATCAAGAGTAGCATTTTTTAAGCTCAAATCCAATAGTTTTAGCTCATTTGTTTCAGTCTAGAACAAGTCTAAGCATGCAGATAACCGACCAGCTTCAGGTAAGAACAGAAAAAGACACTCTACGATAGGTTAAAATGCAAGTTTAGCAGCTCCGGATTGCAACAGCAACAAGATAGCAAAAAGGTTCTGGGTGACACTTTCCAGGTAGATAAGGTGATAGTTTATAGCGAGGCAACACTTCACCCTAAGCCAAGTGATAGTTTCCAGTAAGGCCGGGCGACACTTTCCAGGCAAGCGGGGCAACAGTTGTGCAGGGATGAATTATCGCGCAATATTTCTTAGAATAGGGTGCAACACTGTTCCAGGGTCGTATGATTCTTTGACCAGTGAACATAAAAATCTCAATTTAAAAGCGTTTTGATCAAGTTCAAAGGTTGGATAGTGCAATTTCTTAGTTTAACAAGCAGTAACAACAGATAAAAGACAGGTTTGCAAACAATATAGGATCAAACATGTCATAAAACACTTGGAACAAGGGCAAAAGCAACCTTGCCAAGACAAGCACTTGTGATATCAAAATAGAAAATCTTATGAATGCTACCATTTTGTTTGAATGTTGAGAACGTTTACACTAGTATAGCACAATCGAAGATAATTCAAGCAATTACTACCTAGAAGGTCAAGGCTCATTACTTAGCAACTTGGCCCACAACTTGATGCTCCCTTGCCTCACACCAAGTGGTTGCCCACAAGAGATATTGGCGTTGTCATGAAGTGTCAAAAACATAACCAAATGAACACATATGGTGAGTGTCTTGGGGTGATCCGGGTAAGCCCACTTGGATCAATCCTTGCACCAAGAAGTTAAGCGGCTAAAATAAGGTGGCTTCTAACTAATGGTTCATAGTAAGGGTTTCTATTCATAACACCCCTCTTGCTCCTCATAAAGGACTAGGACCTCGTGGCCTCAAGAGTACCTTAAGCATTCTTGCTCAATGTTTTCCCCATGGTCGCAATCCCATGAGCTACTCACATCAAGCGAAGACAAGTGTTATGTCTACCAAGGTTTTGTGTCCTTGATAGCCTTGAGATTATAGTGGGTTGGAATAGCTCGGTAAAAAGCTTGTCCCCACTTGGGTCGTTCCTCTTGATTGCTCAAGAGCAAGCCCGCTAAAGGATTCTAACAACTAAACAAAAAGTGGATCAATTCTTGAGGTTCAAGGTTTTTGGTTCACCACAAGGGTGAAGAGCATACTCCCCTATCTCAAAAACTTCACCCAAACACACCAAGCAAAGATTTAATTACCCCCTTGCTTTCAAAATCCCAAGATGGGTCAAGATTTCTATTTCACCACAAGGGTGAAGAGCATACTCTCCTACCACCTCAAAATTCCTACAACAAGGTATTAAGTGCCTATGAAATGAAACAACTAGTATATGCCGCACTCAATAAATAAAGCAATTAAACAAGCACTTGATTTGGTTTTTATGCTTAGGGCAGCCCTGCAAAAACCATTAGTAGCCCTCTTTGACATGCGTTTCTTTTGGCAAAATATCTCAAGCAAGTGCACCTACAACCACAACTTATTAGCTCCACAATAGTTAGCACATGAAAAATCAGATAATATGCAAGTGAAATAGATAATCAAATGACAAAATCTGAAAATGAAACCATCATGCTTGGATTAGGCTTGGAAAGACCTTTCCAACGATATATCACACTTCAACTTTCGATACCATTTGCAAAAATTTCTCAAAATTTCTCAAGTATCAAAAATTTCAAAAAGTTAGCAGAAAACCCAAAACTTGTAAGATAGATAAAATAACTCAAAAATAGCTCACTGTCGGGTACAGACATAGTACAGACACCAGAATCACATGATACTTTATAGTATACTGGGGCGATACTTTTTGTCTGTGCGATATTTCGCCCGACACCAGGTGATAGTTCGCCTTACACCAGGCGATATTCTCTGCAATAGCTAGGTGATACTTCTAACAGGTGAAGTATCACATGTGCATAAAGAGAACTATCATGTGATACTTCTGGAAAGTATCGTACAATAGTCTAAGACAGACAAACAAAGAATGAAAATTAAGCTAAAAACCTACTGAAAAATTGATGGAAAATGATGAAAATGCAGAAAAAGAACGTACAAAGCTAGTCTACTCTACCCCACGGTGGGTGCCAAAAATGTGTGCTATAATTGTGTCACACTTCTATGAATCATTACATTCAAGAACACTCAAGAATGAGGTCTCAAAAATTGATCCATAGCTCCCTAGGCATGGAGTGCAAGGGTTTTAAGAATGCTCTCAACTAGAGCTATTTAGCCTATAACCTTGCTAGTAAACCATTCAATGGGAGATTCAATGAAGACAAGGGCAATAATGCCAATATCCTCAAGAATCAAGAATGAAAATGGAATGCAATGCTATGCTAGAAATGGAAATGAAAGCTAAGCTATGAAAATGAAAGATGCAAGTATTACAAAGCCTCCTAGTTAAGCTAGATGAATTAATCTAAAGCATAAAAGAAATCTAAGCTAAGAATGCCATGAAAATGCAAGAAATGAAACTATGATAACATGTAGATGCAAAATCGAAGAATGCTCCAAATCTTCAAAAAAAGCTCCAAGGTGACCTAGAAATCCTGCAGCATAACATTAGCATAAAAAGTTGGGGATCTAGAATGAAGAAGAGAACTCTCCTTTTATAAGAAATGAGAAGGAATGGACCATGGAGATTAAGAGGCAAAAGATTTAATCAATGGTGGAGCTTGAAAGAGGAGCAATCCATGTGCACAAATATCCTCCAATGAGAAAATAAGAGTTGACTTTTGTGTCCATATGAGACAAAAAGAGTTTTTTCCCTTTTTATAGAATAAGAATAATGCTTTATTTGTGCAACTTAGGATAAGAGGAAAAGTGGGGGCTTTTTATTTAATAAAAGGGGAGGAAATATTCTTTTTAAATAAATACAAATTTAGGATAAGATGGTTAGCCCATAGAAAATAATCGAATAAATGACAGAACTAGGATTTGATCAAGAACAAGCAATTTATGTTTTAGCAAAAGGGGCTAATAGTCTAGATGACCATTTTTAGGTGATTACACTATTATTTTGGGTGATGGATCTATCTCTGAAAGTAATAATTTAAAGAGTATTCTAGTAAAATATAAACAAGCTTTAGGCCTTGAAAAATTAGCCTCTCTAAGAGATCTAATTTATTTCCTAATACCCTAGAGAAGTGACTAATCAGAATTTCTGCTATAGTGCGATGTTCTATTGTGAATATTCACTCAAGTTATCTTAGATTTCCCATTTTCTCTAATTCAATCCTTGACTCTTTTTTGACAAGGTTTCTAGAAAAATTCCAATCTAAGTTTATCGGCTAGAAGGATTCTCTATTGTTTCAAGTAGGTAAGTTGAAAATTATAAAAGGCATCCCTTCAAAAGCTACTAGTCTATTTCATGAGTCTTTTACATGGCTCAAAGAAATTCTAATTTAAGATTAAGAAAATTGAGTGGAAATTTCGGTGGATTAGTTGTGAGGCAAGGAATAGACTACATTTAGTGGTCTGGGAAAGGTATGTCTCCCTAAAAGGCTTGTAAACTTGGGTATTAGGAAGATTAAGGATTTTTACCAAGCTAAATTGGATTTATGGAGAATCTTCAAGGAGAAGAGAGAATGGACTTCTATTATCACTAAAAAATATTTCATTGGGTATAATCACTTTTAGGACTTTTTATAAGATAAAAAGGCTATGAATTATAGTTCTACCTTGTGGAACTCTATATCAATCACAAAATTTATTATTTGTAAACAATTATGGTGGTCCCTTAAAAATGCTCAAAATATAATTTTTTGGGATTATTTTTTGTTTGGGAGTGCTTCCCTTTCCTATTTACCTTGGGTAACTCAATTTAGGGATCTTTGTATCAAGAGGTATGGTTGTTGGGTTGTTGAGTATATTTTGGGAAATAGTTGGGCGTATCTTTATTTAATTGATATAATTCTTTCTCTCCTTTATGAGTGACTTTAAAAGGTTAACATTCCTACAAAGAATCTTGAAAAATAAATTATCTGGGTAGGTTCTACCAATGGATCCTCCTTTGTTTTTAATGCTTTCAAGTTTCAAATTGAGTTGTTCTCTCCCAAAACCTTTTGAGAATTAGTTTGAAACTCTAAGTTTATTCCCAAGATAAATATATGTTTCTTGATCAATGCCCAAAATAAAATCCTCAATATTGCTAATATATGTAAGAGGGGCGTGTCTATCCTTAATAGATGTTTCTTATGTTAAAAAGAGTTAGAGGAAACTTTTCATATCTCTTTGGTTCTAATTTTTTTGAGTTATTGTTGGCTTACTTTTTTAATCTCTAGTTTATTTCTTAGGTATGTTTGTCCTCTTTCTTTGAATTTTGGATACAATGGTCTCCTCCTTATAATCCTTCTTTGTATCTCCTCCTCCTTCTAGATAGCTACTAACTCATTTTCCTTCCATGTAATATGTTAAGTGAATGTGTTTGAGATAAATTTCTTTTTTTCATGCATTAACTTGTGAATCTTATTGCATCTATATTCAACATTAAAAACATTTCATTATAGGATAAAGTAGAGGAACTAGTGCATGCAGGTAATCTTTCTCCATAGACTAGGGCACCCTACTCAATCTTCTTGCCAATATTTCTTATTCGATAGATTATAGTATATAGCTATCCTCTTGATCAGATAATATCTCATTTTGTGAATTTTCTTCCTATACGTGCTCAAATAAAATAAGAAAAATATTATGTAGAAATGGGTTATTCCTATGTCAAACTATAGTTTAGGAGTTAATGTTGAATTAGGAATAAATTAAACTTTAAAGTAAAGGCTATATCTGAGAAATAGAATGTGTGTACCTTCATAAACCTTCTTGATGTCAAAATGCTCATCAAGGTGCTTGATACCAACTTGACATTTACTATAAGATAGAAAGATAATTGAAGTGTTTTAGTTTTAAGAAGAATGAGTGAGTTTGGATAAGTAGTAATTTAATATGGTTGTCATTGATGTCAACACAATGTTACATTAATGTGAACATGATTTGTATGTAGTGGTGATGTAGATTTTTCTCATCGTATTCTTTATATTGAAATTATGTTGGTGATATTTTGATATGTTGTTGATTATAGTTTGGAGGTGTTGAATTCAAGTTTCTATGGTCTGGATTGTAGTGCATTGAATTTGATATTTGTTTCAGTGTGATTGCGAGTGATAGTTTTTTATCTATGAAATGCATACTTCACATTTATTTTCATAATGATTTCTGATAATGCATTTTGGAAATAATATAATAATATTCTTCATTCATTTGAGTTGGCACAATATTTCAGGCTTTATAGACTGGGTTTCATAGTACAGCTAGGAACTTGAACTTTCTTGAGACTTGTTCCTTCTTCTTTAACTGTTTAGATCTAAGTTGTAGATCTTCACCTTGAATTTTACAGTTCATAGATCTTTGTAACTAACTTTCCTTGACATCATGATCATCCAGCTCATCGTAGCTAATCATTAAATGTGAATTCAATCCTTATTTAATATTTGTTCTTTTCTCGATGTTCTCCATCTATATTTTAGTTAACTTCACTCTGTCCCTAAACATTTCTTTTATGTTCCATGCCTTCGGTTCCTTTCCCTTTACTCAATTACTTCCTTTTTATGTTTTACCTTTACTAAGTGACTTTTCTTGCTCGGTAGCCAAAAACTCTTTTTCTTACAACTTGACAAATCTTCATTACCATGCTTTACCGACTTGATATAATTATATGTTAGGTAGAAAAAAATTATATCAAGATAATCTAATCATTTTATGATCTATATCAGTTGCCCATCTAAGTTATTTTTCTTCACAACATCTCATTTCTTCTTCTTTTTAACTCATTCAACTTATATCATTACCAAATTTTATGGCAACATAATATAAACTAGAAATAAATTGCTTGACATCAATCAAAAGACAATAAATGATCTAAACTTTCAACTATCATGTATTCCTCTGATCTTGGTTGGTCTTCATCATCAACACCATTAGATAATCAATATTCAACATTACTATCAGTTATGGTAACATAGAGGACATTGGAGCTCATATGGAGGGCACCAAGAAGGCCATGATGTCAAGCCCTCATAATAGATTGTAGAATAGAGATAAGGGTACGAGTCCTTGTTGATAGTATCATTAAGAACCTAAAAAAAATTAATTTTGATATCATTCAAAAGAATTAGAGTCTGGTAAAAATTATGCAGTCTCTCTAGGTTGCTTTTCCCATTGAGTTTTATGGTTTTTTGGAAAAAAAATTAACGTTTGGTTCTTGTCTGGTCTTAGTTTGAGACTGTTTCTTTTCTAATTTTGTGAAATTGGGTTTTTGGTCCCTATAAAACTAGTTTTCATTTTATCAAAAATATACAAAGATTAATCTTACATATATAGTTCACAAGAGAAAATCTACTAGCAAGGATAGTGACATGTCAATCTCTACACAAAGAGTGAGTATAGAAAGTATAGATGCGAAAGATTATACTCTAAAATGGAAATATCCCTTAGAATATATCCATGTGAAAAATATTATAGCATATAAGAAAAAATCTCAAAAATATATATTATCTTGAGTAGATGACAATATAGATGACTAAAGCCATGTCTTCATGTAGTTGCTTAGCTTATTTTGGCTCATAGCCACTACTCAATTTTTTGAAGTAGTAATTTGTGGACCTAGTGGTGCCACAAATATTAAACTAAAAACTAGAGACAAACAAGAAAGAGGGAAAAAAAATGGAGTTGTATAACATTCTTCCCTATATGAGTTGCTTCTTAATTCCACACCCCCTACTTTTCACACATTAGTGCGTATATGTTTTCTTAAATTCACAATTTTGATTTCTACATTTTCATATAGTTTTACTATTATTTTGATGTTGGAAAATGCCCATTTTAGGTTATGATTATGGTAAAAATGTAAAAACAAAACAAAACAAAGTATTTTTTATGGGAAAATAATGAAATCTATCTTGATTTGATCATGTGCTTTCACTCATTTATATTGAATTAATATCTCTACTTACTTTTCTCATTTGTGTTTAGTATTCTTCATTCTTTTTTAGGTTTTTCTGTTCTTCTCAAGCTCTGGTTGCCTCATATTCTATGGCGTGACACTCTTCTCAAAAATTGAATTTCGGTGATATGATGGTGGGTTTCTCGGTTCACAATTCTCTCCACATGGAATTTTATCCTCAGAATTATAGAATTTTTCTTGAGGTAGAAGATTGGGAACAACCTTTTTTAGGGCATATTAATGACGATTTTCTAGCAGTTATTTTGTTTTTGATCAGCTTTAAATTCGTAGGGCTATCAGGAGAATTGTGGGAGAGGAAGTTTTATTTCCGCATGGGAAATGTATAATTTTTCCTTCACAGGTTTAATCCATCTTCCTTTCAAATTATTTTGACCTCTTGCAGTCTATGTTTCATTTGGAAGTGCTTGCAAATAATTTGTTAGATCTAATTTCTTGGGTGCTAACAAACTGTGGAAAGAACTTAGAAATTATGACTTGTGGAATGGGGCGGCTCTGGTTGGTAATATTTTTCACCACCATGCCTTACCCAACAATCATGCTTCCTTTTCTATGTATGTGAGTATCAAAAGGGTCTTGAGCGACACAATTTCAGACATGTGAAGTCGGTGTTGCAGCTTCATGGAAGATTTCTGAGCTCGAATTGTGTTAACAAAATTCAGTCCACAGTTTTTTCTTTGTTGGATCTTCTTGAATTTGATGTTATCCATCTTATGGTTGAGCCCTCTACACGACCTATTCCTGATTGCCTTGCCCATGGTTTTGATCTTAATACTAATGTTGAGGTTCATGCTATTGACTTAGACTTGCATTTGGGATCGACTGCTTCTTCACGAGCTCCTATGGAAAATTAACTTCGGATTTTGGCATACCATGATTTTTGACATATCCAATTATCTTGAGATTCATAGTTCGTAGTCTTTCACTTTAGATCAGCATAGTCGACATGTTTCATCTATTTTTGTAATATTTGAATAATGCCTTGTAGTTCCTTAGGTTTTCATCAAATTGTATATCTAGCCATTGGCTAGTCAGGTGGGTTTTTAGTTTAGTTCTCTCTTTCAGGTTTCTTCTTCTCTAAAAATCCTATATATGGGGCAAGGCTCCCTTTTGTATTTACGAGCAAGGATCAAAGTTTTTAATTTTGGTTCTTTTCTTTAAGAGCCCTTTGAACCAATTTTTATTAATAAAAAATATAAAGTGGCATTGCCACCTTTTCAAAAAAAAAAAGATGTTATTTATATTTGGATAAAAATGATATTATTATTATTATTATTGTTTTTTATTACATAAAATAGGTTTTACAGGGTTCCTGAAACCCAATACATCTTATTGTTGTTGTTGTTTTTTTTTGTTTTTTTTGTTTTGTTTTGTTTTGTTTTATTATTATTATTATTATTATTATTATTATTATTATTATTATTGACGGGTACCTCTATGAATGAACTAGTGAGGCCAAAAATTGGAGGACCTCATCTTCGAACCCAACAATATAGACCAGTGAGCATGAAATCCTAGCAGTGATGCCATGCTTGTAGAATTGAAATATGATTCTTCAAAGTTTTTTAATTTAGAAATATTTGAGAATATGTCCAAAAATGATAACCACCTTTTGTACCATTATTTTTCATCTATAGTTAAATAATGATTTGGTTTGAGGAATCTAAAATTTATTGTATAGTGTAGAGGAAAGGAGTGACTCTTGATGTTGTCCTAAAGATAATAGTGATTCTAAGCCCCCAATTGCAAATAAATTTATTATGCAAGTGGTAATTAAATTTCATTGGATAAATAAAATAAGTGAAGATCTTTTTTATTAAGGTAAAAAAAGCTTTTGAAGGAGCCTAAAACCCTTTATTAAGTGGTTAGAACTAGATATTTCATTGGATAGAAAAAACTAAAACCATAGATCATGAGGAATAGTCCGACTATAACTAGAATAGTTTCCCAAAACATAAACATTTAAGCAGGTATAAAAAAGATAGCAAAACCAAGCCTACATAACAACAAAAAACCAAAAGACAATAATAAATTAGGCTAGATTCTTCAAGTTGTCAACTACCTCAGCCTCAAAGTTTAGTAGGCCAAATTCTTCATATTTAGAGCCACCTTCTTCAACTACTATAAATCTTGAGGTGTTCTATCATCCTTTCCCTTCAAGTTGGGTCTCATTCTCATGCTTGGCCAGATGGCTCCCCTGATCCTTTCTCTTTATCCTAATCAAGGTCTACTATCATAGTTTTTTTATTATACTTCTGTAAATTTCCTATCATTATGTTCATGTTGTCCATAATGTTCTTTATCACCTAATGGTAAAGACTCATAATATTCAGGAGAGTTTCCTTGGTATTTTTTTTTCTTTTCCTCAAATTCCTTCATTAGTTTATCAATGGCCTCCATAGTCATATTGAGGCAATCAACCACAAACATTTTTTCATCCTCCATCCATAAATTATTAATAGAAGATTCCTTCCTATTAGTGTTTTTGATTAAGTAAAACAAGTTTTACAGGGTTCCTGAAACCCACAATAGAGTAATTGAAAAGATAAGCATGAAAACATAACAGAGTTTAACATTTCATAAAACCAAGGAACAGGCCATGATAGGGCCAAGCAAGAAAAGACAAAGAAACAGTCAAAATAGGGCAAAAAAGATAGGCACCAGAGCTAGTTATGCTAGGCTCCTGAGCATGACAACCACATTGCTTTCGAGAGCCTCCATCAGGTCAAGAGTGTCTTTCACATTCTAAACTTGGGATCCTTGGGGGTCTATTTTCTCCCTGTTTTTCCCAATTCTTGCCCTGGTTCTTTTTCCTAGTCCTTCAGTGGGCTCCTTCTCATCCTCCCTAGTCCTCTGATCAGCTGTGGTTTCCATTTTTCCTTCCATTTTTTTTATTAACAACTTCAAGTTCTTGTTGGATGTTTTGAGGATATTGAAGTTTTGCTCGGCTACTCCCTTTAGGGTTTTTTCTAGGCTTATCATTTTGGATTCCAAATGGTGGACCCTAGTTTCCAGGCTTAGCTTTCTCTTTGTGGTATGTTCCTTGTTGTCCAAGCTCAAGATTTTTTCTTTGAGGTCCTCAATTTCATAGTAGAGCCATTTGAAAGATCTAAACTGATCCAACATGCTATTCTTGGTGTTGTTGAGGAAGTCCATATCCATTTCCCTGGCTTTATCACTTAGAACCACTAATGTTGGATCTATCAGCTCTTCCTTGTGGACTTTTCCTTCATTATCCTCTAGAATATGTGGGTAAATGGCCTCCCTAATTATTCCCATTCGCACAGTATTGATGTTGAAATTTCTCCAGACCTTTTTACCTTTCCCGGTATCCTGACTGTTATATTTCACCCCAGAGGCATCATCAGTTTCATCTATCCTTATAGGCTACTGGTTAGTACCCTGTTCGTCATTATGTTCTTCAGAAACAGGGTCATGATTCTTCATATTGGTGCTAGTAGGGGGAGGAGGAGGGGTTTTTTCCTCACTAATAGTGAGATCAACTGATAGGCAGCTCGAGAAGTCCTGCATTGTTTTGGGGTTATCTTCTTTGACCTGTTCCTGCATGTCTACAGCTTCCATTTTGGGTTTACCCTCATCATATTCAGTATCCATTTCTTCCTCATTGTCATTGTACTCTTCCTCTGAATTAACCTCCTTCCTATCCTACTTTTTTAAGGGTTTTTTTAGTTTTGACAGCTTTCAGGGGTCACTTCTTGGAAGGGGATCCCTTGTTCCATTTCTTCTTTTTGACTTCTTCGCTGTCATATGAAAGTTTTCCCACCGAAGTGTCTGAAGGAACATAATACGACCCTGAGTCCTCACTTTTAACTTTTCTTTCCTCTATTTCCTTGCCCAGGATTTGGGATTTAAAGAAATCATCGATCAACAGAAGCAATCCTTCATGCAGGGCGGGGTTAGCAATATTCTTATCTCTAAAACCATTGATATTCTTATTTATAGAAGAGTAGAGATAAAAAGGAATGGAAATCTTAATACCATGCCTAAAATGATTTAGCAAGACGAAATGATAGGCACGAATTTTGTCAAACCTGGTGTCTAGGGTGATATACGAGATGAGGGCCTTTAGAACATACTGCCAAAGCATCTTCAAGCTCCTAGGAAGGTAGTAGGTGCTTGACTTAACTATGGCTTTCATCTCTGTGTCATCTCTTGCGAACTTTTTGACAACAATATCAGATATTTTATGGTCTCTATAGAATTTTTTATCAACAATGGGAATACTGGAAACCTCTGATATAACCTCCTCTATGACTGTAAAAGACTTTCCCTCAATCTCCACCATCTCCTCATTCCAAGTTTTGACGAAGATATTTGTGATTTCCTTCCTGCAACCATGGAGTCTTTCAATAAAAATTGTGATATCCCCTTTCTGTAAGGCATTCCAGACTTTCGCACACTTCTTCCATTTCTCACTATCGTTCTCTGGATCCCTTCTTAGCCTTTCCCCAACCATGGCTTTTGTGTAGGCTCTGGTTTTGCCAAAATTTGCTACTTGCCTTCTTTCTAACTACCTTATTTGTGAGCTTTCTAAAAGTTGGCTTTTTGAAATAATTACACGATTTGGGGAAGGGGGCCTGAAAAGAATGTGGAGGGGATGCATTGTTATTACTCATGCAATTCCTCCCCAACTTGACATGAGTTAAATAACTCCTCCAAACAAGCCCTTTGCAATAATAATTATCTTTGATTATTGCATCGGTACTTTGGAGATTGTCTCCATTCAGAGAATCCAACTCTACTTGATGGAAAGTTTCGGCATGGTACCAACTAATGTAAGCTTCCTTGCTGGTGGCTAGAAAGGGAGTCCAGTCAACAGCCCAGATGGCAACAGTGGTGATCACGTGATGAGAATAGTCAGCCTCAATAAGATTGGTCTACGTGACAACAAAAGTGATGACTAAGCCGAGACCATTGCCATGTCTATGACCCTGGTCAAGGATGAGCCAACCATTGTTACCCCATTGAATTTCATACATTGCTACAAAAAATATTTGAGAGATGTTCCTCAAATGGGTTCCTTCTAGCTTAACCTTCTAAGTTAAAGTGCCCTGGTGAGAAGAGTAGAAAGGTCTACGAAAAACTATCTATATGTGTGAGCTAATGAGCTCACTGGGGTCCCTTGGGGTGACTAACATTTCTTATTGGGGGTGCAGGCAGCCAGGATGATTTTATGGGTTCCATCCACAATATTCCTATGAGCTTCCTCTTGTCTTATCTGACTGGCTTTCTTTCTTCTTGGGGATTTGATTTTAGCCCCAACATCTACTATGTTTCTGCTCCTAGTAGCCACAGGAGAAACCGGAGAGGGGTCTCTTCTTTTGGTTCTCTTTTTACTTTGAACCTTTGAACAACCCTCTTTTTCATCTTTGTATTTAGCAAAGAGCTCCTCCATCTTGGTGAGCTACCTTGGAGAAATAGTTCCCAGAAGAAAGTCCATTTGTTGGACTTTGTTTGAATCTTGTGTCTCAGGGCATAGGCTGGAATCTAGGGGGCCACCAGGTATAACCCTAGATGGGCTTGAGAAATATTCTTCCAACAGGGAATCAAGTGAGTCCAGGAAGAAGGAGACAAAGATAGAACCTGGGCACGAGTCCCCTCCTTCCACCAGACCATTGTCTCTAGTTTCAGTCATGGAGCCATGCTGAATGTTGACAACCAAGTCAATGCCTTCTAACTCTTGGCTTAGCTTGGTATTTTCCTTTTGTTCCCCTTCAGGAGGTTTTTTCTTATCTTTTGGTGAGTCAAGAATCGCCGGACTGGCCTCTGGTTTGTCCTTTTTTTCTACACTCTGTGAGTCTTGACATCTGAGTCAGATTGTGGTATGGTTGTCTCCCTTGGGAGGCTATCCTTTTCAGTAGGCTTACCAAACTATCTTATTAACAATGATAGCTTTCCTTTCTTTTTCCAGCTTCATGAATGCTGGACATAATCTGGCTTTGTGTCCTGCTTTCTTACAGTGGAAGCAAGCAAAAGGGACACTTTCGTAGTCCAACTTTTCCAAATGTTTACCCAGTTTGGATTGGAGCATGATTATTTCTGGCATGTCTTGGCCCTCTTCCACCCCTATGCAGATCTTGGCATAGGTGAGGCGGCTTTTGGCCACAGTCATTGGATCTATCGAGAGCAGGGTGCCAAAGGATCTAGCTATACCATCGAAGACATCTTCAACCCAGAATTCCAAGGGGAGTTCTGGGAGTCTTACCCACACCGAGGCTTGGACGAAGAAAGAATCATTGAGATCAAGCTTCGGAGTCCATTTTTGCAACACCAGAGTAGCCTTGCCTATAGACCATGTGCCTGCACAAAGGATTTTGTCCAAGTCTTCTATACAAGAAAACTAAAAAGACAGAAAGCCCTTAGCCATCACCGTGACATGGACTTGCCCCTTTAACTCCCATTTCTTCTTAGCAAAGATTCTCACAATGTCTATATTAGGTCTAGACCCCATAAATTTACCTACAAGAGTATGGTCCATTGAGGCAATATTGTGATCCACCAACTCATCGGGGATCTCAATGATAAAATTACCTTTCTCTTTATTAGATAGATCCTTTATAGAAGGGAAAGCTGACTTGCCTGTAGGTTGAACTTCAAAAAGAGTTTTCCACTGGCGATTAATGGCTTTGCCATTCTGATCCCTTCCCTGTGTCTTTGAGGAAGAGGGAGAAGAGGGAAGGTTCCCTTCTCCCACCCTAGCATCCTTACCTAGATCTTTCTGCTTAACCCTTGGATCCCCCTCCTTGTTCTCTGAGTTCCCTTCTCCCTGATCTGCAGAAAAGCCATTACCAACAACACCCTCAGCCTGCAGCCTAGGATTCCTGCTCACTCTCGAATTCAAATTCAAATGACTGCCCGCTCGACTCTCCGCCATCCCAATATCATCATTCCTTCTTATTAGTGTTACCACTATTCTCCATCACCTTAATTTACTATTCATATCCCTCTATTTGATCTAAATTTCTTTATCTCATGAAAATTAATACTAAAAAAATTAATAGCACTATCTCTAGCCATACTTATAACATCTGTTAAATTATCTGAATCATGTTTCAGATGATGAGATTCAATTTTAAACTCCTCCTAGGATCGACGACTTTCATCACCATGGGAAGTAGGGTGAGACAAGAGAGAGACTCTCAAAGAAGGGTAAGATTCAGTAATTTCCTTCCCAGACCCACAAGGATGCTCTTTTGTAGCCAGTGCCTTCTCTTTATCTTTTCTACCTTTTTCTTCCTACATCTAGCACCACATTTATCATCAATAGGGGAGGGGGAAACAAATATGTCTTTCCCAGACCCACCTAAAGGATCTTCCATAGCTACTAGTCTCACTCTTTTATTCCCAACTGTAACCCTCTTCCATTTGGCACCACATCTATCATCTGTAGGGGGTAGGTTAATATACCTACCACTTACCTTCAATTTTATAGAACCAAAGGTGGGAGAAATAGAGTTATCCTTTCCCTCCCCCATAGTGTCCCAATATTCCTCATTAGAGAAATTAATGATCATTTCCTCTTCCTCTCAAATAGAGACAATATTGGAAGGGGTCGATAAGGATTTGAAATGATTAAAAAAATTAAAAAAGAATATCTTCATGTAAAAAAAAATTCTGTATAGGATTTTTTCTATGTTCCATAATGTTGGAATTGAGGGAAGACAATAAGAAAATTTGGAACAAACCCCTCACTTGGTGTTTGAAGTGATTGAGAAGAATGAAATCCAAAGTAATATACTCCATTATTACTTCCAAAAGCTCCCTTCAAACCAACTTATTTTTTCATAGTGGAATTATTACTCTTTGAAACGCTAACCAAGTCATCTCTCTCCTTCTCAGATTTAAGGAATTTATTGATGGCTATTTCCAAATAATTTTTGTCTCTTTGTAATTTCAAGCCATCATTAGACAATCCCATGACCTCAAAGATGATATTTTCATCAATAATAACCTTTGTATTGATAATGGACTATATGTTCTCTTCTTTCCACCCCTTCACAAATAGCTATATAAATTGTAGATCCCAACCATGGAGCTTTTCTATGAAGGTGGTAAGCTCACCCTTGTCTAGTAGACTCCATTTAGTAGGATTATTCCTTAGTTTGTCACAATCAATAGGTTCCACATGATGCCTTTCACTTCCCATGTCAAAACTTGCATAGCTTGAGAGAAGAATGACCAAAATTGAATTGTAAAAAAAACACAAAGTTACCTTAAAAAGAGTGGGGAATGATGCTATACTAAAACCCTAAATATGCTAACCTATACCATAGTATTAGAAATAATAAAATAAGATTATGACATTCAACACAAGGATTGTCATTAAATCATTAAAAGGAAAGGTTGTTCATTCCCCTTCCACGGGTTTTGTCATAGCTGAGAAAGGTTGTGACATGAGTCTCCAACATGTCATCCATATGCCTCATCTTGCTTACCTTGGCTTGGAGCCCTTTATTAGCAAAGCAATATGCCACCATATTGGTTTCCCTATAGGCATGGAAAACAGCACATTTTTCAAATGATCCAATAATATGATTTCATAACTTGATCCAACAATCATGGGATGGATCTTATAATTTTCTTTGAGACATTGAATAATATTATTAGAGTCTCCTTTGAGCCATTCACATTTCCAATTAAGTTGGCGAGCTAAATTTAGACCTTGACAGGCCCAAACTATTTTATAGATATATTTTAATTATTATGTTAAATACATAATCAAAAGAAGTTGAAAAAAACTCTATATTTAAACATAATTATTTGAACCCAATATTTTAAGAAATGTTCATTTAGTTTTTATTTAAATATTTTCCTTATTAAATTAAAAAGATGAAGTAGTATTATTTCATAGCACATATTTTATTTAATAATAAAATTTGATTTTTTCATAATAAAAATTAGAACCTTCTATATTCAAGAGAACTACACGATTAGTTTTTTTTTATTCTTTTATATCAAGATAAGAGCAAAAAATAAAAATTATATATTTCACTATTAAATTAAATTTATAGTATGAAATTAAGTACTATAAACTATACCATATTTGTTTCAATGTACAATTACTAATATAGACTAAAAGATATTACATTTTATCTTCACGCTCTTTTTCTAATGTAAAAAAAGAAAAGAAAAATTATGGCAAAACATCATATGATTCTATGGGAAAGTATAAGATGAGATCCTTTATTTGGAACCACAAAAATGAAGTATGACAATTTTATATGTTATGCAAGCTGCTTGTTTAAGCTCTTCAATTATTATAAAGAACAAGAGTAAGTGAGATTATCTTGGATCTAATTCTGTTATTGATACATTGTTGATAGATGGGGGGGCTAAATAAGAGGTAGATGATGTAGAGGAAGTTGTTGTTGTAGTTATTGATATTGGTGTAGATGTTTGTGATGGAATGTTGTTTTGTTCAACATTTAGATAAGGAGGGACTGTCGGATCTAGTAAGTTGTCGGTAGAAGGGTTTGAAAGCATTGCATATATAGTAGTCATTGGTGGACGAAGTGATGCATCTACTTGTGTACATAAAAGACCAATATTAATACACCTTGAAACTTGTTCAATAGAGAAGCTTTCAATTATTTCTCTATCAATCACATCCACAATATTTCCTCCATTGTAATATCTCCATACCTGTATAAGAGTGATACACATCCTTTTTGTGAGATATATAGCTCTTCACAAACATCATTTAGTTCAAAAGGTAAAGACAAAAGTTAGTAAAAATAGAAAAACTAGTTACTACATTTTAATGTGGTTAGTTCTATAAAAGTAGTATTAACTATTTTACCTTTAAACTAAGTAATGTTTAAGTAGAAAAGACAAATAACGTTAAAGAACAAATTATATTAATATATATATTATTTTTATCTTACCAAATCTATCAAGCTTTGAAATTCAGGGAATAATCTGGTATCAGTGTTCTTTCTTCCACATACAATTTCTAAAATGACAACACCATAGCTATACACATCAGCTTTAGCAGATAATTGACCTAGCATAGCATACTCTGGTGCCATATAACCACTGCAACATCAATATAAAAAATATATTTTTAGATAAGGAATAAGATAAATTATTTTTACTTTCAAATGTTTTAAATTATTTCTGTGTTCATGACTATTATGTAAGAAAAATAATAGAATCATCTTGAAATAAAATAAATGAAATCCAATACAAATGAAATATTGAAAAATATAAAAACTAGCAGTTAACAAGTCATGGTATTTTTAAAGTTTAAAAACATTATAAAATCAATATGATTTAATAGATTTGATCCTTACTATGTTCCTGCAACCCTTGTCTCAACACGACTCTCATCTTGACGAATCAGTCTGGCTAATCCAAAATCAGATATCTTTGGCTCCATTTTCTCATCAAGCAAAATATTGCTTGCTTTGATATCCCGATGGATGATTCGTAGATGAGAATCTTGATGCAGATATAGAAGTCCACGAGCTATTCCACATATGATGTTCAAACGCTTTGGCCAGTCCAGCTCTTTTCTTCGCTCTGGATCTATGTACCCATCCATCCAATTTATTATTTTATGACTATCACTTTTTTAACCAAAAAAAGATGAAAAACCACTGTACTCACACTTTTATATTAGATGAGATAAACTCACCGAATAGTATCTTGTCAAGACTTTTATTGGCCAATAACTCGTAAACAAGCAACAGTTCTAATTTCTCTGTGCAACATCCGAGTAACTTCACAAGATTCCGATGTTGAATTTTGGCCACCAATTTGACCTCATTTAGAAACTCCTTTTTCCCTTGCAAAGATTGTAAAGAAAGCTTCTTTACTGCTATTTGTTTTCCATCTAGCGTTGTTCCCTGACATAAAATAAAACATATAAACCTTAAACTTATACCGCAGTTTATATAATACAGATTTGAATTCTAATGAATTAAAATACAACTCCGAACTTGTTATATTAGGTTCCTTCCAGCAGACTAGATGATGATTACTGAATTGTGCCGAATGTCATATAGCAGTAAACGTTTGAGCAATTATACTTGAAATAACGTGTAGAAAAGTATATTCGAATTATATGTGAAAATCCTTAATTGTGGGCAGATCTGTGATCAAAATTAAAATACCCTCTCTGTGTGGCTTGAGGACTTATTGCCTCCCTTTCATTATTTTATGAATAGTCTGCAGATAATTGTGAAGTGATATATATATGAAAACATGATTGAAGAATGACTAAGTAACCTGGTTCGATGCAATAGGGTTATGTTACCTTGTATACAGCGCCAAATCCCCCTTCTCCAAGCTTGTTATCATCGTGGAAATTTCTAGTCGCAGCCTTGAGATTTTCCAAGTTGAACATCATTCCATGTTCATCACCTATCGCTGAGTACACCTCTGTATCTGGATTCTCCGTTAAATGCATGGCAAAAATATTACAACTCTGTATTTAAATTTTAACTAAAAGATTTATTTTCTGATCATAAAGTGAAAGAAAAAAAATTCTCCATTTCTAGACTAATTCAATAAAAAAATTCACCCCAAAAGTACCTTTCGTTAATACAGCATATTTGAATTTTCTTCTGACTGCAAACAGGCATAGCAGAAACATCACCAAGAAGCCGCCGAGAACACTCAAAATTATACCTTTTTTTTTTGAAAACTTTTCTGCACAGGAGATCAATTCAAGGGTTCAGTCATGTAAAAGCCTAAATAAAACACTATTGCGGTTATTTGAAGAACATCAAGACACAATGATAAGATGTTTCTTAGCATATTACTCGATTTCCGAAGTGCAGAAGCGGGATTGAAGAAGCTGTACGTTTCATAACGAGCAACACAACTTCCCAAGGCGGCCTCACCTCCAAGATGAGTTCCATTTCCCGTCACATTCAACACCTCAACAGTTGCTTTCGTTAAGCATGTTTTGCAGTCTTCAAGAGAAGTCAAATCGCTCCAACACTGAACCAGACTGTAGATCGGCTGAAATGCGGAGGTAGTTGTGGATCCAGCAGAATAGCGACGAGGGGATTGCAGGGCTTCATCTGACAGCTTTGTGAATTGCTCCCTAACTGCCGTACCAAACTCATCAGGCCCAGCTGTGATATTTCCTCCATTGTAGGTAGTGGTTGTGTTAGTATCAAGTATTCCGAAGAAGGAATAGTTGTCGTAGCGTATGAAGCACTTGGGCAGCCAAACTCTAGCGCCTATGGCACTTCCACAATCATGGCGAACCCTGGTTCTTGCTAACCCTGAACAGTTGAAGCATTCCTCCGCTGTTGTGTCTCCCCAGCATTGGAGAAGACCATACACTCTGTCTGGAGTTTGTCCGGAAACAGAGGTGTTGAAACCTTTTGACGATGATGACGTATTGTTCACAAGATTATTAAGAACTGTGTTCAAATTACTCTCAAATGTAGTGCTTGTATAGTTCTCAGGGCTACATGTAAACAGAGGAATATCATCAAAGGTTAACGCTGCGTTGGGAATAAAGTATAAGGAGAGCACAACACAGACCAAATGTGGATATTTTGCATGATAGGCCATCTGCATGTTTTCCTCAGGTTTAGAATTCTCTCAAAACCAAGCCCTTATAATGTAAATAGGGTTTGGGAAATTAGGACTTTACTATTTGTGAATCGTAGCTAGGTATTGTTTTGTTGGAGGAAATCAGAGTTATTGCTAGAAAGTAGCAAGCTCGACAGCAACATTAGAAGGGAAAGCCGTACGACGGTACGAGTACCAGCCAAACAGGCATTGTTTCCCTGTTTATTTTTTGTTTTTCCTTTTTCCAGTTATAATTTGCTTCACCATACGACTTTTTTGTATGGTCGAATATCTGGGACAAAATGACAGCTCTTGACATGCGCAAATCATTTAGAAATATATGTTTGACGAATCATATGGTAGTATGTGCAAGTGGATTGTGTCGGATTGTGTTTCTGTTTTAGATTTATGTATTAATAGTTTAGTTTTATATTATGTTGATGGTTAAAAGTCTTCTTAACATATGAGGATAAAACTCTCTTTGAAAGAAGACAAGATCTTTCAAAATTATTTTTTTTACAAATAATGGAAAATCATATGAGTTGTAGCCAAATAAGTGTTGTTTCTCAGATTTTTTTGTTTTTTCTTATTTTTCAGTTATAATGTTTTCTGAAAATATAAGAGTAGATGACAGCTCTTTAATATTATAATGATGAAATCTAAATATCATTTAGATTTAGTTTTATATTAATTTTTGAGAGACTTTGTTCATTTTATTGTTTTATATATGTACATTAATAATTTATTTATTTAGTACTATGATGGGTAAAAATAATTGTTAACATATAAGAATAAAAATCTTTTCAAAATTGAAGACTTTTATATACTAGCAATTCATCTGTAAGTAGTGAATAATATTCAGGAGGTTATTAAAGTTTTTAATATCAAATAGATTATTTTGATTGTTCACTTTTTAATCATCAATAGCAAAAATTGAAAGCACAAAAATCACCCCTACTTCACATTCAACTACCTGTATTTATCGGGTGATGCGGTAAGCCAAGTCATAAAGGTAATGTGAAATATTTGAGCGATCAAATATTAGTCTAAAAAATCTATTAAGCATTACAATTGTCTCTTCTCATTTCGAGTCATTTGTCTGAGTCGCATAGTGCAAATCGTTCAACACTCCCTGACGCCAATCACGTTGAATCAGTGAACACACATCTCTAGCATCAACAAATGACAGTGCGGAGTGTGACGGCAGTTGTGGCAAGTTGGGATAATTTTTAGAGACGACCATACGGTGAGGATAAGATTTGGCTCCTAGTGCAACACTCACAATTTTTAAAAAAAATAGAATCTTTCACAATGTTATAAATAAAAAAATATAATTTCTTGGAAACAGCCTGTCAAGTAAATGGTTGAATTAATTCAATTTTACTATTTCAAGAAGAATGCCGAATCTATTAGAAAGGTTCTAATTAAAAAAAAAATATTACAAACAATCTTGTAAATGTGTTGAATTGGTCTAAGTTTCACTATTTTAAAAATAAAGGTAGGTGGAATCTATAAAAAATGAATAATATAAAAAAATCAAATTCATTAGAGATAGGACTATTGTAAATTATTGAATTGGTGAAAGACTGATTATTTAAAAAAAGTTTAGGTAGAATCAATGCAAATATTAGCAATATAAAAATGAAATTCATTAAAAACATACTAGTATCAATTGTTAATTTAGTCAAAGTCTCAAAATTTTTAAAAATGTAGATAGAATCTATAAAAATGATAGTACATAAAAATTGAAATTTATTAGAAACATTACTATTGTAAATAAAAAATTTAGTATATAAAAAATAAAATTCATTAGAAACATCATTATTGTAAATTGTTGAATTGGTCCAAGGCTCTTATTTACTAAAAAAAAAAAGTAGGTAGAATCTATGAAAAAGTTAGTAATATAAAAATGAAATACATTAGAAACAACACTATTGTAAATTGTTGAAAGTGTCCAAGTCTTACTATTTAAAAAAAAAATGTAGATAAGAGTCAATAAAATGATTAGTATATTAAAAATGAAATTCATTAGAAACAACGCAAGTGAACATTGTTGAATTGGTCCAAGTTCTCCAATTTCTTTAAAAAAATTAGGTGGAATCTATGAGAAAGTTAGTAATATAAAACTAAAATTCATTAGAAACAACAATATTTTAAATTGCTAAATTGGACCAACTCTCATTATTTGAAAAACAATATAGATAGAATCTATGAGAAAGTTAGTAATATAAAAAATGAAATTCATTAAAAAAACAAGTGTTGAATTTGTCAAAATTTTACTAAATAGAATTGATTCAATTTTAACTATTTGATAAAGAAAGTAAATAGAATTTATGAAAAAATTAATAATATTAAAAATAAATCATTAGAAACAGTACTGTTACAAATTGTTGAATTCACTCAACTCTCCCTCACTGTTTTTAAAATGTAAAAATATAAATATAAGAGTAATATATAGTAAAGTATTATTCCATTAATTGTTCAACACTCACTGACGCCAATCGTGTTGAATTAGTCAACACACGTCTGTAGAGTTAATACCTTTTGGGGACATTCATGTGTGTTGAGTACTAATTTTGGCACCAGTCTTCTTGAAATAAAAATGGAATTTTGGCCTCACGCGTTTTCATATCGGGACACGTAGCAGTTCATCCCCGGCTGGACACCCTAATTATTTGAATGTTCAAACAGGTTTTATTGTTTTTACTAAACTTTAGCTTTGACCAATTATAATAAAGCTGTTTTTGGCCATCGTTTTTATCTTAGCTACTTTTATGGAGATTTAAAGTCTTTATTAGTTTTAGTTTTAATTTTTTAATTTTTAATTTTTAAATAATTAAAGTGGACAAACTACTATAATTATATTAATAATAAATTGATCGTTATATTTGATTTTCAACATGAAAACCATAATATCCCTAACAGATATATATTATTATTTTTATTTTTATATTTTATTAAAAATACATGAAATTATGTCAATTAGATTACTTCTTTAATAATAATATATTTATGAATATATATATATATATATATATATATATATATATATATATATATAATTAAATAAACATATATTCTTTGATGTTAATACATCATATTGTAATATTCAAGAAAGTTTACAATAAGGATAAAACTAAAATTCATAAGGATTATAATTAAAATAAATAGGATAAGGGTGTAATTTGGGAAAAGGGTCTAATTGATAATGATAAATTATTTAGATTTATTATTATGATTAGGGTTAGGACTTTGATTATAATAATGGTTACGAAGAGAATTAGGGTTAGGGTTATGAAGAGAATTAGGGTTAGGGTTAGGGTTTTTATTATAATTACAATATATAGGATAAGGGTGTAATTTAGGAAAAGGGTTTAATTTGCAATTAGAATAATGATAAATTATAGAGTTTAGATTATCCATTATATTGTCAAACAATTAGTACACATTGGAGCAATACTGAAGATAATTCATGAACATCATGTAATAATTAAATACTTAATATTTATTGAAACACAATTTGACATAATGCATCACAAAAATTAACAATTTATTACTTAATAGTCATTCCAAAATTGGATAAAATAAAAAATACAATTGTTTAAAATTTTGCAAACACATTGTTTGGATATATCCTTTTGAAGGGCCTATTGCATTGAGAGATATTATTTTTGAAGGATATATCTTGGCTTATTATATATATATATATATATATATATATATATATATATATATATATATATATATATATATATATATATATATATATATATATATATATATATATATATATATATATATATATATATATATATATATATATATATATATATAAACTAGTAGCAGTTGCGACACATAATGAAAGATATAATAATAATAATAATAATAATTATACTTAATCTACAATAGTAAATTATATAGTGAGAAAATAAAAGGATTATATCTAGGGATTGATTAACACATTGAATTTATTAATTTGATTATTGGTTTATATTTATTATTATGATTAGGATTAGGGCTTATAAGTGCTAAGGTTGGGTTTATGGTCATGGTTACGAGAAGAATTATGGTTAGGGTTAGGGTTTTTATTATAATTACAATAGGTTTTAGGTTAGGAATAGGGTTTTGGTAAGTGTTAAGGGCAAGGTTGGAATTACTATTAGGGTTGGGATTGAAATTATAATTAGGTGAAGGTAAATATTTAGATTTGGTCAGGGCTATGGTTTGGTTTAGGATTAGGGTCAAGTTTAAGATTAAGGTTAAGATTAGCATTACTATTAGGATTTGGTTTAGGTTTATGATTATGGTTAGGGTTAATATTAGGGTTAGGATTTAGTGTTAAAGTTTAGTGTTATAAGTTGAATAAAATAATATAATTAAGATTAGGGTTAGAATTTTGTGTTATGCTTAGGATTATATTTAGGGTTAACATCAAAGTTAGGGTTAGGGTAGGGATTAAGTTTAAAATTATGATTAGGGTGAAGAATGGTTGGGACTGAAATTATTATTATGATTATGATAGAATAATAGTGATGTTAGGTTTAAGTTCAAGATTAGGATTAGCATTAATGTATCATGGCTATGGTTTTTAATGTGTCATTTAGTGTTACAATTTATATCATGTTTTGGGTTAGCATTAAGGTTACAGTTTGGTATAAATATATTATATTAATTAAGTTAAGGTTTAGTGTTAAGGTTGGGTTTATGGTCATGGTTACAAGTAGAACTATGGTTTTTTTTCAATTGAATATTTTTATAAAAGTTGAATGATGAAAAAATTAAAGCTATTTTATATATAGATATATAAGCTAGTAGCAGCTCCACGAAAATAGATTGATATATAATTAATTTAACATTTTTTATTAAAGAGAATTTATATAATATTATATTATGATATTATTATTGTTAATAATTTCTTTACTTTAAACCAAAGTATAATTTTACAATAACTATATATAATATTATATTTTATTATTAGTCAAATATTATTATAATATAAACTTATATTGAATAAGATTATAATTATATTATATTATTATTTATTTATAAATTAAGATAAAAATATTATTTATTAATTTGCTAGGGTTACTACTTAGCCTTATGATTACTAATATGGTCAAAGTTAAGATTTACATCATAATTAGAATTACATTGGCTACATGTATCAAACACTCAAATGATGTCATGTGTGTGCCAAAGGACTCTTCATATGCTGCGACGTAGCTGTTTTACTTGTGGAGAAATTTGAGATGTGTGTGCTTCTACAGTTGATTGAGAGTTTCAAAGTGAGTGTTGTGCCTTTCGTACCTCCCCTGGTGTTGGCCATGACGAAGAATTCAGAGGTGGAGAAATATGATCTCTCGTTTATCAAAATGCTCATATCGGGAGTTGCACAACTTGGGAAGGATTTAGAGGTGACACTTCAAGCAAGGATTCCCAATGCAACCCTCGCCCCAAGTTAGAAAATTCATGTAGAAAAACTTAATAAAATGATATAACGATTTACACTAAGTTTTGATTAGGAACCATGTATATACTATAATTATATTCTAACACATTCAATCCTCCTTTAGCCTGGACCCATGTACTCGTACTAAAGGGATTCTTTATTGTATGCTAACGAAATGCTACCGTGCAGTATGCCTCTACCGTATTTGTCAGACGATGAAACTGGGAAACTAGGTACTGTGCAATTTTAAACGAGGGAATGCTTGCAGTACTAAATACTCATTTAAAAGATTATTTTTCGAATTCTCTATCTAACATTATTTTGAAATTCTTTATCTATTATTCTTTTATTAATTTTAAATATTATATTAATAAAATAATAAAATATAATATATTAATAGTTAGTTATATACTAATTTTCACTAATATTTATATTTTTAAATTTTTTATTTTAATAATAATTATATAGTAACATATATTATATAATTTTATGATTTTAGAATATATATTATAATGAAATTTTAATAAAACTATTATTTAACTTTTAAAAATAAAATGCATAACAAGTTTTTAATATATATATTATTATTTCTAGAATTACTAAAATTATCATGTATTATTATTAAAATTTTCTATTATTAATTTTTTAAATATATTTTTATATCTTAAAATCTTTTGTTCAATTTTTTTTCATAATATATAATATAATTTTTTAATAATAATATTATCTTATGAAAAATTTAGTAAAATATATATTATCAATACATATATAAAAGTATGTAAAATATAAAATTTTCATATTATTAAAATTTTATCAAATATAAAATACATATAGGTAAAGTTATTAATTTTTTTAATAATTTAAAATTAAGCTATTTTAAGATGTATACAATATAAAAAAATTATTAATATTAATGTTTAATATTTTAAAAAAAACATATATAGATAAATAATAATTTGTTTAATTATTTTTTAAATTAGATATTTAGATTTTTTAATATTTTAATATATATTTATATATTTTTGAAATTAAATATTTAAATGATTTTTATTTGAATTGATTTTTTCTTTTTATAAATATTTTTTAATATTTTTTCTTATTTTATGATTATTCTAAAAGTTAACATGCATTCCGATTTTCATATATCTTCTCTCATGATTTAAATTAGGATTCAAATGTACTAGTGATTTCAAAACTTCTTATTTATTTGAATGATTTTAATATGTATGCATTTTATTTTTTAAATTAAATAATAGTTTTATTAAAATTTTAATATAATATCGATCAAATTTTTTTTAATATAATATATATTTTAGAATTGAAAAATTATATAATATATGTTACTATATAATTATTATTAAAATAAAAAAAATTTAAAAATATAAATATTAGTAAAAATTAGTATATAACCAACTATTAATATATTATATTTATTATTTTATTAATATAATATTTAAAATTAATAAAAGAGTAATAGATAAAGAATTTGAAAATAATGTTAAATAGAGAATAAGAAAAAAAAATATTTTTAAAACTTGAAAAGAATTGTTGAAGTGTTAAAAGTTTAAAAATTCGTTTAAAATGAGCAACTAAAACGTAAATCTTACCAAGGGGGACACTCAGTTTTTTTTTTCACTTTTTTCAAACTTTCCTTGTGCATTTTTACGTTTTAGTTGCTGATTTAGCCAATACCTTGAGTACTGCAACATTCCCTCATTTAAAACTGCATAGTACCTAGTTTTTTCCCAGTTTCATCGTCTGACAAATACGGTAGAGGAATACTGCATGGTAGCATTTCTGTTTCAGTCTGATAGCAAGTACAGGTGGAACTTGGATGGGCATCCAGCCATATCGAATGATATGGCAATGGGCTAAAAGTGTGAAGATTTGCACCTCGTTCCCCGCACCTTTAGCCATTGCCCATAGGCATACCCATAACATGCCATTCCCTGTTTGTCGTGCGGAAGTAAATCAAATCACGCCAACACAGTCAATCAACGTCAGCCAGCGCCGAAGTTATTTGCCATGCGACCGAAGTTATGTGTCCGCTGCTACACCCAGCTAGGAAAGTTGGCCGGAAAGTTAGGGTAAAACATTATTATGTCGTATGTACCAAAATATATTGCGTATATTTTTTGAGATTTCGGCGGGATCTAAATTTATTTTTGCATTCAATACTTCAACTATATTTGCCTTTCGCTCCTCAAAACCATTTCACAATTTTTGTGCTTTGCAACTGCGATTTAAAGCACTGGTTTATCGGGAAGTTTCAGCAGCGAGCACTAGTTCATCATTTTTTGAAAGTTGCAGCAGCGACCAAGAGGTAGGTGGTCTATCACGTAATGTGAAATCTTCTATCAAAATTCCTGCTGCTTGCATAAATGAATAATCAACAGGTATTAAAAATGGTTATATTTGCAAGAATGACACTATTTTCTGAAGGTTCTGTTTAGAATTGATGGATTATTGTAAGAATAGCATGTAAGCTCGGCCCTTTCTATTCAATTGAAATGCCAAACAAAATGGAATAGGAATAACACTTGATATTATTAGAAGAAAATGGGTTGTTTGACAGAAGGCATAGTGCTACTCCTCTTACGGATAGATGGGACTAGGACCGATATAATGCCATAAGTAGCTGGTAAGAATCACCCATATATTAGGAAAACTGTAATAACAACGGCAAAATTTAGGCCCTGATTTTCTTTGATCCTGCAAGTTTCTAATAGCAAACTATAAACAAGTAAAATAGAGTCCAAGAGCAAATAATCACCGTAGAATCATAGTCCAGTAGAATTAAAAAGTCTTTTAATTGTTTTATATTAAGTTATATGCATATTCTATCATTCGTCACTTATATATATATTGAAAATTAATGTAAAATTATTTTCTATCAAATCAAATTATTTGAAATTTCAAATGAATATATTTTCATTACTTGAAATCAATAATATAATTAATAAATTAGTTAAATTAAATACACAATATAAAATATAAATTAATATTAAATATATTATATAATTAAATATATGATATATAATATAATTTTTGATATATTAAATTTCTATTTTATATAATAGAATTTCAATGTTATATTTACAATCAAAAAATTTTCACAACCAAAAAGTATATAATTCCATAATCATATTATTACATATTTTTCTTTTCTTTTATGCAACTAAATGGTAAAATAAAATGTATATCTTATCTAGAAGACAATTAGTTTTTTTTCCAAACTTCTCTTACATATTTTAAGTTTTAGCTTAGGATTTAGCTATTTTAAGTTTTCTCAAGACAAAAAATCATTAAGAAGTTCTCAAGTTGATTACCATAACCTTTTAGAAAAACCCACACACCCATATTATTTATAATTTATTTTGTGAGTAAACTATGTCCCCTTAATTTAAATAGCTTTATATTTACAATAGAAAAATAAATATTGGAAATATGTTAGGTAATTAATCAGAAAAAAATATTTAATGTATAGTTAAACTAACTCACACTCCTAAAAATTTTGAAATTCACCATGATGAACAATTTATAGTGACCTTAAACATGGCTAGCATTATTTGAATTATGTGAGAAATTGTATTTGAAAGAGGGTGTGATGCAAATTAAACCTAGAACTGGATCATAAAGCCAACATAGCACTATAAACATGATTTTATGTACAACATTTCATGATATAATCAAGAAGTTTTTAAATCAAAACCAACTCAAATCTCTAATAATATATCATTAATAAATTAATATATAATATAAATTAAATACATAATATATAATATAAATTAATATTAAAAATATTATATAATTAAATATATGATATATAATATAATTTCTAATATATTAAATTTCTATTATATATAATAGAAATTCAATGTTATATTTACAACCAAAAAGTATATAATTCCATAATCATATTATTACATATTTTTCTTTTCTTTTATGCAACGTCTAAATGGTAAAGTAAAATGTATATCTTACCTAGAAGACAATTAGTTTTTTTTCCAAACTTCCCTTGCATATTTTAAGTTTTAGCTTAGGATTTGGCTATTTTAAGTTTTAGCTAGACTTTCCCTCTTAAAGGTACCAATATAAGCATCAAAGAGATTCTTTCTCTGCTATAGTGGTTTTTATGCTATGAATATAAAGTTCAAACTCAGCTTCACTATCTTTTATAAAAATATTCATTAAGAAGTTCTCAAGTGCCTTAGTGATTACCATAACCTTTTAGAGAAACCCACACACCCATATTATTTATAATTTATTTTGTGAGTAAACTATGTTCCCTTAATTAAAATAGTTTTATATTTACAATAGAAAAATAAATATTGGACATGCATTAGATAATTAATCAAAAAAAAAATTAATGTATGTTAAACTAACTCACTCAACTCACACTCCTAAAGGTTTTGAAATTCACCATGATGAACAATTTATAGTGACCTTAAACATGACTAACATTATTTGAGTTATGTGAGAAATTGTGTTTCAAAGAGGGCATGAAGATGCAATTTAAACCTAGAACATGGTCATAAGGCCAACATAGCACTATAAACATAATTTTATGTACAACATTTCATGATATAATCAAGAAATTTTTAAATCAAAACCAACTCAAATCTATAATAATATACCATTGATAAATTAATATATAATATAGAATAAATACACAATATATAATATAAATTAATATTAAATATATTATATAATTAAATATATGATATATAATATAATTTTTAATATATTAAATTTCTATTATATATAATAGAATTACAATGTTATATTTACAACCCAAAAAAACTTTTACAACCAAAAAGTATATAATTCCATAATCATATTATTACATATTTTTATTTTCTTTGATGCAATGTCTAAATGGTGTAAAACATTTATCTTACCTAGAAGACAATTAGTTTTTTTTCCAAACTTCCCTTACATATTTTAAGTTTTAGCTTAGGATTTGGCTATTTTAAGTTTTATCTAGACTTTCCCTCTTAAAGGTACCAATATAAACATCGAAGAGATTCTTTCTCTGCTATAGTGGTTTTTATGTTATGAATATAAAGTTCAAGCTCACCTTCACTATCTTTTATAAAAATATTCATTAAGAAGTTCTCAAGTGCCTTAGTGATTACCATAACCTTTTAGAGAAACCCACACACCCATATTATTTATAATTTATTTTATGAGTAAACTATGTCCCCTTAATTAAAATAGTTTTATATTTACAATAGAAAAATAAATATTGGACATACATTAGATAATTAATCAAAAAAATATTTAATGTATGTTAAACTAGCTCACTCAACTCACACTCCTAAAGGTTTTGAAATTCACCATGATGAACAATTTATAGTGACCTTAAACATGACTAACATTATTTGAGTTATGTGAGAAATTGTGTTTCAAAGAGGGTGTGAAGATGCAATTTAAACCTAGAACATGGTCATAAGGCCAACATAGCACTATAAACATGATTTTATGTACAACATTTCATGATATAATCAAGAAATTTTTAAATCAAAACCAACTCAAATCTCTAATAATATACCATTAATAAATTAATATATAATATAGATTAAATACACAATATATAATATAAATTAATACATGATTAATTAATACAGGTTATTTATGTGCATTCATACATGATTTCTGCACATCTGTTCATTTCTGTTGCGCATCCATTTCTTGACGCCACAGTCGCAATTTTCCATTCTGCATTTCCATTTTCTGTCAACTTGCTGCGCATTCATTCAACTATTCCGTGCATACATAATTTTCTACTGTGCATCTGTAATTTCAGCGTATATATACCATCTCATTGCGCATTAGTATCTTTCTACTGCGCATCCATCTTTCCTACGCATTCATTCAATATTCCTGCGCATTCATTGACTGTTATTGTGCATTTTTTTTATACAGTAGATACATAAAGTTTTTCAAAGTTATTTGGATTTTTGCTAATCTTTAACAAGTGTCTATTCATTCTAGTAGTGTTTTAGGCTATTTTGCAGGACGTTATTTTGAAGACCCCATTTGCTAAAAAAAAATTTTCTAACAGTTTGATTGCAGATTGCCAAGGGGTTTGCAAAATAAACTACAATCTCGTTTGGGCTTAAAAAAAGACATGTTTTTGCTTTGTGTGTCTTCTTTAGAATAGAATCAAGTGTCTATCGTGTTTTTCTTTTTAAGCTATTTGTAATCCCAAAATTATAACAATGTATCTTCTCCCCTTGCCATTCGTGGATCTTGGGTGTAAGAAAAAATGTTATAATTTTTAGAGGGTGGTCTTTGGTGGGAAAAGAGGTACTCACCCCAAGGAATGACCCAACCGGTAATAGGCTAAAGCCAAGCCCTTCCAAACCGGTATATAAAAAATGCTAGTGTGATTAGTCTCACATTAGACAGGTGTGAATTCATTGTGGCAACCAAAATCTCCTCTAGTACCCTAGTGCTGTGTTAAAGTCCTACTTAGTAGAGGTGAAGGCCTTGCTTTGAAAGGATTGGGAGAGCCCCCTTAATTGGGAAAATGACTTGATCACAACCACCTGAATAGATGTCCTTATTAAAAGCTTTTGTATAGTGGCCAAAAACCTTCTATCTACTGGCTCAAGGAGTCACCCAAGCTCGTGAAGACACCCCACAATACTCACGGTTCATGGTAGAGATAGTAGTTCTTTGGGAAGTAATGACCCATTGAATTCAGAACTTGGTGTGCCTGAGAAGTGAGTGCACTGTAAGGAGGAGCCCGTGCCTCCAAGTTCCTAGGCTATCTGCTGTGAATTTGCGTGGCTGGATTTTATTATCCTAGTGGGGATTTAGCAGATATTGTCCTTGCCAACCATAGGATTGTAAGTGTGTTTGTGCATTCATATTAGCATAGTTAGATTAAAATTATTTTTGTCTTGCATGCGTGTGTTTATGCATTTTTCATTTGCTAAAAAGCAGAAAACATCAGAAAATCAGACAAAATTTCCAAATCTTGCAGTTCAAAATAATTAGAAATAAAAACCTACACATTCATATCAATGTGTTGCGCATACATTAAACTATTCTACGCATTTGATAATTTTTCCATGCATCTGTTACAACTTGTTGTGCATCTGTCTCATTTTGTTGCGCATTTATCAATCTATCCTGCACATTTGTTGCTGCGCATTTACAACAGTGAGCATTTCCAAAAACTTTGCAATTTTCAAAATCACTTTTTCAGATACCCATTTTCATCCTTAGTAAGATTTTGGAAAAACATTCAAATTACACAGACCTCTGATCTTTAGTTTGACCATTTTCATCACTTTTCATCAATTTTCATCAACCTTTTCTTCACCAAAAATCATCAAATCATTTCTTCTAATCCTTTGAAATTCCAAGTACAATTATCTCCCCATTTTCCTTTCATTTTTATTGTAGGTATATATTGACTGATTCTAAATTGTGTTATTATGTTACCCACAATATCTAAAATCAAACCATTCTAAATAATAATGAAAAAATGATCATTTTAATTTATGTTCTTCTATTATTATGGAATTTATTAGACTTGTGTTATGTTTATTTAGAATAATTAAAGTGGGTCCTATCATCCATACATACATCTAGTTCCAAGTTAATTTAGGTGTTGCACTAGAAAATTTTACTATAGAAGGTCAACCTTTAAAAATTAGATAATCTAGCACATAACAAAGCAATTAAATAGTTAATTAATGTGTTGAAGTATTTGCATAGGTATTTGAAGTTGATTGGCCTTTTTTTATTAAGTATTTTAGTATACTTGAAAAGGGTATTAGCTTCACCTAGTGGGCCCATATTAGGAGTCACTCCCACTTGAATAATTATAGGGTTGTTTTTGTTTCATATATGCATTTGTCATGTTAGATTGCAACCACCCCACTTGAAGCCAAATAGGGACTTGATCCTAGGTCTACACCACCACAATAGTATCCATAGTCACATAACACATTTAAACACATCCTTGTCCTACATTATTGAATCACTTATATCACCATAAAATCCTCATATAGATCCTCTTGCAATCACATCAAACAAACATTTCAACCATGGAATATGTCATTCTATTTTATTCTTGATATGATGGTGTTTATATGATTTTGATACTAGCCAAATATTTTGTTGAGGATATTAAGATATAGATATAATGGTATCACTATAAAAAAAATTGTACATATTTAAATAATATTTGACTAACAATATTAATATTATTCAGGATGGGTAGAAAGAATAAATGGGAATCACTTTTCAAGTTATAAGTGCAAGATCTCCCGAACGAAGGAAGTCATTTCTCAAGTTTTGAACTTGAATGGAAACCTATTGGAGATGATAGTAACCGACAAATAGACCGGTGTGCTGCTATCCCTCTTGAGAGACTGCCTCACTTTGTTAAAGGAGAAGGTTTATTGGATAGTACAGAAACAATATTTAGCTGTAGAAAATTTGTGGAGAATAATTTGACAGAACCTAATGACCATGACACAAAGATGTATTTAAGGTTTGCCTAGATTTAATAATTTTTTTAAGAATGTCAATTTATTCATTTATTTTATTGATTAATATATATATTTTTGTACATGTATAAACAGTTATCAATGTGCTTTTGGACCAGTAGATAGAAGAAATGCACCAAAAACTAAAGAAAAAATACATAGGTTTACTCAAAAAAGGGGTTGTCAAACCCACTTTAATGTTAGGGTAATGTATGGTAGACCTGATGTTGCAATAATTACATATAATAAATTTAGCCATCAGGATGTTCATGGTGAATTTTGTCATGGAAAGGATGACCTTTCTGGTAATCCAAGAACTAGTGTTGCACCAAGGTTATCAAATGAGTGCAAATCATACATTGAATCATTACTGCTGATGGGTGTAGGAGTTGACACCATATGTGAACAGCATTACCAAGATTTTGGTATGAAAATGTTGATGAATAAAAGAGATACCTTTTTATTGAGAAAGGATGTACAAAATGCATGGCAAAGAGTGTGTTCCCTACATTCACAAAAAAATCTAGATGATGCAAAAAGTGTGTGTCTATGGCATTTGGAGGAGAAAGATAACTTCTTCTACTATAAAACACCAAACAATGTGGAAAATACTCCATTTATCATAGGCATGCAGACACCGTGGATGCGAGAGATGATGGTGAAACATTCACATGACTCAATCATTGCCATGGATTCTACATTCTCAACAAACAAATATGGTGTAAGTAGATGATCAATGCTAAATTTATTTATGGATCTTAATTCAAATTTTAGCCTAATTTATCCAAAAAATAATGTATCATTGATTTATTCATGTGCAGTATGAGTTATATTCATTACTTGTATTTGACGAGCAAGAAGCCGGCGTACCTGTTGCATGGGCCATATCCTCAAGAAATAAAATCGAGGATATAAATGAATGGCTAATAGAGGTTTACAAAAGAGGGAAAGAACATAAAGAAGATTGGCATGTCAATGCATTCATGACAGATGATGCTAGTGCTGAGATTGAAGCAATCAGGTTTTATCAACCTTACTCTTATATGTATAAGAGTGTAATTGTTTAATATTTCATTTACAAAAATAAATGTTTCCTAATTTCTAGCAAGAATTGATTTTTCATTTAACAATCAATTTTGCTAAAATGCAAGTTTAATTTTCTAACTGTTATAATGTAACTTGTAGATCAATCTTTAATTGTCAAGTACTTCTATGTATTTGGCATGTACGCAGAGCTTGGTTGAAGAATGTGTACAAGTAAGTCAAAATTTAATTAAAGTATAGGAAAAGTCACATGCTTAAACATAGCTTGATATAATTTTTATAATCCAGGTTTGCGAGTGATACGGATGTTGGAGCAAAAATGTTTGATAGATTGGGTGAGATAATGTATGCAATAAGTGACAACATGGACATCATTACTCACTTGATAGAAAAATTCATAGAGGAGTTTAAAGAAGAGAAGACATTTATTGAATATTTTCAAAAAACTTGGTGTCATAATCAGAGACGCATTGGTAAGTTCATCAAAATATCCATCATGGTTTATATGCATTTACATATTTTAACTTGGTTTTGGTGTAAACTAAGATATCATATTTTTTTGTATAGAGATGTGGGCAAAACACTTTCGAAGTTTCTCTCATGCAAACCAAGAAACTAATGCAGCTATAGAGTCATACCATTTTCACATTAAGAGTCGCTATTTAAGTGACCGTTCTAAGAAATGCACAAGGAGAATGGATTGGCTAATTCATATGCTTCTCCATAGGGTAGAGCCATACTATAAAAATAAAAGATATCTGCAGTTATCTGGATTCTTGACTAACTTCAAAAAAGAAAGATATTACATAACTGCTTTGGAGAGATCAAAAGCAATAACCGATACAGACTGTTATCCTCATGATCTTCCTGATACCTTTAAGATAAGAAGCCAAACTGACCCAACAAAATGGTACCACGTTAGGAAATTTGGATCAGATTTCCATGTTTGTGATTGTCAGTGGGCAAAAAGAGGAAACACCTGCAAACATGTGTTGAAGATTTTAGATCTTCTAAAGAGAAACAAAATAAACCAGCAAGATGAAATTGGTGGTAAGTTTAATTTGTGATTTAAGTTCAATAATTATTTGCAATGATTATTATGTTTTAAATCAAAACTAACTAAATTAATTTTATTAAATTATAGATGGTGTTATTTCATTGGCTCATGAAAATGATGAAGTCAGAGGGAGTTCTTGTCATGAAAATGATACCATTGGTAATGTTAATATTTTTACAATCAAGTATTAATTAATTTTATAGTTTTGAGCCTAACTAATTATCATTTCAATTATAGATGGTTGCATACCTTCAGGAGATCAAGATGTGCTTGGGGTTGTCATTAGTCAAGCTCAAA
Source organism: Chamaecyparis obtusa (assembly GCA_027943335.1). Classification (NCBI taxonomy): domain Eukaryota; kingdom Viridiplantae; phylum Streptophyta; class Pinopsida; order Cupressales; family Cupressaceae; genus Chamaecyparis; species Chamaecyparis obtusa. The sequence goes on along the minus strand of BSBK01009572.1, from coordinate 20,578 downwards.
GTACTGGTAAATTTCAAAACCATCATTTTATAATGAAGCATTAGATTTTAATTTTTTTTTTTTAACTTAGTCATTGTTATAACCATCACAGATGGTTGGAAATCATCTAATACTTCCAACAATGACTTTCAAAATTCAATTGACTACATGATTTCAGTGCTTCAAAATTTACCAACTACAGAAGATGAAAAAATCATGCTTAGTCAGTGTGTTGGGAGATTTCAGAAACACATGCATGCAACTTTTTCTTCATCTTCCAAATTCAAATCCATCCCTGGCTCAGAGAACATGTCTTTGAGACGATTATCACCATGGTTTAGTCCAAGTAAAAGGCATAAATGTCATTTTTCTCATCAAAAGCATAAAGTCATATCTCAAAACTCAAATGAAAGAGCTCAGGAACATGAAAATTTTCAATTCCCCTTAATAGGATCTAGAAAGAAAAAGAAAAAGGTCATTAATCAATCAAGCATAAAAATACAACAACAAAGAGATGTTATCATGTAGAAAGGTAAGTACATTTATTCAAAAGTATTCTAGTAATTTATCTAACAATAAATCCTCCTCTCATGTCTATATGATATTTACATATGTCATTTTGTAGGTCAGAATGATCAAGAAAATAGTCGACGGCGTCGATTACCTTTCTTCATTGATCTAAACCAAATGGTGACAGGTGAAATATAAGTTATATATGGTAAATTACTTATAATGATTATCATGCCTTTTTTCAAAAATAACTACATTAATTTTTATTAAATTACAGATGATGTTACTCCATTGGTTGATAAAAATGATGAAGTTGGGGGGAGTTTTTTTCATGAAAATACAATCCAAACTAGAAATGGTAATGAAATTACAAAGTAACAATCAATTAGTTTTGAGTCTTTAGTTTGTATGTTATGAATGGTAATAAAATAATGAAATGCATTTTCGTAATTTTTTTTGTCTTTAATGCATAAGTTAAGTTTTGAGTCTTTAATATATGAATTATTTTCATATATGTTGTTTTGTTAAATGTGAATGTTTTTGCAGTATCAAATGATCAATACAACAACCAAGATCATATGTTACCCTTTTCTATTGATCTCAATCAAACAATAACAAGTGACACAATGCACAATAGAGATGGTAAGGGAATTGCGTATTCAAATTTAATTATTTCCAAGTCTTCAATTTAGAAATGAATTTTATAACTAACTCAATACATTTGCAGGTGTTGATGATATTTATATGGAGGATCATAGTCAACACTTTTCAGGAAATTGATTGAAGTGATAAGATTGGTTCTAATTAGATGGGGGTTTAATATAAGTCAAGACCAAGAGCTTCTCTATAAGGGATTTTTAGAACTTATTTGTATTATTTTATCATCCAAATTTTACTTCCTTGGTTTTGTGTATTTGTTCAATGGATTTGATTTTGTCTTATGATGATAGGATTATGATGCTTTGAGTTTTGGTTTTTGTATTATAGTTGTTCATCATCTTGATGTGTTTATGTTGTCTCCAACTTAACATTTCATTAATTTAACATGTAGCATTTGATTTAACTTTAGTATTGTAATAACACAAATGTTGAAGTAACATATATACATATGGTTATAAATAACATGGTCAAATTAAGCATTTTTTTTCTAACATATACGTGTATGGTTAAAAATCACATGATGAAACTAGAAGCATTTTTTGTTATCATGGTGCCTTCTTTCCTCTACTATATTCTAAAATTTATAGGATCACTAATATTGAGCTGACTAAATTTTGAAAACTGCCTAATTAAATTGTATCATTATGTTATCCACATATCTAAAATTAAATTATTCCAATTATAAACAAAAATTTATCAAATACTTTTATTTAATTTAATTATCCATTTTGTCACATGATGATATCTTTCATTTCTACTAAAAACTAATTTAATATTTTTTTTTTGATCGATAAACAGCCGAAGCCTTGTATTATATTTATTAATAAAAATAACTTTTACATGTCCACCGTTCAAACGGGCACTAGTAGGAAAGAACGGGGAAGAAAACCTCCAGTCTTGCCCGAGACATAAGTCCTAAAATTACAAAATGTCATAAGGGCATACCCTTATTTTGAAATCTCAAAAAGTTCCTTAGATTATTAATGAGATGGTATAAGTACAATCGATCCTTTATAAGGATAAATACAAGATTTAAATCTATAGAATGAACTGGCTTATTTAGTGGAGAGACAATGCCGACTAAGAGCCCTTTCTTGCTTTTGTCCTGAAAACACCACAACAAGACCACAAGACAAGCTAGAAAGAGATTGTTAGAAAAGTTAACACCGCGAGATACATATCCTTTTTATAAATCCTTGGAGATTAATATTGATGAAATTATAATGAAAGGGGTTAAAAAACTCTAGGTAAAGCCTAAATCAACCTATGACAACAAGAATGAGCAAAAAAACCACTATGGAAGAGTCAAGAAGTCAAAAAGCCCATAGTGCGGTAAGCCCAAAGAACCAAACCTACTAGAAGGGAAAACCAAAAAGAAAAGCCTCAAGAAAATTGTAGAGGTTAAAATTCACCAATTAATACACTAGTAATAGAATTAGGTGAATGATTTCTTAATTAGGTGAATGTTAATTCTAAGTTTTAATATTAACTTGGCATAGTAAGGCATCTTATTGGATGACCCTTAATTTAAGCTACATGATAAATCCGACAAGGGCAAATAAATAAGATAGAGATTGATAAAATTATGCTCACTAATAAATGAGAAGGCTATATCTTCTTAATATTATTTATTTTGATAAAATTTGAACCATCAGCCCCTAAATTTGCTAGTTTGTCTACTTTAATGTTGCCTTCTCTAAAAATGTGAATTAATTGAAATGTCTCTAATTTTTCCAAAAGTTTAAGAATTTCTTCTAATTTTGAATTTAGGACCCAATTAGGGGTCGATCTTTTGCGTAACGCATTGATGACTATCTGTGAATCTCCTTCAATAATGCTTCTAATTCAACTAAGTTATTTGAAGTAGGTTTAATGAGCTTGGCTCTTTTCAAAATCCATTCCCCTACTTCATTATTAATAATACAACCTATGCCTGATAGTCCTAGGTTGCCCCGGGATGCACCATCGAAAAAAAATAATTTAATATTATTGTCAAATAATTTTAGATATATAATAGTACATTAATATTTAATTAAAATAAGTAATCTAAGTAGATAATCAATAATATTTTTTATTTTTTATTAATTAATTAATTATAATTATAAAAATTTAAATATGATAGATTAAATAATCAATCAATTGAACAATTAAATTATTCACGCTAGCGTACGATTCCACCATAGGACCACTGGTCTATTTTAAGGGGTTGCAGATTAAATTTGACGGTTGCGTGACCATGCTTATGGGTTTGACCAAACCCTAACCCTAATGCTAACCCTTACCATGATATAAAACTTAACTCGAAATGCTAACCCTAATCATAGTCCTAATCATATTAATATATTCAGTGTGTTACATGTGTAGTGGTGTATTGACATATTTTATATATAGGTTATATATTTGCTAGTAGATAGAAGTTATGGTATTGCAACAAATAACTTTTATTATTTATTTAAATTAGTAGTAATAAAAATAAAAATAAACATATTGTATTTTTTTTATGTAAGATATTTAAAAAATATATATACTTCAATATATGTTTTTAAATTTATCAAATATAATTTTTTATAATAATGTATCTAATAATTAATTAAAATCATCTAAAAATTATAGATAAAAAATGAGAAAATATATAATTATTTAAAATTATGATATAAAATTAGAAAAATAAATAAATTACTTGTAAGTATAAAAAATAAATACATTATAATAAAAACATATATTTAAATTTTTTAAAAACATACATTAATTTTAAAAAGAAGTTTTAATTTAATAAATAAAGACAAAATACAATAAAATTTAAATTAATGCATAATAACCGTATAAAATAAGTAAATAAATAAATAAAAGTTTATAAAAGAAATGTTCAAAAAATAAAAGTTCACAAAATAAATGATGCGGGGAACGAGGTGCAGATAGGCGGCAAATGGTGATTGACGGCTGGCTGACGTGATTTCATTGACCATAACGATATCACTTCCTTCCACAGCACATTGCAGGTCCGTACAAGGTCGCATGCTGACGTTGATTGACTGCGCTGGCGTGATTTGATTTACTTCCGCACGACAAACAGGGAATGGCATGTTATGGGTATGCCTATGGCAATGGCTAAAGGTGCGGGGAACAAGGTGCAAATCTTCGCACTTTTAGCCATTGCCGAATGATATGGCTGGATAGCCGTCGCCCGCATGACTGTCGGAAACAACTCAACGGTGTATATATACAACAAATTGTATGTTCCTGCCATGCCGAATATTCCGAGCATACTGCACACCAGTTGTAAAATGCCCAGAAACTTGTGCATTCCCGTTCCCTGTCTCCAAATAAAACTGCCCATGACAGCGCAGAAATCACTCAAGATCATTGTGGATACCAACATTGCACGCCTACCGAGCTTTTGCAGAAGAGTTTCCGTAATGGTGAAGGTAGGCCATAATACACTATGGCGCATGAGAACCAGATGAATAACATACCCAGCCGACAATTTTCCCTCCTCCCATATGCCATGGCCATGACATTGTCATGGCATATCATTGCTTCTGTGCGGCATTGCTGTGTCCGTGCCTGTCACAAGCTTACGCTTGTCAGATGGAGTAATGCTACCGTATTTGTCAGTTAGAGTAATGTGTGTAACTTTTGACACTTGAAAATGTACTTGACTAATTTTTAACTTTATTGTGTGGCCTTGTGTTTTTTATAACATATATTTAGTTCAGATATAACTTTTACAATATACATTATAAATTTATATATTATATTGTATAAAAAAATTTAATATTTTTTATATTAAGCATAATTTTATATTATATTAAAAATATTTCAAATTATGTTAATTATTTATATTTTTTATAAGATAAAAATTTTATAATTAAAAAAGGTTACCTTATTTCTTAAATATATTGTATATAATTTTATATTATATCAAAAATATATTTTTTTATATCGCTTATTTATATTATTATTTTCTATATTTAAGCTGATAGGCTTTTTTATGGGCAAAGCTCATTGACGGAAATGTGTCAGCTGACAGAAAAGTGTCAGCTGACTGATCCGAAACAGAAAAGTGTCAGCTGATTTTATTTAATTTATGGTTTAGAACTTTATAGATACCTATTAAAAGATTGATTAAGCCTATAGAATTTTCCTTATTAGCCACGATAGCTAGTAGCGAATTAGAAGGAACCGTTTCACAAAATGCATTCTCAATTAAAAACGGAATGATAGGAAATGTCGGTAGATGTGAATAGCAGATATTTAAAAACGGTTTTTTTTCTTCACTACAGAGAGAAGAGAAGGCTTCCGAACTGAAGAACAGTACGAATATTGGTAATAAGAATAACGAAATGTTCTGAACTATTGAGGAATATGCATTGGGGGCAAATGTCACGACCAAGATCGATGTTTATAGTTTTGGAGTTCTGGTCCTTGAAATGATGACAAGAAAGAGGCCTACTGACGAGATGTTCACTGGAAACAAAACATTGCCAAATTGGGTGAGAAGAGCGTTTCCTGACGCACTGGAGGAAGTGGTGGACAGAGAAATGGTAGGTGATGAGCTGTATGCGGAGGGGCCAATGGAATCCACAGAGCAGGGGAGCAATTGGCTGGTAAGTTTGATTGGAATGGCGTTGCAATGCACGAGATACAGTCCAGGGGAAAGGCCAACAATGAGAGAGGTGGAGGGCATACTGGAAAGGGTTGTGTGTGGCTCAAAATATGGCAATTTAGAAGAGCATCCATCAGTGCAGAGTCTATTGACACAGCCAGGAGATTAGGCCATCCAAATAGCGGCACATCATCTTCATCCACCAATTAAAGGAAACCAGTGAAGTTATCGGAGATCCTTCATCAACAATCTTTGCTAGATCACTAGATCGTCTTACATAACACTTTAGTGATAACTTTTCTTTCTCGCATGTTTATATGAAACATTTTGCATCTACATATCCCTTTTAAATATTGTCAGCATAGAACATCATATAAAAGTGATGTAGTAGGGTCACAGAACACTGTTGATCATATTAAGCTGCTATGCCTTTGTTTTTGCTTATTATGCTCATTAAGCTGGACAATGGTAGTAGGAATAGTATTATTAGTATGATGCTTAGATGCTATTTTTTTGGATCATGTTAAATTTAAGCGCCTGGGCCTTGCTTGGTATGCTCATATTTTGGTTAATAGTTACTTTGGTAGATACTTTAGTGCTAGGTTGAAGTTAGATGTGGATGAGAATACTCTTATGTTGTTTTTGATTGATTTTGGGTAGTGTAGATTTTTTGGGTGCAATGATCTAAAGTAAAGGGTTTGATTGTGTTGTTATATGAAATCTCTATGTTGTTGTTTTGCCTAACCAAAATTTATTAATTATAATCTTCCTTGCCATACACCATCTATGAATATATTCTTTTCTCAACTTGTACCATCCAGTTTCCTTCAAATTGATATTGATGTTGCTGGTAGTTTATTAAGTGAAAGACAATGGTATGTATTGTTCAGTAGATTAGATAACACGCATCTATTTGGAGTGGACAATGATTTAACTAATTCTTGTTTGTTAAGGAGAATGATTTAACTTTTGGCAGAATCTCCGTGCGATGTGGTCCAAATATGATTACTCCACCAACCACCAAAGAAAATAAACTAACTTACAAATATTAAGATGAAACTGAAAGTGTGTGCGCATTGTAATGGTCACTTCATCCTTATCCTTAAAGGCAAGTAGAAAGTTTTCTTTTACCTAAATCTATCTTCACAAAGAGAATGTTCATAATTAAATAAATTTAAATTTTTATTAATTCAAAGTTCAAGATTATTGAAATATTTAATATCGATTATCACTAATTAATCAAGCTGTTATGCTTTTTATGGGCAAAGCCCATTAATGGAAATGTGTCAACTGACAAAAAAGTGTCATCTAACTGATTGGAAACATGTCTACAACACTGATTTTATTCAGTTTATGGTTTAGAACTTTATAGATACCTATTAAAAGATTGATTAAGTCGATAGAGTTATCAAGCAGCTAGAAAATTGAGCAAAGATTTGGCAGACTTGAAAACATTGAGAATGGATAGAGATGAGATGTTGCGCTTGAGAAAGGATAAACAAACAATCGAGGAGACTGCAACTAAGAGACTTGTTGAAATGGAGAATGATTTGCGGAAAGTAAGTGGTAAAGTGGACCAAGCCAATGCAGCTGCTAGAAGGCTTGAAACTGAGAATGTAGAGGTGAGGGCAGGGATGGAAGCATCCAAATTTAGTCCAGCAGAATCTGTTGCAACCTACCAAGAGGTTGAAAAGAGAGAGAGAGAGAAAAGGTCTAAGGAGGGCTCAGACTTGGGAGAAACAGAAGTCCAGGTTCTAAGATGAAATTAATGAGGTGAAACAAAGGACTACGCAAGTACAACAATAATTGTCCCCCATTAGGGATATGCAGCAGGAAACAAAGGTAAAGAGTTCATTGTTGCACTATCATGCAGCTGCTCTGCATAATTCTCTTGCCTTGTATTTATGCTTTGACTATTCAATTTTGTGCAACCAATTTGGGATTAGCCACAACTTAGTTTAATAAAATGAATTCAACAATAAATCTTTTTATTTATGTTGCAGGCAAGCACCTTGCAAAACAATGCAAAACAAAGTATCTTAAAAAAGTAAATTACATATTATGGTTGTTCACAGAAGTGACAGTGATTGGCAATTTTTAATTCACTTATCCATTTTTGGCTTATGTCATTATGAACAGGTATGGGATAGTTCGATAATTGAGATAGCAGTGAAAGACTTATATGACTTTGACCTTACTCTTATAATACAAGCACTTCAGACAAACCTAAGTGTATGTGAATCTCTTAACATCTCCTCTTTTTTCATTAGATTTTTATCTGCTTATTCCAACACTTGCTTACTGTGGATCAATCATTGGATCAACCTTTGCACTCAATTTGTTGTTTCATATACCAATATGAGGTGGAGTCCTCCTAACACGGCTCAGTACTGTCCTCCTCCTTGGAGGCTTCAACATGCAAAGTCCAATTCTGTGCAAGTCTTGCAATCTCTCTTTGATGCCCTTGTTATGCCATAAAATCAAATTGCACTTTCCATTACAGACAAATTTGAAAAAATTTCCCAATTATCCAACTAAAAATGGAGTTTATAAGGAAAACACTCACTTCTGTTTTGGGAATCAATGTAAGTTAGTTGTTACTTTATGAATTCAAATGCACAAGAAAAGATGTATTCCCATTGAATTAAATTGATGATCCATTTGTGCGGGTGTAATTACAAAATAGCATGCAAGTTAGTTGTTACTTTATGAATTGAAATGCACAAGAAAAGATGTATTCCCAATGAATTAAATTGTTGATCCATCTATGCTAGTGTGCATTCAAGATAGTTGTCACTTTATGAATTGAAATGCACAAGAAAAGATGTATTCCCCATTGAATTAAATTGATGATCCATCTGTGTTGGTATAATTACAAATGGCACAGACATCAAGCATATATTTCTTTAAACAGAGTACATTTTTGCCCTTCATCAATGGGGCATTTGTTTCTATCAGTGGGTCTGTTTGTTCATGCCCAACATATCTTCTAAACATGTAGATAATTCTATCCTTCTAAGGATCTATGTAGACAAAATTTTTAACAAAATGAAAAAAACCAATCAAATTCAAAATAGATTTTAAAACACTTGTATACAACTATACTTGGAAAATACCATACATCATATGTGACTATCGGCGCAACATTGCAAGTGCAAGTATATAAATTATGTGGAGTTTCATATATGAAATGACTAGTTGAAACATAAAATCATTGAAATAACATTGAAACAAAACTTTTATTTTACAATTAATATAAAAAATATACAATTATATAAAGTTATTTTATATTAACAATATACTTAAAATCTTATTAGGGACAAAATTATAGCGTATAATAATAAAAGATTATAATTTTTGCACTAAATTTAATTTATAATTAAATATTTAATAATTAATAATTAATATATTTATTTATCTTCATCTACATTATATACTTTAGTCTCTATTGCATCATTGGTTATCTTAAGGTTTTATTTCAATTGGGTTCTAGATTCCTATAATAGGATGCATAGTTGAGTGTTTATATGATGGTTATTATCATGATTAGTTTTATTATTAGATATTGAAGTAAATTTATTAAACCATAAACAATGGTTATGGTTTATATCATGGTTTGTATCAAGGTTAGAGTTGGCTATTATAGTCAAGCTTAAGATTTTGATTATGTTTTGAAATAAGATTAGGATTGAGATTAGACTTAGAAATATGGCTATTTATATGATTAAAATAATATTTTTTAATGATTACAGTTAGGATAATAGTTTAGGTTTATGTCCTGATTATGTTTAGGGTTGTCTTTACAGTTTTGTGTTATGATCATGTTGAGGATAAGGATTAGGGTTTACAATTACGATTATGGATACCTTTAATATTTATATCTTGGATATAATTATGATTAGGCTTAGGATTTTGTTTGGTTTTAATATTTAAGGTTAGGATTGGTGTTAATTCAAATATTTTGCTAAGTTGCCTAACAATTGATCCCATGTATTACAAATATGTATGAAATAATAGAGCAAGTTTTTTAATTAATTGACTTTACATACCTCTTTCTTCCGCGTACCATTCCACACCAAGGTGCAACACTTAATAGCTATTTATATTACATACCTTTTATTTTATATATTTATATGAGATACAAATTAATAAAATCGATTAATGTAATATAAAAAAATATTGAATAAAATATAAGATAGCTTAATTTTTTAATTTGTTCTATAATTGTTACATCAAATTAAAATTAATTTAGTAAATTTTATGTCTTATTGTACTAATTATTAGTTTATTTTTCTATTTATCTATAAGAGAAATTAATATTATACTAATTTATTTTTCTATTTGAGTTATCTAAGCAATGAATTATACAATAAAATTATTCAAAAGTAATTAAATGTTACAATAGAAAAATATATTTGATTTAAAAATGAAGAAAATAAACTTATTGCTTAACATTGAATAAGTAGGATATATTTCTACATCAAGTCAAAAAGTAATTTTTTAAAAAAATTACAAACTTTGTGATTATAGAATAAAAGTATAATTAAAATATAAAATATATTAAACTATTTTAATATAGCAATTATAAATTAAATTAAAAAGTTAAAATTATTATTTTTTCATATTTTTAATATTATATAAAATAAAACAATCAATTTAATATAAAATATTTTTAAATACAATAAAAAAATACTTATAATATAAAAATAAATAGTATAAAAATTTATATAATTTTACTATGTGTTATAAACTTTATATCTTATATAAATAACATTAATAGCACGGGCCACAATGGAGTTAAAAATAGTTCACAAACCACTGTAAGTTTTTTGAAATATATTATTACATCTGACAGATTCGATAAGTTTCTGACAAGACACGGATAGGAATGGACATGCAGGCTGTCAGTGCATGGATGTATGGGAGGAAGGCATGCATCGTGGGAGGCGGGGGAAATTGTCGGCTGCATAGCCTGCTCCGCGCATAACGAGGGATCTAAAGTGTCCAATTCAAATTTGCCTGGTAGCGGAAATGCCTGTAGAAACCATGGCTTTCGCGAGGGCTGGCTTGTGAAGGAGGCGCATTTCAGAGGCGTAAGGAAGCGGCCATGGGGGAGATTTGCGGCAGAAATCAGAGATCCATGGAAGAAGAGCAGAGTTTGGCTCAGCACTTTTTGACACAGCCGAGGAGGCCGCAAGGGCTTACGATTCCTCTGCTCGATCGAACCATTAATCTTTTAACTTTAGATTACTCTCTATTTGCCTGCTCTCGCTTTCTTTTAAAAATATGAGATTTTCTGTAACTTGCAGGTGGTCTCTTACATCATCCGGTGAGACAGCAAATTCTTTTAACTTCCGATTACTATATTTTCCTGCTGTAAAGATAACTTCACGAAAGAGAAATATATATTAAAAATTTTCTTGCAGATGGGAGGCGATGTTGTAAACCAAAAGCTACATAAAAATTCAAATGAAAAGGTGAGATATAATTCAAAACTATATCAGTAATACAAGGTAACATGTAATAAGAATCACAGAAGAAGAAAATCGAACCTGTGTAAAAGTTGCAGTGAAAAGTTCTTTTGAAAAAGCCCTTCTACCAAGCCGCTATATAAAATATACCAGGTTCCAAAAACTGTATGGATATCTAGCGGCAAGAATAATCTAGTAGAAAAATTAAAATTTAGAATAACCATATATAATATAAACTGATATATAAAAGAACAATTATCCTTTTTAAAAATGTTTTGACATTATAAACTGATATATAATATAACCATAACATTTATGTTAACTTCTTTCAACAATTTGACTTGCTCTGCAAAATATCTCCTTGTCAGCCAATTAGTATTTTTTTTCCGGTTGATTCATCAATTGTAGGAAATACCTCCTTATCAGCCAAAAAAGTGTTCGAACTTGAAGTTGTTGTTCACTTGATCCATCCATGTTGGTGAGCGAAGCGTTGGAAACTGTACGGATTGTAATCAGATGTCGAAGCCTCCATTTCCACCGGCCCTTCTCCCTCCACAATCACCTGCTGTATCACAACAACCGCCGTCTCCATCGAAAATGAATGAAGCCATCCGCTGGCCGTCAACATTTCTGTGCAAATCGCACCCCCCACGGTCACATGCCCCGTGTGAAACCGAAACTTAGGGCTAAGCACGAGGACAAAGGGGGGCGAAAATGGATACTCATTCGGAAACGAAAACTCCAGGCAATATACCGTAATATAACCCTTCTTCTTTTCCCTAACCCTAACCCTAACCCTAGAAGCGTTATCCTACAGATCTTGATACAAATCTTTGCTATCTTTAAACCGATCCATGTCCATCTTCACACGCCACCTACAGATTTTCTTTCTCTCGTACACGTTTGATTCAAAGAAACGCCACTTGCGCATTTAAAAGCCAATAAGGTAAGGCGTAACGGATTGGAAGCCGTAAGGGGTAACATATTGGATGGAAATTCGTAGTATATTGCGTCGTTACAGCTGGGCTCCTTTCATATTCCTCTCATCCCTTTAACCAATCATGGCCACTCTGCCAACTCACCAGAAAACATTCAAACAAATGTCAATTTTTTAAAAAATGTCTAAATATTTACATTGATGAATGATGTCACTGTAGCAAGCTTCTCGGCTTAATAATTATAAGAAATTTTAATTAGTTGATGAGATCATGCAAATTAATATATGTCATTCTCTTTTGAATGGCTATGATATAAATTATATTTTATAACTAATTAAAATATATTTATAATTCTAACAAATTTATTCAAACTTAAATTAGATAGACATTAAGATTAAAATTTATATTATAACAAAATTAAAACTTGGTAAAAAAAATTACTTTACAAATAAACTATAATTAAATTAATTATATTTATGATTGAACTTTACATAACTATAAATTATAGATTCAACTAACCTAATCTAACACCAATTTTAAATATAACTCTAATTTAACTAATTATTTAACTAAAACAAGTACTCGGGCACTACGTGGCACTTGTTCAATCTCATTCTACTTTCATATTACACTGTAAAATTGTATACAATTTTCTTGGATTTCACGGAACTTAAAAGTTTCCCATTCTATTCTATTTTATTTTTTATATTATATTGTTAAATTGTACACAATTTCATGAATGAAGGTTGAAAATGTTCTACTTTATTCTATTTTCATATTACAAACTAAAATGCCACACAACCTCTTTAGTTAGTAGTTATATTAGACACATTTTGACTTATTTTTCAAATAAGAATCATACCTCTCCAAAGTTTTCTTTCCTAAATATCTGTCAATTAAAAATTTATTCTATTTCTAGCTTCTAAGACATTCTGGCACATTCACACAAATTTACATGTTTTAGTTGATATTATATTAATTTTTTAGAAGAAAGTGTTGGTATTATATAATTGTAGATGAATTTTTTATATATTTTTGAATCATGAAAATAAAATTAATTAAATTATCACATATGTAAACAACCTTATCAACAAACAAATAGATTTTTAATAATTAAAAATTGAAAAATTTAAAGTTATATATAGAATAATCTTAATTTAATTATTGATAAAACATATATTTAAATTAAAAAAAAATCTGCTTCAGTATATTTACAACAAACTAAAGGTAGATCTAGAAGAATTGGTGTAGATTTTAAGCTCAAGACCAAATTTTCAATTTATTAAAATTTCATTAATGTCTCTTCTTTTTTTATTATGATCCTTGCTAACAATATCTTGAAACTTGCATTTAAAGCTTGTCAACTCTATCATAATTGGTATTTAAAGAGTAGTGATTATATTCACGAACGGGGTCCCTAGGGTAAAGCAGAAAGACCCAGGTAGAGAGGCTGGATTGGAGAAGAAAACCAGAGTGGTAAAGCTCATTACGCTAGTGGTCTACACTCTTCGGCATTCAACCTTTAGGCAAGTCTTCCTTCCCCTCTATTAAGGATCTTTCTGATAAAGAGAAAGGAAACTTCATCATAGAAATCCCAGATGAATTGGTGGACCACAACATCGCCTCAATGGATCAAACTCTTGTGGGCAAGTTTGTGGGGTCCAAACCCAACATAGACATAGTGAGAATCTTTGCAAAAAAGAAATGGGAGCTAAAAGGGCAAGTCTAGGTCACGACTATGTCGAAGGGCTTTTGCTCCTTTACATTTTCTTGCAAAGAAGACCTTGACATAATCCTTTGTGCGGGCACTTGGTCTATAGGCAAGGCTACCCTTGTGGTGCAAAAATGGACACCGAAGCTCGACTTCAATGGTTCCTTCTTTGTCCAGGCCCCGGTGTGGGTTAGGCTCCCAGAACTCCCCTCTGGAATTCTAGGTTGAAGATGTATTTGATGGCATTGCCAGATCCTTTGGGACTTTTCTCTCGATTGATCCTGTGACTGTGGCTAAAAGTCACCTTACCTATGCAAGGATCTGTATAGGGGTGGAAGAGGGTCAAGATATGTTAGAGATCATTGTTCTCCAATCAAAACTGGGCAAAACACTTGAAAAAGCTAGATTATGAAAGTATCCCTTTTGCTTGCTTCCACTGTAAGAAAGTGGGACATAAAGCCAGGTCATGTCATATGTGCATAATCATGGAAAAAAGAAAGGAAAGATCTAGTTGCTAAAAAGATCAAGTCAGGGGATTCTCAACATCCCCAAGGAAGCCAGACATGCTCACTCTAACTTAGAGGACTTGAATCATAGAGTCCTAGAAAAAAAAGGACAATCTAGAGGAAAAGTGGGAGAAACTAGAATCACAAGAAGTAAGGGTAACCCTTGTAGTTGGGGATCCTTAGGTGAATACTAAATCAGATCAAGAAAGTATGGTTCCCAAAATGGGTCTCCCCAGTCTGAAGGAATAGATCTGGAAGTTAACATTCCTCAAGACTCTATAGACATAATAGTGTCATAGGTTAGGGAGAGGGGGTGACTCATGCCCTGGCTCCACCTTTGCTTCCTTTGTCCTGGACTCCTTCGAATCCCCTCTTAAAGAATGCTTCTCTAGCCCATCTAGGAGAAAACCAGATGTTCTCCCCGACCTCAAGCTTCTGTCCAGAGAAATAGGATTTAGGACAATGTCCAACAAATGGATATTCTTTTGGGTTCTATATCACTGAAACAACTCTCCAAGATGGAGGAACTCTTTGCCAAATACAAAGAGGAAAAAGAGGGATGGACAAAGGTACAAAGCAAAAAAAGAACAAAAAGAAGAGACCCATCCCGGTCTCTCCTATAGCAACAAGGAGCAAAAATAGAGCCGACGTAGGGGCTAAACTCAAATCCCTAGGAGAAAGTGAGCAAGCCAAATAAGGCAAGAGGAAACCAGTAGAAACATTGTGGATGGAACATAGAGAATCATCCAGGTAGCTTGGAATCCTACCAAAAAATGTTAGACACCTTAAAGGCCCTCAGTGAGCTTTTTATCTCAAACACACAGATTGGTAGTAGTAGTTTTTTTTGTCCTAATTCTATAGTTCATACAGTGATCGCCGTGACTAATAATCAATAGTCTCTCAAATGTGGCCAAAAGTCCTAATCACATCATCATTTTCAGTGCCACTTGGACCTCTCTTGTGGATGTTGATCTTTCCATTCACGTGCTCACTTTAGATGCCTTTCGGTATGCTGATTGGATTGCCCTTCAGTACACCAGCAAGGATACCTATAACTTAAGTAATAATGATGATGCTTTCCATAAAGGTGAGCTGGATTTTCTGAATGGTTTTGATTTTGTAAGTACCACAACTTTAATCAATAATTATCATTTTTGCTTCAAGCCTGCTAGGAGGAGTTATTTCAACTCATTGTGTGAGATGGTGGTATCACAGAGTTTTATTAACACGTTGCCTCCACATTCTTTAAGGGTTCCCTTTCCCATATCTAGTATTCATTCCAAAAAAGCTATCTTGGTTAAGATAGCAGCTGTTATTAGAAAGAAGGCTAGTAGAAATTCCTGGCAGAACCAATGGCTTACCAGATCTAGCATGATAGCTATGGTTAGGGGATAGGGTTAGAAGGGAGCTAGAAGGAGATAGTGAAAAATAGAAGAGGCCGAGCCAAGATCTGGAATGCCTTACAGAAAGCTGGAGGTTGCCACTTTTATTGAACAACTCCATGGGTATAGGAAGGAAATCCCACCAACATCTTTGTCAAAACCTGGCAAGATGGGTCAGTGGAGATTGAGGGTAAGAAGTTTAATGTTATGGAGGAAGTCATTTAGATTGTCACTAGAATTCCTATTGCTGAGAAAAAATTCTACAGAGACCAGAAACTCTCCACCACAGTTGTTAAAAAGTTCGTGAGGGATGAAGACTGAGACGAAAGCCATTGTCAAAGGGGGTACTTACTACCTTCCTGGGAGTTTAAAGATGCTCTGGCAGTTTGTCTGAGGGCTCTCATCTACTACATTACCCCTTGACAACACCAAGTTTGACAGGAAACTAAACTTATCATCTGTCTTGCTTAACCATTTTAGGCATGATATCAAGATTTATATTCTGTACTATCTCTTTTCTTCTATGAACAAAAATATATATTGGTTTTAGAAATAAGAAAATTGCAAATCCCCGCCTTGCATGATGGATTAATCCTTTGGTTATATGAATTCTTTAAAACCCAAATTATGGGTAAGGAAATTGGGGAAAGCAAGGCCATAAGTGTGAATTTTGGCTCGGGTTATGTCCCCTCTATGTTCCTCTGTTGGCATCCCTTCAGATGATAGTGAGGAAGTGGAATTCAAGAAATAGAGCAAGGGGTCTCCTTCCAAGAAATGGCTTCTAAAAACTATCAAGAGGGAATCTCCCCCCAAAAGTAGGATGGGAAGGAGGCTAACTCAAAAGAAGAGTATTATGAAAAGGAGGAGAAATGGTATCGGATGAAGAAGAGGGTAACCCTAGAGCGGTTTCTGCGAACATGTAGGAATGGGACCAGGAGAAATACCCCTACAATGCAGGACCCTTCTGGCCACCTGTCGGTTGAAATTACTATCAGTGAGGAAAATCCCCCAATCCCCATTCCCCAGGCACCAAAATTGATATTCAAGGCCTTTGAGACAAAAGAGAAGGATGAGCAAGGCACCAATCTATCACCCGTCAGGATTGATGAGACAAAAGATATCTCTGGAGGGGAGTATCATAGACAAGACACTAGAAGGGGTAAAAAGGTCTGGATGAATTTTAATATTAATACTGTTTCGTATGGGAATTATACGGAAAGCCGTAATACCCTCAGATCCTAGAAGACAAAGATGGAAAAAGTCCCATAAGGAAGAACTGATAGACCCAAGCTTTGGTTGTTCTCAATGACAAGGCTAGGGAGATGGAAATGGACTTTCTTAATAACACCAAAAATAGCATGCTAGACTAGTTCAGGTCTTTTAAATGGCCACACCATGAAATCAAGGGACATCAAGGTTAAAATTCAGGGCAATAAGGAAAAGACAATAGAGAACATGCCTACCTGGAAACCAAGGTCCTGAACATGGAGACCAAAATGACATGTTTGGAAAAAACCCTTAAGGGTACGTGGCTGAGAAAAATCTTAACATTATCAAAAACTCCAATAAAATTTTAAAGTGTTTGATAGAAAAGATGGAGGATAAAACGGACCCCAAGAAGGAGCAGGGTATCAAGAAAGAAGATACAGAGTAGACGAAAGGACCAGGAAAAAGAACCAGGGAAAAAGCAAGAAAGAACAGGGGGAAAGATGAAGGCTCCTAGGTGCAAAACATCAAAGATACTGTTCAGCTGATGGAGGCCTTGGAAAACAATGCAGTAGCCATGTGTAGGAGCTTGGCTTAACTTGTTCTAGTTTTTTCTTTTTGGCTTGGCTATTTCTTTTCTATTTTTTCATGCTCAGCCCTATGGTGGCCTGTTCCTGTTACTATGTTTTGCTAAACTTTGTTTGGTTTCTTTGACTTTCTTAAGACTTTAATCTGATGTGGGTTTCAAGATCCCTGTAAAACCTATTTTACTTAATCAAAAACATGCTTAAAATAGATTTTTCACACATTAATAAATCTTATATTCATTAGTTTAAAAATATTTTCAAATTTCTAAAACATTCTACCTTACAAACAATATATGGAGAAACATTGCAAAGATCTAGTAAAAAAAATTACTAGCAATTTTACTTTTTCAAATGTTTCTTATTTAATATTTATTTTATGTTCAAAGTTTCAAATTTCTACAACATTTAACTTTTTCTTAATTGAATATATATTTGTATGGTTGGAATTTCTATTGAGGAGAACTTGGACATTCCAAACAAGAGAGGCAAAGTTTTTTTTAAAATGTATATTATCATTTTCCGATCACATAAGAAATCATCATGGCTAGCTTTTAATCATTTAACAATAATTTCAAATTATCATGACTAGCTTTTAATCATTTAACAACAATTTAAAATTAATCAATGTTATGATCTAATTTTAATAAATTCATTTGTATTCAAAAATTTATATTAATCAGTGATTATTGATAAATATTTCATATAGTTAACTTGTGACTTGTTTTATATATTATATATTTGAAAAATAAAAAAGTATGTGAATATTTCAAGATCAATTCTTGATAAGTTAGAAAATATTAAATGAAATATTTATATTCTAATTTAAATATATTATATAAGATTTCTATAAGATTAAGTACTTAGTGACATGCCAAAATTGGCTTTCATAGTATGTCTTACTCATAACTTAATAATTTTGTTCACCTTCACATTATAGATATTTAAATTGTTGAAGGTGGTGTCTACCTTTCTATTGAGGGTCTTGTTGAATCAATAGTTGAACATACTTTGTGTTATTTGTCTCTATGATTACATGTATAATGATTATATTATTATTATATACTTGAAATAATACATCACATGAAACATGTGTTTTTTATTAGAATAAAACTAGTTTTCTGAGCTTGAGAAACCCAATGTTTAAACCCCAAATAAAACTGGTTTTACTAATTTTACAAGAACATGAAACATGTGTTACTTCAACTCATATAGTGTACAAAAATTAATGTTAATGTTTTGTCATAGAGTTCAAATCTGGGTGACCCAACCACAATAGTGGGTCACACTTTTTTAGACATGCTGATTTTTGCTGAAAATAACTCATTTTTAATAAAATATGATTATTTAACCCTTGAGAGGTTCCATTTGAAGAAATTAATTACAAATGGTTAGCTCAAAGCCTCTTAGATTAAAAAAACATTGATATAACATCTATACTCCTCATTCATACCTACAATGGAGTCTCCTTCACACCTATAAAAAAGCTGACAAAAAATCACTTCGACTTTATGTTTTGGCAGATAAAATGAATCCCTTGAAAAACCTATCTATGTAGTATGATGCTATTCGGAACAAGATTTCTAATGAATATAATTTTAATACATATTGAGTTCATTATCACTTGTAAATATTACTTTAAACTAAACATAGGTTGTTTGGTCATTCAACAACCTCTCTCTTTCAAGACAACAGGAAAACTAGTAAATTACAAAAAAAAAATAATGAAAAATATGTAGGAAAAGAGTATTTGCATTACCTTTCTATATAAAAAAGGGAAAAATGAATTTTGATATACACAGATTAATTTTGAGTGATCCAAGTGACTTAATGTCTTAAATTACAATTACTGTCACTTTAGAACTTAATAAAATATTAAATATTAACCCAAAATGAATGAAACCAATTGCATCCTTTAGATATTGAAGTTACAAATATAATCTTGAAAGAATTACGTCATTATCATATTTTTTTTTAAAAGTTATGTTGATCCAAGTGACAGTAACTCCTTAAAAACTCTATTTTTTCACACAAACCACTTTTTGAAGGAGACGAAAAAATGAATTTAAATGAATTTTAAATTTTTTTTTGAAATATATTTAGAAACTAGAAAGAAAATTCTAAAAAGACTCTATTTTACATTATCTTCAAATTCCTAATAGTTTTGCAGCAACAATTGTTTGGAAAGTGAAGTTTTTTCTCAAAAGTTGATCTCTGTATCAAAGTTGGCCAAAAGTGGGACACACTAATTGTGGGACCACCCATCTTCTTTTTTCCATTCTTGGAATGGACCTATATCGAACATTTAGAAACAATATATTCTCAATGATATTTTGGGATGAAAAGAGTAACCTGACTCACTAGGTGACATTCCTTAAAATTTTATCTTTACAAAGAAAATAATTAAGAAAATCTTTTGTAAATCACATGTGTTCATCTATATGAAACATATAATGGGCTATGGTTTGAGAAGACGTGGACAATTCATCAAGATATAAAAATAGAATTGGAGAATGGTGGAATATTCATGTTAGTGACACAACTATGTATTGTGTTGTAAAAAAAAATATCTTCTAGTATATCCAATGTGCTTAAACTGACTAAGTTAACTTTTGGTCATATTTTGCAAGCTAAGAAATCATCTTAAAGGTGAGCTTAATGATAACTAACATGGAGCTACCCCTAATATTGTGAATAAAGAAATTTCTATTCTCTCAAAACTCCATTATACAATTTCTAAAGTAGAATTTTGGATAAAAAAAATATCAAGAGCCATTTGATTCAAAATGGAGGACTGTTATACAATTTTTTTCAATATAACCACTCTAAAGCAATGACCCTCTAACATAATTCAAGTCATCTCCTATAATGGTACTCTTTATATGATAAAGATGAAGATATTATGGAAGAGGCCATGGAATTTTTTTCTACCCTCCTTAAAAATGATCCACCCTTGGATATTGTTAGCCAATTGGATTTTTCTAAAGGAAATCCCATACATAGCTTCAAAGGATATGAAACCTTT